>WAAB01019165.1:0-32301 GCA_013389865.1 Piaya cayana
GTCACCATGCTCCCAGGGGGCCGAGACGATGTTAGTGCTGTTGTACAATTTCACATCTGTTGTACTTCAGTTGACTGCTTGAGTGCTATGTGCACATATGTAGGAGCAAGAGTCAGAAGCAAACTAGTAAGAATAAACTGGACAAAGGCTGTTGGTTATTCTAGGGGAAATGGGACGTATTAATCCCTGTCTTCCCTGGTTTAAAACTTAATCCCAGAACAACCCTTCAAGCTATTATCAAGATGTGGTTTTTTGGCATTCTGAACACTGGAGTCAGTGAAGATAATCTCCCAAAGCTCATACTGTACTGATTATGATTCTGATACAACCTTAATATACTTACATAGTAAATCTATTTGCAGTAAGTTTTAAATGTATAAAAAAATAGTACAGTTAATATTCATTCTGTTATTGTTAGATTTGGAATTTTAAAAAATGTTTGTTATTAACTTTTTATCATCTAAATATATTGATTGATAGCCAGGCTTGCTAAAAATCAAGTTTATGATTTTGAATACTGGTGTAATTCAGAAAATGTTTGAGATAATCTTACAACAGTTTTACTTCCATTTCATTTTGTTGCTTCTAATGTCTTCCACTTTTAGGACTCCATTTGCTCTCTCTTCATGGATATTAGAAATGAACAAGAGCAGTAAGTTTATTCAAACTTCTCTCACCTTATCTTATAGGTTTTTGACGACAAGTTTGACTGTTTCCTTGGCTCTCTGGGGAGACATCTGTGATTTGCCAAAAAATCTTTGTACCTTTGAGTTATCCACTGTGTCCTAGGGGAGAAAGAAAAAGGTCTTGGGTTTAGCTGAAATTCTTGTAAGGAGATACTTCCAACTCTTTAAGTTAAAACATGTTTTAAAAATGTTTAAATGGATGACTTCATGCTTAATTTTATGGCATTCCTGGAATACTGTTACAAATACAATAAATGTTCATTTAATCACAAATACTATGTTAGTTGTCATTCGTGAGACAGTGCAATAAAGTCCTCACAAGTTCTAAATGGCCTGTTTTATATAGAATACAATATCCTTGAGCTATAGCAGTGATGTTCATGTTACACTCAAGGATTTAAGTTTTAAATTGAAGGGTCTTTATCTTATTTCACCATGCACATGACTTCCCGTAGAAGTTAATCTCTAAATGCACTGAGTCCTCCCATTTTATAACATATTTTATAGGGGAGGATAATTGCTCTTGTACTGCTCTTTGGTCTGATACTGTTAAGTTCATTCTAGAAATTTGTCATCTCTAAAAGCTATCAAGAATATCCACACCTAAATAGTTTTTCTGTGGTGGTGCTGCCTAAACATAACAAAGGAGGCAGATACAATGCACAGCTTATGCATGCCCTTTGTGGAGCAGTGAGTGACATTTACCATTTGACGTAAATTCCTTTCATCAAAAAAGGAATCCTCATCACAGTCTCCTAAAGCTAAGCCAGTAATATACTCGATTATGGTAATTTAAAAATGAAACGTAATGTAGAAAAAGAACATGATAAAAGCATATAATCTTAATCTTTATGGCTCTAGTAAATGTCATACCTTAGGCTAGACCAAATAAGTTTTGAGTTCCCCATGCAAAACTATTTTTCAAAACGAATCTGTCAACAGACTTCTCCTTACTCATTACTGCTTAGCCAAAAGATCTTAGGAATCTGGTTTTGTTTCATTATCAATTTATTTCTGAGAAATATAATTGTCTTCACCTAGTACTAAAATCATAATTACCTTCAGTTTTTAACTAGGACAAAAGTAAATTTTCTACCAAATCTGTGAAACTACTTCTGTGCCTGGATCTTTCGTCCTCTGTGTCATGTTTTAATCTGGAAATTAGTATAATAGATATTCTTCAAACAGTCTCAGAAAGGAGGAAAAAAGGTGTTTTATATTGGAATCAGTCAGCTAGATACTTTAGTTGTCTTTATTTGGGGAGCAGTAAATCCTTTTAGCAAGTGGAATAAACCAGTGAGAATAACTAGAGAGGCATTTAGAGAATTACACAAAGGGTGTGTGGTTTAGACCTTTTGTGGAACGCAAGCTGCAGTTTAGCTGTCGAGGCACTATCATTCTCCTCAAAGGTGAAATGATTTAGAGGCCTAGAGAAACTTAATTTTTCTTGATCACCATGTGCAACCTGGAATTTTAATGGCAGGCATAATTAATTCTTCTGATGTTAATCATCAGGGCTGGGCTCCACAATTATCAGTCTAGTGCAGCTGGGGCATGGTGCAGACATGAAAAATTAGGAAAATGAATCAGTAATAGGGTGGCAGATTTAATCTGCATCATGAAAACAAAGTTAAAAAGAGGGAGATCAAGAGAATTTCAGCTGAAGCTTTTGTGCCAATGAGCACTGACAGAACTGAAAAATGTTGCCGATGTCCAAAGTGATTGGTAATTACCAAGCCATTGAATTTTTTATTGTCAATTTATCATTGCGCCAGAGGTTAAATTTAACATCTTCTTCTAAAGCCATCACTCTAGGAGGAAGGCAAGCTTTGCATCACGTGGCACAGGAGTCAGTGAAAGGTTAATCAGGTATTCCTTTAGTTTGTGTGTGCTTCCAAATCAGTCTTTCTTTTTGTGTCCCTTATGCTGCATACATACCATGGGGTATTTTCAAATTTATATTACCTGTATGTTTCAGAAACATATTAGATTGCATTCCTCAGCACAGCATCATCTGCCTTGCTATGTTTTTATAATGCTGTATTTTCATACTTCCCCAGGCATATTTTACACATTTCAATATGTATATGGAAATTTTATATATACAGAGAATTGCACGATACAAGGCAGGCATTTCCCAAGTAAGTAAAAAGACAATGTCTGATAATACTGCTGGAAGTAAACAAAATAATATATATTTTTTTGTTTATAGTTTATTTCTAATCTGCATTATTTTGTTTGCACTTGATTTTTGCTTTGTTCTGAAGTCATGTTGTTTGTGAATGGTCCAGTTTAAGATCAGGGTAATGTCTGGAATACTAGAAATTGCTTTTGAGTTGAAGGGCTGTGCAGGAAAGGCTGTTTGCATTTTGCATTTTGCACAATGCCAAGTACAGTTTTGACACTTAGCAAATAAGAAATATTCAAAATTCATAAAGGAAGTGCACATTTCTCCTTTGAATCCCAACCCCAACCCCTGAATATTTAGTAAATGGTTTGGTCTTTTTTTTATTTAATGCAAAAGCCATAAAAGACTGAAAGAAAGACAGCAGCAAAACATCCCTGTAATAGAAACATGACGTAAATATACATTCATATCTTAGGGACCAAATTGAGCCTGGAACTAAGTGGAAATCTGTTCAATGAAACAGTAAGATTTCTACTTCTCTGATTATAGGATTGGATCTGCCCTGAAAATTTCAAATGCATATTCTTATACTCATGTAGTTTTCTTTTGATATAATGTTAAATACAACTTATATCTGCCTAAATTCTTACCTTAATTCTGCTCAGTAATCTCACTTCTATTAACTGTATTTTTTGCTTGAGTGTTTATTTTGGATTCCAGACTGTGCTCTGATTAAAGGAATTGTATGCATTTTCTATAAATTAAGAATGGAAATGGCCTTTAGGGGAGAGTCAGTAGAGGAATCAATGTGTGCATTAATTACTGCAATTCATTACCCAAATAAACAGAAGACTCAGCCTTTTGCTGGATACAAATTTAGGGACATACGTTGTTTACAAGAGACAAAGGCTTGTGATCCTGCTCATGTTAATCTGCAGATCAAACTATGTGAGTCCATTCCTAGTGGAGGCTCCTTTGGGGATACCATAGCTGGGATCAATCCCCCTGTGCAGGCAGTGAGTTATTACTGCTGAATACAAAAGCTACCCACGTGACATCACTGTCCCCTGACAACAGGGATACTTGGTCCAGATAGTGCTTTAGAATAGTATGTTTTCTTGATACCTCACTTCTCTATAATTAAACTGAAATAATAAAGCAATAGTTGTACAATGACCACTGACATAAACAAAAATCTGCTTCAGTTAATAGCAAATGCACAGTCATTTCAAAGAAACACATGAGAATGTAGTAATTAGATTCCCAGAGGCTTTTGAGAATATAAACAGAAGGTTAGAAGAAGTATCGCACAAAAAAATCAGTGGCTTATTTGGAAATTTTCATACACTTCTGAATTAGTATCCCTTCTTTTCCTTAAGAAGAGACTTGAAGAATCTTGGAAGAATCCTGTTTTTCTAACAGTATCTGCATGCCTTTCTTCATCATATTTAATAGATGGAGGATAAAATACCAAACAAAGGATTGTGTTCAAACCAGAAAGCACGATTCCGTCTTGCTGTTTTGCGTAGCTGCCATGATGGGTGCAAGCTCACCCCCAGCCTTGCAGCAGAACACCAGCCAGTTCGTTCTTTCCTGTTGGAGCACTCAGCTGTGTTAATGGGATTCTGACCAAAACTGCAACTAATTAAGAATCAATTCAGGACCATTAGTGAGTGGGACTAAGCAAGCCAGTGTTGCATATTTCAAAAGACTTTGCTTTAATTAGAGGAGTTCTTGGACAGAGGAAGAAAGAAAAACTCCACAAGCAGATTAAAGATAGTGCAGGGACCTTCTCCAGTTAAACTAAACAACTAATGCTACACAGAGAGATGCTGAACTTGTAGTCTCTCTAATTGATCTACTTACTGTTCTTAGGAAACTTAAAATAATAATGAGTGCAGGTATTAACTGTGTGTTAGTCATTCAATATCTATTTAGAAACATTAGCAATTATAACATTTTGCATTCTCTCTTAATCAGAGAAACATGTGTTCTCCTTTTTCATAGATATTAACCTTAGAACTGTCAAACCATTTTCTTTTCTTTGGGCTTTGTACTTCTGCGACATCTGTTTATCTGCACTGTGTTGCTTGCAGATGGTATTTTTAAGATTTGTGAAGGGCTTAGGATGCCATATTTCTGACAGCTGTAGTTTTGTTTCACCACAGAGCGAAACTTTGCTAAAAATGTAGTGCTCTGAGGGAACAATTTCATTTCATTATTTCATTAGTTGCATCAATTTCTTCTCCTAATCTCTTGCTATTGTGAGTTCTGTTAATGAACTGCTACCATGTAACTGTAATTATTTCAGGAGGAAAAGAAAAAGCAATATATGGCTGATTGATTTGAATTACTAGAGTGGGAATGCACTATTCATGCTATTGAGATGGTCTGATATTTAAGTACTAAACTCACTATACAGTAAATTGAAAGCACAAATTTGAAAATATTATGTGGTAAGTGCTAAACTTTACAATGACCTCAGCTCATGAGAAACTGCTTGGACAAGGTTTCTCCGTTTGAGATTAATTTAATAGAATGTCAAATCTGCTGTGAGTGCATTTAAGAAAAAAGTGTGCAGAGCTGTTTATATTCCCAGCATGTGAACATGACTGGAGACCTCAGTGCAACACCTTTATAACTTTAGATATAGCTTTAGATATTTTGCAGAATAAGTTAAGAATTTACAGAGGAATTATCAGGAAGCTTAATTATTTCCAAACACCAATTAATTTGGCTGCAGAGGACAGAATCCTTCCAGTATGCTTGTTTGAAAGTTGAGCATCTTTGCTATTTGTTTTCTATTTTACAGTCAGTTGCACTCAGTACAACATTCTCTTGCAATAAATATTAATCAGAACAATTATAAAGAGGCAAATTATTTAACTTTGTAGGAAAAACAGGCCCTAGCCAGGAGCAGAAAGATCTACCTTTCAATGCCATTTACTTTAGTTGTTGCTTTTGATGCATGGACCCTCAATATAGAGACTGTGTACACCTTGCAAGTACTACTTTTAGAAACTATCTCTTTTTAACTGGCCCTCTTTAGTTTCTGTGAAAAAGGAAACAGAATTGGTGTTTGTAATGACAGGTGACAATCAACAACAACAGAGGAAAAAATCTGAGAGGAGAGGAAAAATACTGCTTTAAGAAGGATGGAAATAAATCAGGACTGTCTGTTAAACATGCACATGTTTTATTTTTTGAATCTACTTGTATATTGTGTTTTTAGTAACCTCAGATATGTGTTGACATTTAACAGGAAAAATGACTGACATATAACAGCTGTTATCTTCTTTATTTTTAATAAAAGAGGCAAATAAGTAATTTCAGCTCTTTCTTTCCTGTGGGTTGTGTGCTAAGATCTGAGGAGGACAAAAATACAGAATCCTCCCACACCCTGGTCAAAGCTTTTGGCTGTTATAAAATAAATGGAATGGAGCAAAGCATCACTTGAATATATAGAAAGGTGTTTGGAATGAGGACAGGCCAGGAGATACATGACCACTATTTCCTTGGGAGTGGAGGACCAAAGACCAAGCATCAAGTTTCAGGCTAGTAAGCCTCAGAACAGCTCCCAGATGCTATAACAACTACTTCAGAGTTGTGAAGCCATTCTGCATCTCATGGGAAGAGAATTCTTCTCACCTGACCTGTGTCGAAAGACACAAGCAATATTGATCCCCTTGCGTTTGTGTTTTTGGGGGTTTTTTTGTCTTAAGGGGTATTCTGAATGTTTTCATTTTTTTTCTGCCATCAGTTAAAAGAGTAAAGCTTCTTTCCTTGAGCTGAAGGAGCTCTCTCATCACTTCCATCTTCTGAGCTCTGTTTTTTCTCACCTATAACAAGCTACAAGTATCTCCTTCATGGTCATTTATGGTCAGCCTGTTTAGCATAGCAATATAACTGCAGAATTGTCGGTACCATCAAGTTCAAGACTCCTTCCCAGTTTGTATGTGGTGTCCCTTAGATTTTAGTTAAGAATATGCTCTTCACACAGTTTCAGTCTCCGACATACTCCTGGCCATTTACTTCTCTCGATGACAGCAATGAACTGCAGATCACACTGTGTGGCCTTTATTGGGTGGCATGTTCTTTTTTTTTTTTTTTTAATGTAGGTAATTATTTTATGGTAATATCTGACAAGGGCTTAGTTAGAAGGCTGATATGTTACTGGAGTTCCTAAATCAGGTAAGTAATGAGATCTTATTCGTTAGAATTTCTGATAATATGGAAACTGAATAAGTCTGAACTGTCATTATTTTTGTTTTTACATCTTAGCATGTATTTTCTGCTTGCTTTCCCATGATGTTTGCCAGCAAGTTTTTTGCTTGACTGCCAGTAATATGGAGACTGCAAGAGTCAACAATTGCCTTTCCCTTCCTTTCAGAAATCCATGAAACACATTTCACATCCTTGCAAGGAAGATCTTCCTATCTCTAAATAGGGATTGGAGGTGAAATAGAGTGGGAAACACAGGGTATTATTTCTTCCTCTTCTCAAATATATAACACTCCTTTATTGATTCTCCTCTAGGATGCTTTCCCTGAGGAGAAATCCCTCTGTTCTATTGCAACTCCTACCTCAGGGAGAAGGAAGCCAAGAGTGGTCAGAACAAGGGCCAGGCAATGACTTCACTGACAGGGCAAAGCACCTGAGCATTGCAGGGTAGTGACAGCAACAAGTCCTCTAGCTGTAACAGTCACAACCAAGGCAAAAGCAAAGTAACAAGCCAAATTGAAAGTCAGTCTGTGTAAACCAAGTGAGAATTCAGGTGGTCTGGTAAAAAGCAGACCTATAGCATATCTCAGGCAAGGAGTGGGTGCCCAAGCCTAAGTTTAAATGAGGCTCCTGACCCCGTGGGCATGGGGCTTGTGAAGGCTCCTGGTAGGACAGTTAAGGTCTATTAGTCTACTCAAGGCTGAGACATAGCTTTATAGTTTACAGTTCAATCTGCATTTCTCCTGCTTCGTCCAGCCATTGAAATACTTTTTTCTCTGCCACCAAAAATGAACTTATGCAGTGTCTCTGCAATTCCCTAGTTGTCCTCTACTCCTCAGCTCTGCCCTTCCTCAGTGGCCTAAAACTTTTAATGCAAAGTGACAGCAAGAACAGTAAAATCTTGCTATAATGTCACTTGAGGTTTGGATAGAAAACAACATTTATTTTAACAAATCCATGACCTCGTAGCAATTTTGCTGTTGGCACTGTGCTGCATACCATGGCTACTTGGAACTTCAAAGCCCCAGCAAAGACATTTCTACTTTCCAACCATGATTTATGCCTCAAGAAAGACTACAGTATTTCTTGTATTTGCTGAAGGAGTGACGTTTGCAACACATAGATACATCCATCTGACACTCTCCAGTAGAAGGCAGGGGTCCACATGCACTAAATCAAAATAATTTTAATAAGTCATAGACAAGGGGGAGGAGGGGAGGAAGAGGGCAGGACTGACCAGAAATAGGTACATTAACATTCATTTTTAATTATCGTTGCTGAGAAAACACCCTCTCTCTCCTACTTAGTTGGGAGACTAAAGAAAGGTCACAGAATACTAAGGAAAAGAGAAAAGCAGTGATATGAGAATCTGAATATTATAGGCAAGAAACAATTTATTAGGAATTGAACTGAACACAGGCAAGGACTACATATTAGCCCATGTTTTGCTACTGCTGACACTGGGTGTTCAAGACAAAGTTTTGCAGTCTTTTATAAAAATACCTCTAATAAAGTCATTTTTCCATATGATGTGTAACTAACTAGGTTAAATTATGGCATAGAGATATAACTTGATTTTAAAATACCTACATTTTTTCCTCTATAGTGTTACAGAAAAGAAAAATCTTTGAATTGAAAAAAAAATATATAACTAGAACTAAAAATGTGTGTTTTCCTCCTGGGCCCTCAATTCAGCACTAGCTTCGTGAGGAAGCAGAGTCAAGGACAGCCCAACTTATTTCTATAACTTCTGTTTCAGTGGCACTTTAATCCTGGCATTTGTATTAAACTGTTCCGTGATACATTGGCTTCTTCAAGATATTGTCTTCTTATAAAAGAAAATTGTATCTTTGGGATTTTTTTTATTCATGCTAACTACTAGTGTTATAGCATCTGACCAACTTTCTTTATCTCCAGTTAGGGAAAGTCTGTCTTATCTACTACTATTGATCCAGTTAGCTTCCACCTCTACCAAAAAATAACCAAGAAGTACAGGTATGCCTATGAGACACAGTGGGTTGGGAGGCATAAAAATGTATGTCCTCATTAGAAGTTCCTCCCCTTCCATTGGGAAAAAAAAATCTTCTAAATTTAGATTTACTTGAATGAACTTTAGGGTTGAACATTAGTTGTCTAACCACATACGCTGGAGTTCCTCCCATTATTTGAGGGGTTTGGAAGCATGTACAGTATGTACTAGGCCAAATCATAAAGTTTTCCATTGACAACAACCTGTCAATACAAGCTATTAAGTTACTATAGAATTTAACAGGACATATATAAACATAAAATATTGACAGATGCAAACATGAGCTTGTGAGAGGCAGAGGGCTGTGGTGCATCTTAAGATGAACCACACCATGTGGTGTCATGAGCAGCTGGTCACTACTAGTAGGGAGAGCACATGAGGTAAACTGGCACCTGAGTTAGGCAGTGGCATTATAATTAGTCACTCATTCTGACCTCAGAAATTGTGAATATCTGTAAAACTTTAATATTTTGGGTTTGTAACATGTTCCTGTCACCAGAGCACACAGAAGTCCTTATCCACCTCGGAAGCTTGTATAGCCAAACTAATTTGCTAGATTGAATGTGTCAGATATAAAATATTTCAATGTGGTACTTTTGATCCCAACATAAAACCTGTGTGAATTGAAGTCTTTATCTTTTATTATGATTAAACTATGTGGTTACTGTATCTATGCAGAGGGAACAGAGCTCTGCAGGATGTGCACAGCAACCTGCATGTGAAGATCAGAATGCACAACTAGGGGCTGAAAAATGAATGTGATGGCCATCAAAACTATATATGACTTCTAGTGAGAGTGAGTTCTGTTTGTATGATTGATGGTTTGTGTTTGTTATCCTCCTTCAGGTGAAACATTTTCTGCAGGCAGGATTTCTGCAAAAATGTTAGGACTGAGCCTTAAAAAAATTTTTGCTTTTTAATAACTTCTTTCTTTCTCTCTGTCTTTCTCTGAGCAAACATAAAAGGATACAAAGGACAGTGGTGTATAAAGACAAAGCCAGGCTGAGTATTACAAGTTACCAGGGATGCACAAGTGTTAGTCAAATGGAGAGATGACAGTGGAATAAGGAAACAATTAAACTTCAATAAAAGATAATAAGGAATAACATTCCAGTCAGATCTAATCACATTATGTATAGCATAACTTTCAAATTGGATGGCCATAAAACCAAACCACACCTCAGCCAGTTTGTCTGGCATCCGTCCTGTATAATAAGCCAGAGGTTCCTCATGGCATAACTCCAAGGCAGTTTGAAACCATGTCTGCATTGGGGATGGCACTGAGCCATGTTTCCAAAGAAGCAGAATCATTTTTCTGGTGGGAAAGGTCAGGCAGTACAGAACCATGAGGAATAAGATTCCCTTTTTCAGCTTTTTCTCCATTCTTATGCCTTCAAATATATTTCTTTTAATAGTAAAATTAATTTACAAGCAGAAAACCTGCCTTTAAAGTAATGTTAAAGATCCATTTAAACTGATAGACAGCAGGAAATCCAGAACCCAGGCAACCTTGCTTTTATCATTATAAAACTTAGCAAAGGATTTGATAGGTTGCTTGATACATTTCCTCCATCATACAAGTGTCTTCCCCAACAAACTTTTTAAACTTTTACCTAATACAGATAAAAAGTAAAGATTGTAATGTATTCTCATTTCTATGTTCTATATTTGATGTGTATAAGGCATGCATTAATATAGTGGTTAATTTACATTTATCTTCCATTTAAAATAATACTCTTCTTTATAACGCATAGATGGATTCCATATGCTACCAGACAAATCATTCCTCATTTTCATTATAGAAGCACATGCGGGAACTGTGCTCACCCAGGGTAAAATCCTGGCTCCATTGAAGTCAATGGCAAATTTCCCACTAATTTTGCGAGGGCCAAGATTTCACCCTTGATGTTCAGCCACCCTAATAATACAAAGAGTCAATGTTGAGAAATAGCATCCTGTCTTCTTCTCTTTTCTCATACATCAGATAAGTTTGAGTAAAAACGGAGTTATTGCTGAATTAATGTAATCCATTCCTCTGAGTTTTCTAGCTTGCAACAAGTTCTTTACTTGGGGTCAGAGGGACACTGATTTACAGTTTTAGTAGCTACTCAGTTGTCTGTAAACGTTATCCTGGAGAGGAAGGGTAACATAGGGCTTTCCAGCAGCAAGAAGCACGTCTTAGGGGAACTGCATCCGTGGCATCGTTTGTCATGATCTGTGGGTCATGACTGGATCCAGTCCAACAGAAAATTATATTTAACCCACTGCTTATTCTATTTGGCCCTTCTTGGAATTCTTCAGATGTGTAAGAATTGGATTAGAGGCAGCTGAATTCTTCTTGCAGTCTGATTTCTTTCCCAGGGAACCCAATACACTTCTCTATAATGTGATGGGAAATGCCCTCCTTATGTGGCTTTTGTGGCCACTGTAGGATGGATGCATAGCCAGTCGTTTGTCTCTGGTGCTAATGCTTGGGTCTCATGATGAGCATTATGAACCCAGTCCATGTTATTTGGAAGAGGATATCTCTTGTGGCTCATGTGGAGCAGCAATAGCATCCTTGTACTTTGATTGGACTCACTGAGAACCAGAAAAAAAGCTCAAATTCATCTTAATTTCTGTGTTGGATTTACATTAATCTAACATTCCATCTTGCACATAGACAAGGGATGGACATTGAGAGGAACTTTATTGAATCTGGCTGGATCACTGTATTTTGTCTTGAGTTAGATGAAGCTTAATATCAGCCATTCCAGAGGTGGATGGCTGATTCCAAGACTGACTTTGATTCAAATTCAAGTATTCCTAAAATCCACACAAGTTGATATTCTGGAAGTTTTTTTCATATTGAGTGTTTTAAACACATATAAGCTTAAACTCCATTTTCTTACCAGAGCTGGGAAATAACTGACATCCAGGTTCACAGAACAAATGAAAATACTTTATTTAACACATATAAACTTTTTAAAGTGTTTAAAAAATTTTTTAAAAGCCATCTGTTTGAAATGAAAAATCAAAAAATTACAGATAGAAGTTATAAAGATGTTCTGGGTTTTCTGTTCCCTTTTTTTTTAACCATAAATATTAGTCTGGTTCAACTAAGATTCTTGAAGCAATCCAGTTAAATTGTAGTTTTGACAAATCAATTTATTATTTGAATTTATGAAAACATGTCACTCAGTCTAATTACTTTTTAAGATCCAATTATTTTTAGTCCTTTCACTAGAAAAAATTGCTCATTAAGCTAATCAGTTCTTGCCTAGTGCAAATCTGAGCATTTCTGCTAGTGCTTCTGGCAAGATCTTTGAAGTCATCACCATCACACCACTGTCTGCTGAAGCAGACTTTTTCCATGTGTAAGGGCTATGAGATTGGGCATCACTTAATATGTGAGAAGCTGGTTAATAAACAGCTGAAACAATAAATTAAATTAGTATCTTGAATTTTAGCTAATTTGTCTCCACAAGGTATTATTCCACTTTATTTTGTCTGTGTTTTTATTTTTAACACTAGGACATGACAAGTTGTGAATTACGATCTATTCATTCCTACCCAGTTTCACTACAACTGGGTGTGAATTAATACTCCATAATTCATATACTGGAGTGTCTTATTACAATTTTATTAGAAATTGTTTTTTAATATTTATATTGTTAATTAAATGATGATGAGTCTCATAAATTCTGAACAATGAATTAGGCACTATTCAGATTTCATCTGTTAGCCAATTATGGTACACAGAGTTCTCTATTTTTTAATATAGTATAGAATAAAGTTGGGCTATGGAACTTTTCTTTAGTATGGAGACTTTCTCATTCAGATGGACTTTGTCAGAACTTTTTTATTGTTAATTGCTAAACATAAGGGTGAGTATGGAAATATTTCCTTTTACAGATATCATTCACTAAATGCACGAAAGAACACTTAACTCTTCATTTAAAAAGTAAGAAAACCTCGGGCCACACAAACCTTGGGCAATTATGCAATGTTAGTTCTGATGGCAACAGCAGTCTCTTCTGCTTTCTGACTTTCCTAAAGCACTTCAATCTTTCTTATTTTTGATGCAGCTCTGGATTTTATCTCAGCATTGTGAAAGCCTCATTCCAGGTCTGTTTGAGACATGTGCCTAAAATCAAACATATGCTTCAGTGTGTCCTAAATTGAAGTGAGATCTGCAGTACTCTCAGGGATATAGAAATTAAAGATGAGATGCACAGTGGGAATTGCAATTCAAGTTAGATGCGGATTACATGACATTACTAGGATAAAGATATTCCAGTTCTGATCGTTACTCATTAAATCAAAACCATCTACATAGATAATAGGGAAAGATGCAGCAGCCAGAGCGATTTAGATATAAAGGTGATGTTTTCAGAAAAAAAAAAAAAGTTATTGCTTGATATAAACAATAGGAAATTATTATGAACCATTCTGTATTTATGTAAACTTTTTTTAAATCTCCTACTTTTAAAAAATTTGTTTTCTATGAGAATTTCAATTCGAACTTAATTGTAGAAGGTTGTGAATAAGTGTAATGCCCATAGAAGTTCAATTATTTTGTGTCTGGTAAAATGAAGATTTGCAGAGATGTACCAATAATCCACCTCTTCAGCCTTTGATATTTTTTGGCATAAGGTGTGAGGGCTCAGTCCTAGGTAGAGATTCTCTGTGCAAGGAACGCAGGGCTGAGTCCTTTAAAGTAAGAATTGCATGTGGCAGCATTCTTCCCCATCAGGTGTTGCTGTTGTGAGAGTGCAGCCAGGGTTGCCTACTGAGGTTTTATAAATAATGGAGTGCTCACAGAAATTCCATGCAAAATTGATTTTTGAACACTATATAAGAATATAATATGAAGTCTTAAAATGTCATTGAAAAATCTGTTTGTAATTTACTTTGTCTGTAAGAACTTACTGCCCAACTATAAACAATTTTACTGCATTTCTTCACATTAAACAGCAATTTTTTTGAGTATTTGTTCAGCCTTCTTGCTGTGACATGCCACTGTGAGCTGATAAAAAGGCATTTAAAACAACATGAGCTCTGTTTCTTTTGTTGCCTTATTCAAATGGCAAGTGGAGATATCATTTTCATCACAGTGCAGGTGAATGGTGTTAATGGTTCATTATCTAACACAGAATGTTAACAGATGAAATGCAAATGTACTGTTTAGAGAAGAATGAACATGCTTATGTGGCTGCAAAAAATTGTTCTTTTTTTAAAACTTGAATAAAGACTGTAAAGTACAGAGCAAAGATTCCTGGGGCTGAGGTCCAGGACAGGGGAATGGGACAGCTTCAGTTTCATTGTTTTGGGTCCAAACATTTCTTTGTAACTTGTTTTATTTTACTAAGCACTTGAGTTAAACTCCCATTCATTGACCTAAAAATTTGTCAGTATAGTTGCAAGTGCAACTTTACTTGCGACTGTTACTGATACCACTGGTAAATAATATGCATGTACAAATAAGCACTAGGAACTTTAAGCAATTTTTAAAGGCTGAAGATATTTTTCTGCCTCATTTCTTTATCTCAAATGTAGACCTGAAAGTTATATTGGAGAAAAAAGGTATGTTCAGTGATGTTTGTACAGATCCCACAAGTACTCTGCAAATGTGTGGCATTTTATTTTCAGTATGGATGATTGAAGCATTTATGATGACAGAATCCCAAGGGTATGGCTTCCCTGCTTCTTTCAGTGTTTCTAGTAATGAAGCACTGAAGAACAGCATTGCTCAAGTTTTTTTCTTTTCATAGCTGTTCCCACATCTTCAGCTGTGCTGGGGCCTTTAACTTCATAGTATCTGACAAACCTATCCAGATGATGAAATTCCAGGACCATTCCACATTAAAAGATCAAAGACGTAGTTCTGCCAATTAAACCCAAGGGCTTTATGGGAGTATTAAAGAAATTTTGACAAACCTGTCCAATATTTGCTACTGTTTGTATATTGTGCAGATGGAGATTCCAAGAAGCCAAGTTATTTCTTATTTTATAAAGTGTTTATAATAGAGGAGTTGGGGTTTAATAACTTAGGAAAATATAGGAACTGCAGGAGAAGTTAGCTGGCTTTATATGCTACTTGGTTCTTGATCAGCTGGAGGAAGCTGTTTATACTTTTGGATTAATAGAAGAACTTGAACTATATGTAGATTTCCAGTTGTTCTTCAGTCAGGGATAGGCTTTAACACTTGACCTGAAAAGAATGGTTCAGAATTATATCATTCTGAAGCTCCACTTCAAAATCCTCTTACTATGGGTATAAGAACAAAACCAGCAAGCTCCTTCCAAAACAACTGAAACAAACCTCTAACACTAGTGACCTCTAACCAGAAGAGCAAGGTTTATCTTCCAGAAGGTGTTTACTACAGGAAACCTTTTCTAGTAGGTTTTGTAACTTGCACTACAATCATTTTGCAACTTCCATATAAACTCTTGGATAATGTGTGAGCAGTCATCCAGCCTCTTTGATTTCTCCCACACCTGACCAGACTTTCAAGTAATGGAAGTGCATTTAAATGCTGTTAAAAGGAGTGAGGAGAAGTCTAGTTTTTCCCCATCAGGGGTTGTTGCTGAGGTACATAACTAGTGATGACATGTGGCAGTGGCTTGTAAACAGGAGGTTGGGTTGTTGGATAGCAACTAATTAGTTAGTAGTGAGTTGAGGAAAGTTATGAGAGAACACATCTAGCAGAATAGTTTGTGGAGTAGCATTTCTCTACGGAGAATGAGGTAGTCAGGTAGATGGGAGGCCTATGAAGGTGATATGGATTGGAGGGAGAAATATGTTATGAAAGTTGGCACTTGGAAGTCAAAACTGCTAGGTAGATGAAGAGTAGAAATCCATAGTTAGTATATGTTCCATAAAGTAATATATATTGCAGGAAGACATGAAGATTGTTAAAAATCAGAGGTGCTGTCTTGACAAGCAAAGACAGCGTTGGAGCTGAATATGAAAATGCAGCAGTACATGAGGATTTCTCTTTGAAATGACCTCTATTAACTTACAGTCTCTGCTGCAATATATTCCTTTCTCTGACATATGGGCTAGGACATTGAGCTTGGTTTCTGCTTCTTCATCAACATGTAGTGCTAGTTAATAACGAAATAGGAGTGGGAATGCTGGGGATAAAAGTCGTTTCACACTGCTAAAAAAACTTGGGGGACTTAATAATCAGAGGTTATGGCTCAGTATCTTTTACAAACAACTCTGCTATGCAGATATTTCTTGTGTTTCTGTAATACAACAGGATTTGTTTGTGAAACACAAAACAGCCTTTAGAGTATGTTGCTTCCTCTACATTTTTACTGAGTATATTCCCGTCTATCAGAGAAAGCTCTTAACATTTCATACTTCCCCCATTCTTTTGCTAGTATAGTCTGGAAAAGAAGTAAGATGCATTGGACTGGAACTCAGGAGACTTGAACTCCGTTTGAATGTCGCCACCATCCTTTTTTGACCTGTGCAAGTTACCCTCCTACGCCCACTTCTTACCTCTATACTGGGGACAGTGGTTATTTGCCTCAGTTGCTTAACCATGAGACTCGGGAATCTAAGCTGTATGTAGACATTAGTCAGTACAATGGTATCCTTATTTTAGGAGACACTTTTAACATCTCTTGTACCTACAAGTGTGCCAACAATGCAAAGCTCTTGTAGAAATAATGGATCCATTTCTGTCCTTTTTGAACAATCTCACAAGAAATGTATGGAAGATTTAAGGGGGAAAATGGTGATGCTATGGAGTTCCGCTATGGAGTTCCACCATAGAAGCTTGAAAACATAGCTTGGAATTGAGACCTATTTTTTTTTTCACCTTGTCTGTGAAAGCAGGAGCTGGTTTTGCAGAAAAGGAGTAACAAATGACATGAAGTGTTTATAAGGGGTGACTGCACGAATCTGCCTTTTTGTATGAATGCATGTTGTTTCAAAAGTAGGATCAAAAGTCTGAAACTGGGCAGAGAAAATATGGACTATGGCTAGCTTGTCTTGGCTTCCTGGGCTAAAAACATCATTTTGTAAAATTGAGCAGACCTGCTTTGCTTCCTACAAAATTTGATGAGCAAGAAAGCCGCTAATGTTTGGTTAATCTTTCAAAAACTGTACTGTGCTTTCACCGTTAAAGGAAATTTTTAAATTAGCATTAGCATGAAAATCTACAGATGTTAGCTCTTTATCCTTTGTCTAAGATCAGATTTATCTGACTAAGCAACATTAAAAATGTGTAAATTTGTGGCAAACACAACGAATCTTGAATATATTAAGGAAACAAACAGATGAACCATCTGGAAACAAGATGTAGATCTGAAATAACTATGCCAGTGGCACAATCCAAGCAAAATCCCTCGCATAATTTACACAAAGCAACTGTATCAAGAGACTGAAATTATTCTTGTAGAAAGCCAAGTTTAATAATGACTACATATTATGAGTCAGCTTGCTGGGTAAATATTGACAATGGAGTCACACATGCTGTAGACATGTATCTACATCCTGCATTCCCTCTAGCAAAACTTCTGTATTCTGAATTTTTCCTACTATTTTTTTTCCTTTAGTCTTTCCTACCCCTTTCTCATCTAAATTGATTGCAGTAGATGTAGCTCTGCAACTACAGGAATCAGATTTTTAACCTCAAAAATATTTGTGATAACTGATAAATACACATAATAGTGCATAATTATTATGCATACAAATGCTTAATATTGTGAAAAAATAGGACATCTTGATAAATGGAGAAAATTTACACATAACCATTAAGTAGACCTTAATTTTGCTGTACACCATAAAAGATTCACATGTAATTCAGCTTTTCTCCTTCTGCTATCACCTGAAAATATTTCACATTGTCACATAACCACAGTGCAAACTACACACTGTGAAAAGTAGTAGATTTTACTATTATGTGAAGAACTAATGCGTTTCAATTGGGTGTGTTTTCCCATGGCACTGGAATGTTTTGGCACCCTGCAGTTTCATTGATAGTGGTCATGGAGCAGCAAAAATTAAATCTTCTTTTCTTTACATGTTTACATTACTGGCAAAGGTGAGACACATCAACAAACAATGCATCTTGGAGAATGTTTGCAATGTATTTTGGATGGTGAATATATTGTAAGCCTGAAGAGAAACTAGGTTGTATTATGTCTTAAAAAGTGACTGATTTAAACCCATTCCTAATGTATCTTGTAGGTTAGCATTAATTTGACATGCTGAGTTGATGGAATTTATGGGTATAATGCATTGCACTAGGCAAATAAAAACATCCTCCTTGAGTAATAATGGTGAAGGCAGGCTCCATACTGGTAAGCCAAGCACTGCCTTCAAAGCTTTAGCTATGTAATATCCATCTGACTACTGTGGCAGAGTGAATGCGACACACTGCAAATTACCCATCAGGAAATAGCAATTCTAATATTTGACTTCAAGCTTAGATTTTTTTAAAAAAAATTAATAATCTCCATTTGGTACTTGTCTCTTCAACATCATTACCATTTTCCCAACCTGTTTTTTTTTTTCTTTCCCTCTTTTATATGGTTCTTAGCATTTGAGCTTTCTACTCCCTCAGGTATTTAAAATTAACTTATTTCAGAAGGTTTTATCACCTTCCTCCTCACTTTTGTTTGCATCTCACTTGGTTCATAACAGCAAGTGACAATAAAGTACTCGTGCTGCTATTCACTAGTACATCATGCAAGCACAATCACAGCAAGAATAGGCTTAGCTCTGGAAAGCTTACAGTTTTAATTAGACTTGCAATTTTAATTAGATTTCCAGAACAAATCTTGGAAATTAACATAGCGAAGAGGAAGAGATTTTCCACATTGGTAACAGGCTTGGAAATAGAATCTGTCTATATCTCTTGACTTATTACATTACTTTGTTGTTTTACTGGTACTTCTTTTCTTCTACTCTTTCAGTATATGAATACACCTCATTTTACCTTTCAGGAAAATATGAGAAATTTACTATGGACCCTCTTCTACAAAAGCAAGGGCTTGACTTACTGAAATGAAGTTCCATTGCACTTGGAGCTGAGCCTATTCTAAAGACCTGCTTGGGACTGTACTAAGATTATGAAGTGTTTGTCTGAAATGTAACCACTTTTGTAGCTTGATCCTTTCTCTTCAATAGGAGTTTGAGAACCCAGAATAAATGAAAGCTGCTTCAGTCTATGCAAATGGGTTGGTTGATGATTTAAGCAGATAGATGAGATTTCCCTTCTTTTGTGGGGAAGCAGTATGTGTGTATCTAAAGATAAAAGATGTGTTGAGTATTTTTTGTTCCCTCCCTTTATTTTTTTTTTCTGGATCACTTTTTAGAAGCTGGCAAGTGTTAGCTCTTTCCAAAACCTGTGGAAATTATGATCTGTGTGTATGCCTTCGCCTGTGAAGTCAGCCAAAGGATTTTGCCATTGCCCAGATGATTTTTTAAGCTATAAATATTCCACATCCTATCAAATTCAAGAAAACTTACAGCTTGCAAGAATGATCCAGAGATTTGTGACTCAAAACAATGCCTTTCCTCACTAAAAATGGGAAACTTTTGGGATTTTGGCAGTTGGGTTTTGTTTGTTTGGCATTTTGACCCTGAACACACTTAATCCTAAACAATTACATCTACTCAAGCCAGCTAAATGAACATATTCAAGCAAACAAAGTTCCACAAATGTTAAGGAGCTTGCTGGCTTTCTTTTCACAAGATATGCTCTAGTTCAGCCACAAATTACTTGGCTAGACACTGGAATTGCTGGGTGAAATTCTATGGTCTGTGTTTTGCAGCACTTTGGACTAGATGATCACAGAGGTCCCTTCTGACCTTGAAATATGTGGGTTGGGTGTTAACCTATGTTAGCAAAGCCCAAATGAGGGACACAGGAATGTTGGATTTTAGCACATGAAAGCTTGTTCAGTTTTTAGTTTTATTCTAGCAAATCCCTTAATCAAAAGAAATATATTGTCTGGATGCCCTAAAAAACTACTTGACAGTACTTAATCACTTGCCCAGTTCAGTGTTAAGGAAAAAATCTGTCAGATAATCAGGGGGATTTTTTTTAACTGCCTTTCTGAGATTTTCTCAGTCTTCATAATTCCAGTCCTTTGGGAGCTCCTAATGTTACAGAACCTGCACAGTCTTAACTGTAGCATTTATTTTTGAGGGGCTTGTAACAAACACAGTATGTTTGAATTCGGGCACATGGAATATCCCTAGAATTTTCCATCTTTAATTTATCACTGTTTCTAGTTATAGATGGAGAAACTGAGGGGTTCTTTTTCTTTAAAACTTATTTCAAATTAGAGGTTTTGTAGTGCTTTTGCGATGAGAAGCCTCATTCTGGAGCACTTACTGGGCAGGCTTCAACATAATTCTCTTCTTTTCCCTGATATGCAACAGCAAAATGGGGGAATGGGGTAGCATATTTTTGATACACAAGCATTTTAAAGAACAATGCTTAAAGATAAATGTCTAGTACAACAGTTTCTTTTGCTCTTTTTTTATTGTTATAAGCATTGAATTGCAAGGCAATTGACAACTGTTGAACCAGTAGAAACTCAAGATATAGCTATATACCAAGTCTGATAGTGACACCTATGCCTATATATGAACCCATTTAATAGATCTTGATAGTTGTGTATGAAGCTCCCATTTTACATTACTTGTTTGTTCTCTGTAAGCTGAAGTTTCAAAAATAACTTCTGATTCTGCTGCCTGTTCTGATTTGTTGGTTTTGAGGATGCTACTTTTCTGTTACCCATCAGGCAAAGGTATGAGAGAGCCATCCATATCCTTGCTTTTCTCTCAGGCTTTTAACCACTGTTTCTCTAAACTGCTCAGAGATGAGAATAGAACTGGTGTTGCATAGGCTGAAAGGGTAAAAATCCATCTTGTTGCACTGGTTTGAAATGCAGAGTAAATATTCATTGTTATTGTAAACCAGTAGAGGATTGGCTGCTCTTCTTGCATGGCTGTTCAAGTGGAAACTATATCATTCCTCAGCTGTAACTGCTGTGAGTTGTTAGAGTTGCTCTTTCTAATTTGAATTCAGAATTCATTTTCAGCGTATAATCATTTATTTCTAGTTGGTGAACAGGACTGAATGCCTCAAATATAAAACTCCTAGCATGTGGGTAGTTTAATTGATAGAGTGGTATCTCTCAGTGAACCTATGGTGCAAGTTTCTGATGCTGATACCCATGGCTGCTGTGAAATGTCAACTCACAGTGAAATTCAAAAACACTGAAAAGCAGTCTGTCTAAAGCACTTCTGGCAGCTTGTATCTTCCAATTGGATGATTGGCTCACTTAAAGACTGGGCTTGTATTGTATTTCTGCATTGTGAAAGACTTATTGCTTTTTCACATTTTGCAATTTTTTTTCAGATAGGTTGTAGTGAAAAGAAAGTACTGCTGATTGCACAGTGATATACAGAAGGATAAAAAGGATGAGGTGTTTTATTTTTACCTGCAGACTGTAGTGAGAAATGATAGATAGGTGAGCTCATTTTCTCCAGTTGTTTCACTGTAGCTCATCCCAATACAGGAATACTATGTCTTGGGCTACAAGAGAACTCTCTAAATCCAGGTGCTGTTGTCAAGAACATAAACCATGTACTTATTGATCAGAACCACACTGAACTACTTGGAAAGTCCATCCCTGCACTCACTAAGGTAAATTTCTTCCTTGATCATGTCAAGGTCCAGTTCAGGATGCCAAAAAGGACTGTGCCTAAATGGAACAATAACCTAAAAACTCAGCCTAAATATAGTTGTTGGTTCCAGCAGGAAACAGCTGGCATTAACCCAAAAATAATGACAGAATTTGTGGGTTTTTTTTTCTTGATTCTTTCACCCTATCGCATTTTCTGTTTAAAGTATGGAGCCATTATAATTATAGCTTAGCACCACGTAGTGACTGGTACAACTTGCAGACTTCAAATGTGCAGCAGAATATGGTATACAAAGCAAAAAACCACAAAAGTCCACAAAAATGATTACAAAAACTGTTCACAATTGATGTTTCTGCTTAATGCACTGCATTTCCACCATGTAATGATCAATGTCCTTGAACACTGTGGCAGTTTTTAGGCTGCCATAGTCCATTCATTAAAAAAAAAAAATCAAAAAATCCCAAACTGTAGGAGAGCCCTGTTTTACAAATCAAACACAAAGTTTTGATTTGCATTGCTTTTTTAGGAAACAATGGGGCAGTCATTGCACTGCACTTTCTACAGTATGTCCAGTAACAAACTATTTTTGTATTTTATTGACTACATTTTTCAAGGGACTCCTTTGACACTCATACAACTTATATGACTGTTTTCCATCAAGTTCCACAGGAACCTGGATGACTTCTGCAGTTTCCCTTACCCTTGATCAATACTAGACTTGAAAGGCACTTACGACTTCTTTTTTCTTCTCTCTGATAAGCAAAAAGAGAGGATTCCCTAAAAGCACTTAATTTGCTACCACTAGTCCTCCACTGACAAGGTAGTTATGTGTTTACCACCATCCTTACAATTTACCAGTTCCAGGATAACATCCTCCTGCTCTGGGCTGTGTATCACCCAGCCAGTTGCATCCATTCTTGGCTAGACATTGAGATAGACAGGAAACAGCACAGCCTGAACCTAATGAAACAAAGATGAGGAAGCTGCCAGGGTATTCTGGTGACATCACAGCCTGATGTTTTTGACTGTCTTTGGGGAGACAATGACAATCAAGCGAAGAATCTTACTATCATCCTAAATGGTCTGTTGATTTTCTTTTCCTTCCCTGTAGCTTTTTTTTTCATTTAGGTCTTGCTGAGGCTGGAAGTTTCTTCCTCTTTTTTTTTTCTTTTTTGGAGTGAGAAAAGGAATTTTCTTAATTCCTGGCGAATTTGTCTACTTAATACCCCTGATGGTTGGATCTTATTTTCCCACCAATGCACTAGAAGAGGAATGTAATTAACTGTATTATCTCTGCGTAGGAGTTACATAAATCTACCTGGGAGAAGAAGACTCAATAAGGGGATAATTTCTTCCTTTGACATGCCTGACTCCTATTGATTTGAATGAAAATGTATGTGCATCTGAGGCACAATTTAAATAGAGAAGGGCCTGAACTAAAATCTCTAGGTTGACCCACTAAATTAGGTGGAAAACAGGAGACAAACTTTGCTTCCCAGAAAGATCTCATTTTGCAAATACCTGGGAAGGACAGGAAAGTATTTTTTAAAGAGCGTCATGCTAACAGGCTAATTCTGTGAATACATATGAACCAATACAGTTAGACAAATCAAATACAGTAAATTCTTTATTGCTGTAAACAATGCAAAGAGTTTTCTTTCATGTGCCTATTTCAAGCATAAAGGAGAATTACAGTAGTGGGAAAAGTAGTGACAAATCATAAAGCTATTGTATATGATTTTTTTAAATTAAGAAGGTAGAAATCTCTGCAGTCTGCAGCTCTTCACAAGAAATTAATAAGAAACATTCTTAAAGTAACCTAATTCTCTTGACATTCTCAGCATTATTACTCATCACAAATTCCTAATTAATCCTGAGATTGGCCATTTTTGTCATTTAACATTAAAAAAATCATGCCTTATCTATTTTGACAGAGGAAAGCAGGGTGATATGAAAACTTCTTATCCTCGCTGAAATAAGAGCATGCCCAAATACAGGGATTTTGTGAGAGGTGTAAAATATCTCTTAGTGCCATTTCTGGAACACTCACATTTTACAGAGGCTTTACTATTTTAGTACTGGCAGAACTGGGAGAGGAGCCCATCATGCTGCTATGCAGAACAGGGTTTTGCCCTGCTGCTCACCACCAGGAATGTCCCTGTGTTGTTTCCTACTCCTACACTGTCTGCTCTCCTCCAAGAATCACCTTATCTGCTGTGCCAATGAGACCATTAATGGGAACCCTGTAGTATGCCATCAGAGCTCTACTTCTTGATCAATAGTTATTTACCTCTCAGAGGTCAGAGCTTGGCTAATATAGCTGAATAATTTTATTGATAGATAGCATAACAATGAAAAATAAAGTTGAAAATAGAAGATGAATGAATTCAGCAGTTTCTTTGGGAATGAATATTATTATTTGAAAATTTTAATAGCTGGTGGAATGCTGAAAGGGCAGACAACAAAAGCATTGAATAATTGTCCTAGGACTATAATCAGACTTCCATTATTGACCTCTGCTAATATTCTACAGTAACTGTCTGCTAAATTGGTTCCTTGGGGCTTGAAATATACAGTGATGTTATGAGTTCCTATTGTAAATTGCCACACAGAAAAGTAGCAAGTCTCTGAAATAGTGCTGGCCCTCATTTGATCAATACTCAGTTCTAAGCAGTGCAAGAGGCAACTGTTGCCATAGAAACATTGATGTCACTGAGGTTGAACAGTGGCTCTTACAACAAATCATTTCCTTTGAGCAGTTGTAATTGACTATACATAGAGTTTGCTGTCACCTGAGACTATTTACATCAAGCTAGTAACAGAGCTGCATTAGTTATTCTGGGAGTAAGAGGGTTAGCTCTTCTTTTAGTGACCTTACAAATACCTAGGAGGATATTGCCATGGTAACCAGAGATATAAGAGGATGAACATTAAGGTAGCTACATAGTGCAGTGGTGTTCTTTTGGAGCATGAGAGGTAGTTTTAATAAACTTTAGCCATTGCCTAATATAAACATTACATTAAATATATCTCTATCACAACTTTTGACTTACAGAATTGTTACCTTTGGCAGAGGTAAAAGCAAGAACCTTTGAAACTGGCCATAGAACTTAACTGCTGCCCCATATGTACTGAGCTGTTACAGAAACACAGTTTTACAGGATTAGGGAATGAGTTTACAATGGAGGGACTTTTTCTATGCAATCATAAGTGTTGACCTGCAGGTAGTGCTCATTTCAGAATTTGAATTGTTAAAGTCCTTTTTGTCAGCTAGCTAGGTATTATTTACATTTATTTTTTAAAACAAAGTCAGCCAGGTACTTAAATGACTTTGTGCTCTCAAGTCAGAATCATTTCCCTCAACGGAGGTTTTAAAGTAGGCATTCTATAAGCTACTTTAGTGCTTCCCCTGTAGCATCTGCCTTTGTTCTCTGAATGATTCCTCGGGAGTGGACCGTCACTGCACCCTGCAGTGCTTGGTAGTTCCATGGAAGAGTGAGATTGTAAAGCAGCTGCAGTGTATTGCAGCACTCAAGCAGTTAAAAGGAAAACCTTAGAAACGCCTAACTTAGAAGCTCTCTAAATGCAAATCAATGACCTTGCCATGAAAATATATGTTGTAGTACTTTTTAAAAGAGTGGTATCTGATGTGGTACCATAATAACCCAAACCTGCTACATTCTATAGTGTAAATATAAATTTAGTGGCCTGTCAGTCAAATAGACCAACATTCTTTGGTACATCAATAATAAAAATACCGTGTATCTACAAGCTACCAAATTTCAGGTAGCCCCCATATGCCTATAATCTCACATATATACATTTTCCATGTTTTGTACTGCAAAAATGTAAAATTAATATGGTTGCTTATTCTAATGATATGTTAGATAGGCTTAATGGCCTCATGTACTTGTAACTACTGAGGAAATAGATTAAGTTATGTGGCTTTTAAAATACAATGCCAATGAAATATCATAGCATCTCACATCTATCATTTCTTTCACAAAATGCCATGTGCATGTGTGAGGTCCTATTTATGATAATGCATAGTTGACCCATAAAAATTCATAGCCATGAGAAATCAAGGCCTCAAGATCTTTCTGAAAAAACAGCAGCAACAATGCAACAGGTAAGAACTGTTTTTAAAAGTAACATTTATCTAAATAGGATATATATTTTAAAACGTTATTTTCATATCCTAGGATATATCTGTCTGATGAGAGGGAAGACACTCTCCTTAGTCTACACAGAAAGCACCTTAGGATTTCTTGGTTCTTTTTCTGTAATTCTATTACTGCTAACTGTTATGGACAAAATCCAGGGGAATTCCACTATTAGTACAGCAATTTGTGTACTCAAACAGTTTAGAAAGTTATTAGGCCATAGGTGTTCCTTGTGTCTTCGGGTTGAAGAATTGTGATATCTTCTGCTATTTAGAAATACACTTTGTGGGAATATATTCTTGAAATGCAACATGAAATCACAGCTGTATAATGTGCAGTATATAAAAGTAACTGAAAATGTAAGCACATGCTGACATTTTGATTTAGGTGCAATAAAATTAATTTATAGGGAAGAAGTGGGAATGCTGCATTCTTTCCTTCCTTCAGATTCAAAGAGGCTTTTTTTCCCTTACCACCTACCTTTTTTTCTAAGGAAGACTGTTTAATTTTTCTGGGATAAAGAGAATGATCTCTAGTGCCATATCCTTGTTGAGATCCTGTCACACAAATGACTAAAAAAACCCACAGCCTTGCTGATTTGAAAAAATCCTCCCCTAGAATTCCAACACAAACAGATTTTTTTAGTATTTGGAGGCTGTAAAGACAAAGGTCTGGTGCTGACTCTGTTCTCATTTTATTTCTGGGTGGCCATGTCAGCTGTTGCATGGTTCTGGTCTAATTCACATTTTGGGCTGTGCGGAGCCTCTGTGATGTTGGTTTGCTTTCACTGTGGTAGTTGGTATCAGCATGCAGATGACCTGTGGCTCGCTTAGGTGAGACAGTCCTTTCTGAAGCCTTATGACTGGTTTTTAATAGTTCTGAGGAAAATTTGAATAAAAATGAGAGATGACATTTGTGTTTGGACATTCTAATGCTATGGAAATATTTGAATCCCAAAAAACCACTGTCAAAGTGTGAACTATAAACACTGTGGCAGTGCCGTCAGACACTGAGGAGGTCAGACAACTATTTATGTAACAAGCAAACTTAATGAGAATGTTGCTATTTTGGTAACTGAAAAGCTGCCAGTCCTTTGTGTTGTCAGAGCAACACAAAAGTGAGGACAAGTCAAAATTATGGAGTGCTGAGAGGTAGGCAGAGCAGTGAACATGCAGAAGCAGCAGTAGAAGTACTGAGATTTTGCTGTCATTACAGATATCCTTCTGTGCCCTTCATGATTCACTGGCAGAGAAATACAGGTGCAGAACTGACAGCCTCTCTGCAGGCTTTGGGACAGAGAGGAGTATTTTATACATTAGATGTGATAATGTAGTCCAGGACTGAGAGCCGTGAACATAGAATAGCCAAGGGACAGCTCTTGAAGCTTGATGAGCTCTACAAATGTGTGTGTGAAATACTTGGCAGAAAGTCTTAGTTTGCCAGTAGTCTTTGGCCAGCATTGTATATAAACTTTCCATGACCCACAGAGACAGCTATGCTGTGAGAATGCTAAGGAGGTTGAAACTGAGGGTAGGATACTCAGGAGATGGAGGAGAAAGAGTGCAGAATCCTCAAAGTTGGATCTTACAGTCTATGTAATGAACTCCCAGAGGTCAATTGAAATGTACCAAACCCAAACTTTGTTCCGTGCTCTGTCCTCCATTTGGAACAAGAACGTGCAGTGGATACACTTTGTCGCAACAACTTTTTCTTACTGTCAGCTCTGTTAAGTACTGCAAATGTGACATACTCAACCAAATATTTTGTCTTTAAGAATCTTTGGAAATGCAAAAGCCTTATGGAAAGAAATGAAATTGTTTCCCAAATGTGAATGCAATAGAAAGTCAGTAAGGAATTCTTTTTTTGGCTCTGAATATCTTTTATGGAATTCTGAAATCTGCTGTTCCTCCTCCTTCTCCAGCCCCTTGCCTCCCCTTGAGTAATTCAAGCATCAGTAACTCTTGATCAACATTGCTATTAAGTCAAGTCAGAACTCACTCTTGTTGTCTTCAGTGGAAATTTCCTTTCTAGTTTTGGCACTTGTCCTTCCCAGAACTGCTGTTACATTTAAATTTTGATGTGTTTGTCAGCCAGTCAAGAGGTCTGATATTATTGTGTTTCTGCTCTTAGTTACAACACAAACTACTAAACAATGTGTCTCAGGGAGAAAAAAAGACTAGTTACAGAGATCAGCTCCTTCTGTTAAGGATCTAATATAAATGTCCATATCCTAGAGAAACAACCAGCATTACATCTATTTCCTGATGTTAGTTAGAAGTATGCAGATTTCTTAGTTGTCAATTTGATCTCTAAATCGCATAATTGTGGTAGCAGTAAATCTTAGTGTAACTACAAAACTATTGATGGGCATAGTTCATTTTGCCCGTATGGGATAGGGTTATTTTACCAGTAACAACTATAGTTTTGTTGATATATCTTGGGTTCACACTTCCAGCACAAACAGTAACATAGTTTCCTGGTAGTCCTATGGTAGTAAAACCCACATGGAAGGGATTAATCTGCTTTCTCATCTCATAAGTCTCAGATTATGAATTCTTGTGACATGATTTAGTCTGGGATTTAACATTAGATCTTCTGGGAATCCAGTACCTTTGACGTGAGGGGACACTTTTACCAACTTGCTGTTGATCAATTGCCTGCTGTTGCAGACCGGCTGTGGTATTGCCTGAACTCATGCAAATGTTGCAGACACCTGTCCCACCCTTTCTTCCTGGTATTTCCAATAGATGCTTTCTCCAGGCCAGGGACTTTCTGTGGCTGAGTTCCCTTTGCACTTCTAGATTCTTCCTCCTCTAGTACGAGTCTCTGGGGCTTGGCTGAGTTGTCTCCTCTGTGTTCTTGCAAATGGCTTTTACTCTCTCCACTCTCTTTAGTCAGGTGTAAGACTGCTAAATGCCCTTCCCTGTAGCTTCAGTTGAGAGATAATAGGACTGAAACAAATGGAAGGCTTTCCCAAAAAGGTATCCCAAACTTAGCAGAAGAGAAAGGGATGAGAAAGTCTTTTGATTTTTTCACAAGAGAAATAGCGCTGGGTGCTATAAACAGGGCTGTGCAACAGCTCTTTGTAAATGTTACTAGCAGAAACCTCTCGATAATCAGACAGTTGCCTTTTTGGTATGAGAAAAAAAAAACCAGATACTTTTGCAGATTCAGAAAGAAGTCTTCCTCTTCGTACACTCTTTCTTAAGAGATAATTTGATGTTGATGGTTATTTGGGATGAGCAAGTATCATGCATGTTTAGAAAGGCAGATCTGCAGTGGTATGGAAGACTACCATCCAGCTGGCTGTCACCAGTGGGTGAATGTCCACAGCCATCAGTGGCTTGAGAAGGTCTGTGCATGGGAAGAGTTAGGGAATGAGGGAAGGGAATTT
The DNA here is from genome assembly GCA_013389865.1 of Piaya cayana. Taxonomy (NCBI): domain Eukaryota; kingdom Metazoa; phylum Chordata; class Aves; order Cuculiformes; family Coccyzidae; genus Piaya; species Piaya cayana. Next base: position 29,283 of record WAAB01019165.1, read on the forward strand.
GAGGGAGAGTGCTGTTCAGTCTGAGAAAGTTCTGTGAGTTCAACAATCTGTTTTGATACTGTCTAAGCTAAGATGCTTTTCCATGACTGAATCTTCACTACTGTGACCCTGATAGTTTAGGCAGCTGCATATCCTCACCTGCATCCGTATTCATGATGCAAACTGCCTCAGGTCTACAATCTTCTGGAAGAGAGCTGTTTTTCTCTGTGTCTGACCATACACTGGAAGATGAGGTGTTTTGTGGCTTGATTATTGCTGAGAAAAGGTTCTGTTGGGATTCTTGGTTCTGTGCCATTTGCCTGGGCTGTGCCTTTAAAGAGTAGAGAAGCCAGATGTGTCCTCTGCATCTTGGATGTTGAGCATTGACTCCTTTAAGTGTTTTCACTCATTTTTATAAAGGCAATAATGAGTGTCCCATCTATTCCTGCTGTGCTGAAACCAGAAGGATGTGGGCAATCAAGGTGGAGGTGTGTCTTGGGCCTCACAGCTTCATTCAGACATTCTGGTTCACCCTGGTTTCCATCACTGCCTTCTGGGCATAGCTCAGCATCTACAATCTAGTACCTCCCCTCAGTCAGTACTGTATCCTGAGTCATTGCATCGCACAATCTGAGTACTGGCAGGGAGTGTGGATGTTCATTCAAGGTCTCTCGCAGAAGGAAACCGTGACAGCTCGATGAATGAGTAGGAAGTTGTAAAGAAGCAAGAGGGAGGTGGGTAGGTGAGGAGGCAATGATGGGAATAGCTTTAGACTATATTGCAAGCCTGAGGCTACCTAGCAGTCTAGGATGATGTGAAAGGGGGAGCATGTTTTCAAGAGATGGGTCTTAGCTGTCCACAGCACAACATAGTAATTATGGAGGGAAATTTGTTACTTGGCATCTTACTTGCTGCTTATTGGCTGTCAAATACAGAGGCAATTTCTTTGGCCTTTAGTTTAGTTCTGTCCTACACTAAACTCAAGACAGAAAGCCAATGGCAAAAAAACCCTGCAAAAAACAGCCAGAGGTTTTTTTGTTTACTTAGGGGTTTTTTTTGAAGTTTATCATCATAGCATTTGCTTTATCTCTTTATTAAGGTGTTATGGGAGTCCTTTTCTACAACCCTGTCAATGTATTTTCTCTTTGGCAGTGCTTTTTTCCCTCCTAAAGATTTCCTTGACATTCTAGTTTGGGGTAGCTTTCACTGAATCTTCTCTGGTGATGACAAATATAAATACTTTTTCTAAAAAGTTGTATTAAGCTTCTTTGCTGGCAGTGGCCATTTCATGAGTTAATTTTCTTCTCCAACACCACAATATAAACTCTTGTTTGGCAATGGATGATAAATTAATCTTCATATTCAAATTCCTTATATGGAGTTAATATTAACATTCATAATGGGGTTTTTTGGTATAATCTGTAAATCTGTGGCTATGCTCTCCTTTTTAGCAGGGATATAGATCAGCCTCCATGTCTATACCTAAATGAACCTTTCCATTCCCAAAACAGGGAATGCTGACCCCAAAACGGTATGAGTTATGCATTTCTTTTCACGACAATACATGATTGACTTTAGCCAGGGTGTCAGAAGTAAATGCAACAGAAACTATAATGAAAAAATGCACTCCATTTGGCCTTCATGCAGATAAGCATGGAGTTCCTGTAGTATTATATATTGCAACTACCTTGGTATCAATATAAGATCATTAGTAGATAATAATATTAAAGTTCATCATGATTAATGCAATTAACAATCATACAGAAAGCAATAAAGATTTTTCTGTGTTACTGGAAATGCTTTTAGATGCCATTATATGGACTCCACCATTGTATATCTCGTATTTAAGGCTCTTCTTTCCTTTAGCTGGAAGCTTCCTTCTTTTGCAAAAAGTAGAGGTGGGTTGGACAGTTCATCTGACATAAAGCACCTCTGGACCGGAATACTTATGCAGAGGAAGGAACTTAAGAAAGTGGTGGGACATGCTGCCTCCTTTCCTGGCCATGCTTATACTGTTATTAAGAAATATAAATAATCATAATAAATTATTAATAGTAATTTATACTTAGCACTTACTTATGCAATTTATTACCAAAAGGTGGACTTACACCTGATTTGCTCAGTGCAGTAGACTATATTCTCAGCATTTCAATTTGATTTTTTTAAGAAACAGGGATATGCATTGGGACCAGTACAGTTTACCATCTTCATCAATGATATAGACAACCAGATTGAGTGCACCCTCAGCGGGTTTACACATGACACCAAGCTGAGTGGTGCAGTTATCACAGCAGAAGGAAGGGATGTCATCCAGAGGGACTAGTTGGAGGTGGGCTTGTGTGAATGTCATGAGGTTCAACAAGGCCATGGTCCTACAACTGGATTGGGGCAATCTGCAGTTTCGATACAGGCTGGGGGATGATGTGATTGAGAGTGGGCCCTGTAGAGAAGATCTTTGGGGTGCTTATTAATGCATGCTTACAGCCCAGAAAGCCAATGGTATCCTGGGCTGCAACAAAAGAAGCATGGACAGCGGGTTGAGAGAGGTGATTCTGCCCCTCTATTCCACACTCATGAGATCCCACATGGAGTATTGTGTCCAGTTCTGGAATGCCTAATATAAGAAGGATATGGAACTGTTGGAATGGGCCCAGAGGAGGGCTACAAATATGACCAAAAGGCTGGAGCATCACTGCTATGAAGACAGGCTGATAGACTTTGAGCTGTTCAGCCTGGAGAAAAGAAGGCATGGGGGAGACCTTATAGTGACCTTCCATAGAATCATATAATCATAGAATAACCAGTTTGGAAGAGACCCACCGGATCATCAAGTCCAACCATTCCTATCAAACACTAAACCATGCTGCTTAGCACCTCATCCACCTGTGCCTTAAACACCTCCAGGGAAGGCGAATCACCAACCTCCCTGGGCAGCCTGTTCCAATGCCAGCATCAATGACCCTTTGTGTGAAAACATTCCTCCTGATGTCTAGCCTAAATCTCCCCTGGCGGAGCTTGAGGCCATTCCCTCTTGTCCTGT
>WAAB01019165.1:32912-142936 GCA_013389865.1 Piaya cayana
TAGCAGAATGCTGTGAGAAACTGTGTCAAAAGCTTTGCTGAAGTCCAGGAAGATACATCCACAGCCTTTCCCTCATCCAGGAGCCAAGTCACTTTGTCATAGAAGGTGATCAGGTTAGTTTGGCAAGACCTGCCTTTTGTAAACCCGTGTTGACTGGGCCTGATCACCCAGTTCTCTTGCATGTGCTTCATGATAGCACTCAAGATCACCTGTTCCGTGACTTTCCCTGGCACTGAGGTCAGACTGACAGGCCTGTAGTACCTTGTGTTCCAGTACCTGAACAGGCTACAAGAAAGCTGGGGAGGGACTTTTTACAAAGACATGTAGTAATAGGCTGAGGGGGAATGGCTTTGAATTGTGGAGGGGAAGATTTAGACTAGACATTAGAAGGAAATTCTTCACAATGAGTATGGTGAAACACTGGAACAGGTTGCCCAGGGAAACTGTGGCTGCCCCATCCCTGGAGCCAGGTTCAGAGCCAGATTGGATGGGGCCTTGGTCAGCCTGGTCTGGTGGGAGGTGTCAGAGCCCATGCCAAGGGGGTTGGGACTGGGTGATCTTTAAGGACTCTTCCAACCCAAACCACTCTATGATTCTATGATTAGATGCAAGTATATTTGTACAAAATGCATCCTGTCCTTTTGGAAACTAGGATGAGATATGCTTCTTTGCAGTGAAGAGCCTAACTGATGTAAAGCTTAACACATACCTAATTACAGGGCAGACTTCCCCTGTCTGAGATTCAGAGGCATTAATTAAAGGCAGGAATTTATTACAATCTGCTCCATTATCTCCTGTCACCTTTACGCAGATGGAGACTAGATTCTCCCTCTCTCTAACAGAGTTCTGCTCACAGAACTAGAGCAGTTTGGCAGAGACTTTCTACATTATGTAAGCAAGCAAAACAGAAATTAAGGGAGACAGACCACTTGGTAGATCTACTTTATAAATTATGTTTCTTCCCCATCTACTCTCTTTCTGGGAGTTGTTTAGACTGACATGAGTTAAGAACTCTTTTGGAAAAAAGTATTGGCTCCTGGTCAAGCACTCTGGCAGAGACATTCAGAGCATGTGCCATGCTTGTGGCAACTGGCACTTGCACCAGGCTCAGGCTGAATGCTTTCCAACACATTATGTGCATGGCACAGCTGTTGGAGGGTGATGCCTTTGAACTCTGTTATGTCACTCCAATCTGCCTTCCATCACTGTGGCCCATTAGAGGGATTATTTTGTTCTCTAGATGAGAAAGGGGGATGCTTATTTCTAGATATAGAGGCTAGTTTCATGGGTTTGTATGATGAACTTGCAATAGCTCCAGAGCAGAAATGACTGTCGTTCCTTGGAAGGTAACTATGCTGAACATCTCCCAGGCTGAAACACCGCAGTTCAGTGTAGGAAAGGAGCAAGAGGAAACTGCAAAGTTAAGAATCTTACAATGAGAACAGAGTCAAGAAGGAAGACACTTGCTGGTGATAAAATCCTTTTAAAAATTTTTCAAATGTAAAATCTTGTCAAACACGAGAAAAATCCTTTGCTGTCCTCACAAGAAAGAGGCTGTTGGCAAACAGAACACCCTGAAAATTACTGCACAGTTTAGACAACACCCAGGGACTGCCTGATGAACATTAAAAAAAAAAAACAACTAAAAAGAGTTTCTACATGGAACCCAACCTTTCTGTGTGATTTGTTGGGTCCAGTTAGGTCAACTTTCATCCAGTATTTCCAAGCAAGCTATTTATGATTAATCATAAAGATGAATCAGAGGTTTTTCTAGGAAGCTAGAAGAGGAGTATTTTCCTGAAGCCATCTGGAAATCCTCTGAGTCTTGTCAAAAGAGCCTCGACTACCTTACCCTGACAAAGATGAGGAGCACCATAATCTAGCTGGTCACAGGCAACTAAGTAGGAAGTTGACAGTGCCCCTGTAGAACCCGCTGTATCTTTAAATAGAATATAAACAAAAATAAGGGTGCCTAAGACTCTCAGCTCTTGAAATTCAGATCTTGGATCCAGATTATGGGCTCTCTGCCCATGAATTGGATATGCCACGTCCCAAATATACTTTTAAAAAACATGTATTTTAGTTTCCTGCAGGCTGTAATTGCCATCCTTCCTGCTAACTTGATCTTATCTCAAGCCTATCCCACCAATGGTATGCCAGTTAGTTCAGTTGGGGTGTGCCTACCCCTCAGCCTCCCACCTGGATAGATTGCACAGCACTTCCAGGCACATTTTGCCTTCCAGTGCCATGAAGAGGTATAGGGACAAATGCAGCCATTAGCATCCTTCCTTTGTTGCTGGTGATGAGGATCACAAACCCAGCTCCATGGGAGTACGTGTGGCTGCTCGTTATCCTGCTGCTTATGCTTCTAGTATGGATACTCACTGATCTACTCTGGTGTCTAATCTATAGAAAAGCTCTGTTCAGTGCTTGCTGCAAGTTCTTCTAAGTCCTTTCTGGAGCAACCACAAGACTGCTTTTTGCATCCTCGTTCTCTTCTGAATGGACAGTGGGAAATGTCCTGGTCTGTGTTAGTCTCAGCCTTCATTTGATGTAATTCTCTTGGTGCTTAGGCAGAGATGCCCAGAAACATCATCCCTGGTTCTTGACTTGTACTCAGTCCTGTGTATGCAGGGTGCAGCTGGGGACAAAGGAAGCAGGCTTTTCCCAGCTGGGCTCCATATCCTCGAATTCATTGGTCAAGAAGGTCATATGCCATTTTCATTCCCTGCAGCAGCTTGCATCCTCTCTACCCCCCATCTTTGGCTTCACTGTTGTAGGTCTCCTTTTGCAATTTAACTATCATCTGGTGCCAATCTGAGTTACACCTGTATTTCTCCCAGCACATCTGGGTGTAACAGATCTTAGAAAATGTGGCTGTGGGGGACGTTATTGAAAGCATGAACCCATGTGTTGATGGCTAAATAGAAGGAAGGTTATTGCTCATCCGTGGCCCAGATGGCAACTCTGAAGAGATAGGTGCTGCTGGTACAAGGCGAGCAATGTGTAGTAGCCTCTCTCTTAATATGGCCATCTGTGTTGTCTGAACTGCAGTACCTTTGAAACTGCACTGCAGACTGGAGGTAGTGCTTCGCAGGCCATGAGGACACAGTGGAACAATGAGGCCACAAAAAATTTCTGGGATAGGTGCTGGAGTTGAAACTGGCATCATCCAGACTGCACAAGTGAGCATCTTGCACTATGGATACAGATTCTGCAAACTCTTCACACAGGTGCTCGCTATTCCTGCAAAAGACAGGCAGTATTTATCCCGTAATGAAAAGGGACTTCTGGCTGATTCTTTCTGTACCATTATTTACTGTGATGAATAGCAGATTGATTATAGACATATGCAGGTGCTCTGTCTATAGCAGAGTGCTTTTTCCCCCAACTTATTAGTGTTACAGGGAGCTTGCTTTATTAGCTTGTTCCTACATCATCTAATGAATTTTCAGCTTTCAGAGCCCCTCCATACACATATTTCACACTGAAGGGCAAGGAGAATAGTTTTTAAAATTACAGGAGGAGTAAATAATTCTGAATGGTGTTGAACCCTGCTACCTAGCCCAATACTTTATAGATAATTGTTCATTGATCTGTCTGGTGGGAAGGAANTTAAAAAAAAAAAACAACTAAAAAGAGTTTCTACATGGAACCCAACCTTTCTGTGTGATTTGTTGGGTCCAGTTAGGTCAACTTTCATCCAGTATTTCCAAGCAAGCTATTTATGATTAATCATAAAGATGAATCAGAGGTTTTTCTAGGAAGCTAGAAGAGGAGTATTTTCCTGAAGCCATCTGGAAATCCTCTGAGTCTTGTCAAAAGAGCCTCGACTACCTTACCCTGACAAAGATGAGGAGCACCATAATCTAGCTGGTCACAGGCAACTAAGTAGGAAGTTGACAGTGCCCCTGTAGAACCCGCTGTATCTTTAAATAGAATATAAACAAAAATAAGGGTGCCTAAGACTCTCAGCTCTTGAAATTCAGATCTTGGATCCAGATTATGGGCTCTCTGCCCATGAATTGGATATGCCACGTCCCAAATACACTTTTAAAAAACATGTATTTTAGTTTCCTGCAGGCTGTAATTGCCATCCTTCCTGCTAACTTGATCTTATCTCAAGCCTATCCCACCAATGGTATGCCAGTTAGTTCAGTTGGGGTGTGCCTACCCCTCAGCCTCCCACCTGGATAGATTGCACAGCACTTCCAGGCACATTTTGCCTTCCAGTGCCATGAAGAGGTATAGGGACAAATGCAGCCATTAGCATCCTTCCTTTGTTGCTGGTGATGAGGATCACAAACCCAGCTCCATGGGAGTACGTGTGGCTGCTCGTTATCCTGCTGCTTATGCTTCTAGTATGGATACTCACTGATCTACTCTGGTGTCTAATCTATAGAAAAGCTCTGTTCAGTGCTTGCTGCAAGTTCTTCTAAGTCCTTTCTGGAGCAACCACAAGACTGCTTTTTGCATCCTCGTTCTCTTCTGAATGGACAGTGGGAAATGTCCTGGTCTGTGTTAGTCTCAGCCTTCATTTGATGTAATTCTCTTGGTGCTTAGGCAGAGATGCCCAGAAACATCATCCCTGGTTCTTGACTTGTACTCAGTCCTGTGTATGCAGGGTGCAGCTGGGGACAAAGGAAGCAGGCTTTTCCCAGCTGGGCTCCATATCCTCGAATTCATTGGTCAAGAAGGTCATATGCCATTTTCATTCCCTGCAGCAGCTTGCATCCTCTCTACCCCCCATCTTTGGCTTCACTGTTGTAGGTCTCCTTTTGCAATTTAACTATCATCTGGTGCCAATCTGAGTTACACCTGTATTTCTCCCAGCACATCTGGGTGTAACAGATCTTAGAAAATGTGGCTGTGGGGGACGTTATTGAAAGCATGAACCCATGTGTTGATGGCTAAATAGAAGGAAGGTTATTGCTCATCCGTGGCCCAGATGGCAACTCTGAAGAGATAGGTGCTGCTGGTACAAGGCGAGCAATGTGTAGTAGCCTCTCTCTTAATATGGCCATCTGTGTTGTCTGAACTGCAGTACCTTTGAAACTGCACTGCAGACTGGAGGTAGTGCTTCGCAGGCCATGAGGACACAGTGGAACAATGAGGCCACAAAAAATTTCTGGGATAGGTGCTGGAGTTGAAACTGGCATCATCCAGACTGCACAAGTGAGCATCTTGCACTATGGATACAGATTCTGCAAACTCTTCACACAGGTGCTCGCTATTCCTGCAAAAGACAGGCAGTATTTATCCCGTAATGAAAAGGGACTTCTGGCTGATTCTTTCTGTACCATTATTTACTGTGATGAATAGCAGATTGATTATAGACATATGCAGGTGCTCTGTCTATAGCAGAGTGCTTTTTCCCCCAACTTATTAGTGTTACAGGGAGCTTGCTTTATTAGCTTGTTCCTACATCATCTAATGAATTTTCAGCTTTCAGAGCCCCTCCATACACATATTTCACACTGAAGGGCAAGGAGAATAGTTTTTAAAATTACAGGAGGAGTAAATAATTCTGAATGGTGTTGAACCCTGCTACCTAGCCCAATACTTTATAGATAATTGTTCATTGATCTGTCTGGTGGGAAGGAACTTCTGGATCTCTTATATCAACATCCTGTTGATTCCAGGAGTTGGGGTTTTTTTCCTGTCTTTCTTCTCTTCCTCTCACTGAATATTTTTTAGATTTCTGTTTTTGAAAGAATGCCATATAACTGGCTAAATAGGTCAAAGACTATAGGAGAAGAGGAGCATGGATGGAAACTTAAAATGGAAATAAGGTAAAGAGCCTTGAGGAAAAGAAAATTATTCCTGCAGTTTCTTTTCAGTTATGGTGTGTTTAGGACAGGTGGCTGATGGCATAATTAATGAGTAGGCATGATTACTGTGCTTATGTGATGGCATTTTGTGCAAATCTGCAATTATATATTGGAGAGAGACTGTAAATTCGAAACTGGACAAATGTATTAACCTTACACTAGTTTCTTTTCCAGTCAGAGCTTTTCCCTTGTTCTAAAACACAATATCATCTTCTTGCTTTGTGCTCAGTAGAGCAATATTTTTGCCATTCTTTATAACTGTGAGGATAAGTAGGATGCCCAAGAGCTTTGTCTAATCATTTATTTAATGATCCTGTTCTGCAATATCTGTTCAGGTGTTTAATTTAGTTTAGATTACTACTCTGATAGTCCTTTCTGGCTGTTGGTTTTGATAGGACTCCTACACTCTGTATCCCTTGAAGAAGGAAGGTCATAGTTAAGCTCTGAATTTACTGAGAGTATCTTATTTTAGATTGTGCTTTAGTCTTGGACATTCTAACTAAATATTAATCTTTGGTTTATATTAATGAATCTTTGATTGTATACCAGATTTCATATGCCTGTTTTATGGGTCAAAATATTAAAAAATCACACACTTTGTAGCATAACATCATATCCAGTTACTGTACTTGAAGGGAGGGAGGAAGAGTTGCTGCTTGATGCACCGAGCTCCATGAGAAGAACCATAGAAATCTGTGGGCAGATGCAGGAACTAAACTGTGTTGTCATCCCTCCAAAGCCAAGAGAAAGCCTCATGCTTAGCTGTCTTCTTGTTTATTTGAATATATGGGGCTAGACTCTTAGCTAGAAATTTGAAGTACCTTCTCTGATGTGCAGCCCTTTATACATCTTGATGTTTCAGTCTGAAGTGTTAAAACTTCTGCCACATCACCTGCTATAGTTTTCTCCAGTATCTAAGCACATTAGGTTTTGGCTTATTAACTGCCAGTTTTCTACTCAGAGAAGGATATTCTGAGGAAGGGTATTGTGGTATACTCATATATTATGTTCTTTTGAAACTTATTAGCAAAAAAACCCCCCAAAAAGCTAGACAAGCATGACTGGAAGACTCCCCAGGTCCCCATCTCACCTTTCCTTGAAAAGTAATTGGAGTTGTGGCTAGTCAGCAAATCCAAAATCTAGCACCTGTTTGTCGGATAAAACCCAGCTGCACTGTATGTCTAATTAACCCATCTGCAATTTTCATACTATACGCAGTACCAGTTGTTTAAGTTGCTTTGCTTAGGTTGTTCTGGGATATTGTGTTTTTATCAAAGATGAAAGTTCGATGCAACAGAGCAAAACTTGTGCCAAGACTTTCTGATATCAGTGTCTTGAATCCTGAGATTACATGAGGGTTACATTTTTTACTTGAGGAGGTTTTATTTCCTTAGTTTTCATTTCAACAATCCAACCCATGGGTTTGGTCTGAAAATGTATTTCACCTCTTAGTTTATCTCTTCATTGGCTTTGATTAGGTCATGTCTTATTGATGAGAAATGAATTCTTCTTGTTTTTCTTTCACATTAATAAGAAAAAGACAAGTTCCTGGGCAGGTCATTCTTTTGGAATCTTCTTAATTTAATGCATGTGGGAGATTCCTGTGATATAAGCTCATTTTTAAATGGTTTTTCTTCCTTTAAAACAGAGTTGACATGTAAAACCACTTTTTCATTTTTCTGAAAATTATTGTCCCCTGAGGCATCTGGAATTCTGAAACTGAAGTCACAGAAAATCTTTCTTGTCTGCTTTCAACCTACTGGTGTTTTCTGCTGTTCTTCATTTTGTTTACATGTATTGTCAGAGGTCCTATAAAGTTTTTCACAGCCTGTGAGGTAAGATCAGATTTATTGCAGTGATAGTCTAAAATGGCATGAAAATATGGACAGTGCTAGAAAACTGACATCCTAGGCCTCTAGCAGAAAACAGGAAAGGAGTAGAGTTCAATTTGAATTTCATACTGGATAGCAGAATATTTGACATTCCTCATTATATCTAGTATCATCTTCTGAAAAAAGTTTTCATTAAGCCATAAAAGTACTGGTTATAAAAGAGTACATTTCTTTCATTTCTTTGTGTGATTTAATCACAAAGGAAAGGTGAGTTGTGCGGTTAGTAGGATTGCAGTGCTTGGTAGACTTCAATTCAGGTTTTGTCTGCTATAGATTTACCGTGTGTTCTTGGGCAAGTTGCTTATTTTCGGTGTGGCTAAGTTTCATAATGTAAAAAATTAGAAATGGTACTACTTGTTTTCTATCTATCTACTCATACCCACCATGATCAAAGTGTTGATACTCAATTGCTTACCCTGTGCATATGAAGCAGCCATAGTCTTTATTCTTTGTCTTGATGTTATCTATCAAACTGCAGAAAAATAGCAGAGCCTAATCTTGGAGATTCTGAGAGTTTCCTAACACCCTCAGTCCTAACACCTACCACTTCATATTTCATATTGTTTTGGCTTTTCCTCTTTCTCTCCTGGTGTTAAATTATGTTGAACAACCATAAATCCTTTACTGAGATCTTTGCATATAAGGAATTTCTAAGTGATTATTGCAGAGCTATTTGTCAAGAAAGGATGAAGCAGGTGATCTGCACAGTAGTAAGTTGGTTCATGTGACAACCCTGGCATTAAATATGGGCTTGAAACAAATTCCAGTTATTAATAGATAATGGACAATTTTCTAGAGTTATATGTCAGTCAGTCCCTTTCTAAGATAGCATAAACTGATATAAGTTTATCTCTGAAGTTGCTCAGCTTAGACAAAAATAAATCCAATTTAAACATTTTATTTCCACAAACTCATCCTATTAAATTTACATCAAATCGTTCTGAAACCTGAGTTATAAGTAGCAATCAGTAGCTAATGCCTATTGTCATTGTATTTTCACAAGAAAATCTTTGAAAAAGCTTTTCCTATCTGAAAGCCAGTTTCTACAGCATACATTTATTATTGGTCTCCTTATACAAGCACAGAACAGCAACTTCTGCTACTATATTGGTGCTTTCTTAGAAGAGACATTTGAGCTAAACAGAGGGCAAAACAAGGTCACTGGTGTATTTCTACAGTGAGCTTTAAGAAATGAGTCAGACTTACAGATGGAATGATAGTTTGCTTTGTCATGAGAACACACATCTTCAAAAGGTTCCTGCTTTGGAAAAATAAAGTAAAAACCATAAGGAACCACTTAAGTAGGCTGCATAAATAATTTGCCGTTTGTGAGCAATATATGCAAAATGATAGGACTGCAAGGACTGTATTTGATGGAAAAGCTTCTAACCATTTAAACTGCCATCCTAGTGTTTATTACCTGAATCACCTCCGGGAGTCTGATAAACACCTGTGATCCGCTGGTAATTCAGGAAAGGAAGCAGCACTCTGCATGACCTGCTTTTTTTTCTCTTGAGCAGTCATGGTGTAATAAACAGCGTACAGTGATTTTGAACATGCAAAGAATATATTTAGACAAGTTAAGGCTACTACTCTTGGTTTAATGCTTAACAAAGCTAAACAGCAGAAAGCAAGTGGTTTAGTACCTCAATACAGTAATAGATAGAAACAGAATGAGAGACCAAATGACAATAAGGGCTATTGGTACTTGAAAGGCAATTCAGTAATTTAGTTTAAAAATGAGAATAAATGATAAATGCCTTAAAGGGATATAGGGAAAAAGCAAGGGTTTCTTTTAACCTATACATTTTTAAAGTTACTACATGACCAGTAAAGTAATAATTTTCTGGAAAGCAATATTTGAATGTATCCATCATCATTTAGATCTTGGACACATACTTAAATATTATTGATTATTTGCAATTGTGTGCATCCATGTGTAGGTATATTAAACAAAAAAGTAATGGTAACATGTCAGTGATTGGGATAAAATGCAAAAATGGAACTGGAGTCCCTAATTACTAGTTGGTGGTTTGTTGGGTTTTTTTTAATTAAGAAAGCCACAAGCAAATTATAGACATCCAGTTTATAGCATTGCAATCTTACAGGCTTGCCCTCATGAATATGGTAATTTTTTATTTTATGCCCTCTTGAGTTGTCTTGTTAAAAACATTTTATTGGTGATCCTAAAATTCAGTAAATTTGAAGCCCTTGGCACCCTGAAGATAGTTAAAATTCTTCAAAAAATGTCAGCAATAAATATTTGGCAAATATAAAGAATATGCACATTTTCCCCAAGTGTGTGATATATTTTTTCACAGTTCTTATAGTCAAGTGATGACACTGCAGTTCAGAATATAAGTGCATATTGATATTTTCTTCCAGAATCTGCATGTGTTTCTTCAAGAGTGCTTCTCCCACAGAGTTATTTTTGTGCAAACACCTGGAAGTGGTTGCATACTTGCTCTGGTTTGCAGACTACTTTTGGACAGTCAGATGTATGTATGAGCAAGTGGTCTTTATTTGGAGCAATTAAAATTCTAACATTCTCCTCTCTTGACATGCAATTACTAGGGCTCTGCTGTTCCCACTAATTGCTCTTGCTGGGGACATTGGTGAGAAGCCAATGATTTTGATGGGTAGTGGATTATCATTTTTACTCTGCTACCTGAGAAAAAAAATCATTTGCAAAATCCCATGTGCAATTAGCAAGACTCATGATTAATTGTGCTGCAAAATTAGCTTCACTGTTGCTTTTATTTTACTGCTTCAAATATTAATTAATGTTAACTCCTTTCCTTCAGTTCTAGCTTTTGAATATTCAACGTGGCTTTGAAAAATTAGTCAGGGCTTCTACTTGCATTAACACGCTGGAGCTTTGATTTCTGACTAAGTATTCTGATTTAAAAGATCACACTTGGGTCATAAATAATTTTTATAGGAGGACAAACAAAGCATCAAAGCATCATGGGAAGGCATTCATGCACTAACTGAAAGTAAATTGTTTCAGTAATGATTCATTCCCCCAGTGCTTTTGGGGAAACATCAGCAAATATGCAAAACACTGCATTGTGTGGGGCAAAACAATTATTTAACGACAGCAATCAATGTATGTATTTTCAAATAAGTAGCACAGTGAAAGAGGTAAAAGTAATGCTGGACTAATGCCATTTTAGTACCAAATTGTCCTTTAAACCCTGGGCAGTTTCTATATATCCTCTCTGTGTTGCTATGAATTGCAGGTTCTTATGTTTGGTGGTGTAAGGTGGAAAACATCAAGTGTTTATACCTTAATGCTCTCTGTCTTAGTGCTCTTAAAGCTCTTAGGTGTTTAGCGTTATGACAATGACAGGGTCAGAAAGCAGAGAAACAATCTAGTGAAAACTTGTTCTTGGCTCACTAGGATGCTTGTGGATTGAATTTACAGGACAGCTCGTTAAAACCAGCAGTAAGATGTACTGACATCCCAAAGAGCCTTGGCTTCTGTTTCAGCTGTGTTTTCATTGTGCCAGGTTAGATCACACAACTCCTCACAACAGAGCTCTTTTCTAAGGACCACTGGTTCCTTCTAGTGCAGCTGTACCACTCCTACACAACAGTTATAGACTTAATTTTGCCCCTGCATCATTCCTTTTTTTATTCTTTCCCTCTGTTTTCAGCATGAGCTGGATGAGTTTGTCCCTAATTCTTTAGAAGAGGCCTTGCTCTCCTAGATATTATTCTCAATATGCAATAATCTCACAGTAATCTTGTCATAAGACTCAGAAGTTGAGCACTGGAGGGAGCAGTAGAGGTGAAGATGACAGTATGGTATATTGGGCTAAATACTTGGCTTCATTTTCAAGGACAATCAAATTTGGGAAATTCTGTCTCACTCTTCTCATTAATGCATAAAGCTCTCCTGACAGCTTTTTTTCAGACTTCTGCAAAGAAGTGTAAGACCCAGAAAGCTACAGATATCTTTCACAGGTTTAGCTACTGCAGACTTCTGTAACTGATGTCTGATTTTGTCCTTCTCTGCCTGTAAAATGACCATTACAGTCAGTTTGCTTGTTTTCTGTACAACAATTCTGTTCTCCATGTCCCCACATGAAATAACCAAAGAAATTACTTCCTCAGTGCTTGAAAATGAGTGCTTGCCCCAAAGCTGTGGTGACCTCATTACTCTCTACAAATACCTGAAGGGAGGTTGTGGAGAGGAGGGAGCTGGCCTCTTCTCCCAGGTGACAGGGGACAGGACAAGGGGGAATGGCCTCAAGCTCCGCCAGGGGAGATTTAGGCTAGAGATTAGGAGGAAGTTTTTTACGGAAAGGGTCATTAGGCATTGGAATATGCTGCCCAGGGAGGTGGTTGATTCGCCTTCCCTGGAGGTGTTTAAGTTACGAGTAGACGAGGTCCTGAGGGACATGGTTTAGTGTTTTGTGGGAGTGGTTGGACTCGATGATCCGATGGGTCTCTTCCAACCCGGTGATTCTGTGATTCTGTAGTTACTCCATTGAACATTCTGCTATTTGCAGAAATTGCCTCTAGTCTTGTTATGCCATCTCTTCTGACAGTGCGACCTGTTCATGTGAGAGTACAGGTATCACACAGAGAAAAAGCATTCCTCCATTAAACCACATGGCTGATTTTACTTTTTTTTTTACCAAGTGAATGAGTTAGCTGTTTTTCTAATATTGACCCAGGATATCAATGACAGAAAAATAGTGTTACCTTTATAACTGAAATTAATTAAAAATCAGACCTGAATTGAATTCAACCTTTGTTTTGGTCACACTATTCACAAATTGTGATTCTGGAATTCCTTACGAACTCTTTAAAGAGCTTGTGTCACCCTTCATGAAACTTCTTCCCCTACCCTTCTGAAATCCCAACTTCAATGACTGCCTTCAGTGTACAAGCCTCTAGTCCCTCTTAAGAAGCTCAGACATGTCCTCTTGCCTGAATTAAAAAATCTGTTATGGAGGTGTATTAATTCAGAATCTCTGTAGAGCCTCATAGTGTCTTCATAAATAAGTGAAAACCATGAAGTAAATTCAGGTCTGTATCCAAGCATCAAGAAAGTTTTCATATTTCACTTGGGTCTTTGCAGGCATCTGAATAAGTAAGACTCTGTGATTTTTCTGCTGTTCATCTATAACTGCTTTTCTAATTTCTGCAGAAAGAGTCATGTAAAGTAATGGTTGCAGAAAAGGGAGCAGGAACACTTGCAGGTGTGCAAGTATAGGATGCTTGCCAGAAAAATTCTAAATAGGTCTCTGTCACCTGCTTTAAGCAGCCTTTTCTACATACTGTCACCTATTCTGATAAGAACATATATTTCTTCCTGTGCTATCATAGCTCTATGGACTATATTTCTGAAGTAATAAATGGGGGTTTGGTTCTTAAAGATAACATTTTAAAAAGTAACTTACTAGCTGTATTGAAGCCCTTATACGCTGGTATCATGCTGCAGCTCTCTACCTGAGAATAACTGAGGGATTTGGATCACAGGAAGGGGCTGCAGGGAGGGGGCTTTTTTTTAAATTTAAATAGGAAATAGTTCAGATTTGCTCCATTACAAAAATGAAGGCTTCTGTCAACTAAATTGATAGAAATTAATGAAGCATGAAAGAGAAGCTGAGATACAGAAATTATGAAGGTTGAGACCTTTCTATTTCCACAACTGTCACATTTACTGGACATGCATCCTCAGGGCCAATTATCCAGAGGCAATGTGCTTTGCTGCAAAATAGAAATAAAAGGAGATCAGTTAATCTTCAACCTTAAAACAGAGCCAGTAGTACTATGCAAGCACAGTCTTACATATGTTAAAGAATCCTTAAATATCCTGCATCAACAGACTGCCATGTTGAAAATTCTGGATTATATGTGAAGCCGCACTCTTCATCTTCCGAGATGGCTGCAGGATTTGTACTTGCAATTTTACAGAAGCAAGTGTCTTCAAGCTCAGTGTTGCAGGCACAGTGGTCATTATCTGAGTTTCTGTATTAGTAGAAAAATGTTTTTAGAGACTGAATAACTGATTTTGCAAGGATCTGTGTAACTGCTGCTTAGGGAAATTTAAGGGCTTGCAGAATCTGGCTTTATAAAAAAAGTAACATGTTTAACCCCTCTCCATTCTTTTACTGTATTGACCTTTCCTTTTTTTTTTTTTAAAATCCATGTTTGCATGTAAGTTTCATTTCATAGAACAGGGATGTGCTCTGGTGATTATTCTGTTGTTTGAAGGCCAAATTCCATTCTTAGTTGTTGGGGGTTTTTTTTGTTTTGCCATGAGAATGTAGCTTTTAATAGCTGTGGATTTGGTTGCGCTATATAAAAACACATGTTTTAAGGAGAGCAAGGGTAACCCTATATTGTGGTGGGTGCGCAGGGTTGACCAGCACAACACTGTCTCTGAGCTGCTTGCTGCATTACACGCTGAGTAGCCTTTGAGGATTTTTTTTTCTTTAGAAAAATCTCAGACCAACCTATGAGCAAAGAATCATGGCCTTGACTTTCTCTTCTGAGCAAGTATCCCTTTAGTTTTTTCTGTTGATTAGCACTCTGTTAGATACTAGCAAGAAATGCAAGTGGTTTAAGATTTTTAACAAATAAAATAGAGGACTATTTGGTGTGAAGGGAAGGGTAGATTTTTTCACATATATTTCTACCTCTTATCAATCAAACACGGCTTCTTCCTTTCAGATTGGCCTCTATCAGGAGGCTAAAATACCCTGTAAGGTTAGCCACAGCACTATCTGCTACTGAGATGTTATTTACTGGATGATGAATATATTAGTTCAAATTTAAATTGATTCTGTGGAGGGTAATGTTGATACCATATTTACTGCTGTGTTCCAGTAGCGTAGACCAATCATTAGAGTGGAGTGAGTGGGAAGAAAATAACTTAAAGGTGACACTGTCTGAAATGCAGGAAACAAACAGTGCTTTATAAATTATGTATTTCTCCTATTATGTTAATTTTTCAAAAAAAAGCTTAGAGTTAAGTGTAATGTTCGATCACTAGATGCATCTATACCAGCATATTACTAGTCTGTTTAGTCAGATCTAGAAATATGCTCTTCATATTTGTGGTTGCCAAAGTAAATAGAAATCAATGAAAGTAGCAAAAGTGCTGAAGTAATTTCAATAAGTGCAGTGCTCATTAATTTAAATTTCACACTTGACGTTGTTACAGACTAATCATAGAAAATACAACATTGACTTCTAAATATATTCCAAGACACGGAGGAATCCTGCAACTTTATTTTCAAAGTGACATAGAAGAAAAGACCTCTGACTGCAGAAGTTTATGCAGATGTTAATGATATGGCAAACTTTCTCAAAAGCCTGAAGTCCATTCATATGGATGACATAAGCCTGAGGAGTTAGCAAGCAAACAATATCAAAACCTTGGGACTGAACATGTTCTAAAACATCAAAAAGCTCTTCCTGCCGTTTTCAAACATCTAAAAATATGTGTGAAGCCTGTTCACAATTTCATGGGAAATATACAGAGAGCTGGGGGTGGTTATACAGGAAATTAGAAAATCCTCATCACATCACAGTGAAATAAATATGCCATTGTATGAGAAAAGTAATTGGAGGGGTGTGTCAGATCTACTGATGTCAAGCAGGTGTTCATAAATTAGAATAAATGTTTATAATTGCTATTAGTGATAAGAAAGTATTTTAAATTACACTGAAGTGAGATCCCTAATTTGTCTCTCTCCCTCCTTTTCCCATTTTAAAAACGAGAGGATTAGAAAACGCCATTTCCCCCAGTTATCTTTTCCAGTGTAGACTGATCCTCTATTCACCTGCTTTGCTGTGAAATATACCAAATCACATTGCATAATGCAGGATGCAGTGGAAGTAACTCGGAAGAAAGACTACATTGAAGCTGCAGCAAGTAGTTTTACTTGTAGGTCACAGGAGGCAGGTAACTGTCATGAGGTTGGTGATTTCTGATTGATAAGTGCAAGGATGCTGTCTTGTTTCTGTTTGTTATACAGTCAGTTCCTTAGTCATGGAGAACTCCCATTTATGGAAGAATGAATCTACTTCATTCTCCCTCCCTTGAGAATATCCTCTGTGTTGTTTAGAATATTCAAGAGAATCCAGAATTCTTTAGTGCTCCCATCAGAGATGCTGTCAGGGTCATGGCACACCCATCCCTTATTGCCAACCCTTTTTAAACAGTTAAGTCAATTAACTTTGTTCAGAATTGCTAGGAATGCAAGCCTCTGTCTACTGTTTAGCCTACTGTAAATAAGATGCTACTGTTCTGAAAATCTTTTCTGATCCAGTATATGAATCATGACTAGAAGTTTCAATATTAATCTTGTAGTGTGTCCAAATTATATTTTAAGGCACATGTACTTTTTTCTGTCATGACCTCTTACTTAACACAGGAAGAAATCAGTACCAGTGGTAAAAATGTCCTCAGTGTGAAAACATATACATCTGAATACAATGCTAGGATATCTAAGTCTAATATTTATTCAAATCTTTAATAATGGCTACAGTATTACCTTATCAAGAAACACAGGACTATAAAATATACATGGTGTTTAAGCACCTTATCACATTACAGCTCTGTGTGGCCTATTTTTTCACCATGTTCCAGTGTAAATTTGGAAAAGCTATAATGATATCTGTATGAATTGGAGACCAAATCTAGCTCAAAATCTGGTCATTAATCTAATTTTATGTTTCTGCTTCATATTACTATTGATTTGTTTGATCATTTTGGGTTGACCTTTTCAATAACAAAATTTCAATAGCAGTTTTGACATTGGTTTTACTGGCTTTTTGAACTTTTGAATTTGTGGATAAAACTGTCAGACCCATTGTGCTAGTGACTACTTTACCTTTACTTAACTTGAAATTACTTTGTAGAAACTGTACATTTTACAAACCTGTCTGGTTCCATTTTCATATGAAATGGTAGCAAACCAGGTTCCTCTTGGAAGGGTTCAGACAATATTTGTAATACAGGACTGAAATTAGGAAGCAAGCTGTTGCTGCAAACCGTCCTATTGAATGGAATGGTTGTGAAGGTAATGTACCAAAGGGCTTAAATCAGTGGAAGGTAGTGGTTTATCTTCCTTTTTGACTGATGTGTCTTTGGGGAATAAATATCTGTGTTGCGATTTGCAAATTACTGTAAGTTTTCCTGATAAATATAAAGAAACCCTCCCCTATTCCTCATGAAGTTCTTGTCAGTCCTCTTTTTCTTTCAGAATCTTCTAATAGAAAAGAGAAAAGCATTTATAGTAGGAAACCCAGAGACATATGTTCTAAATATTATGCCAAATATGAGATATAATTTACTGTAAAACTTTTGTCAAATAATACGTCTTAATGGGGAAAAAGCAGAAAAGTCCTGTTCTACCATTCTGATTGAACTCATGGACCTTTTCTGACATTCATAGAATCATAGAATCATAGAATAATCAGGTTGGAAGAGACCCACCGGATCATCGAGTCCAACCATTCCTATCAAACACTAAACCATGCATGAAACATTAAGTGACTTTGCCCACGTTTATGCAAGTGCGTGTATTTGGAGCTTCTGTCCTGTGCATCCTGAAGAAATGTTCTGATCTGTGACAGCGCTGAGCTTGATGAAGAAAGAAGGCCTTGGCCCTCAAGCCCTGACTCAAGTACTATCTCTCTTCTCAAGTAGGTGTAAGACTTTCGCATGAGGTAGTACTTCTATTCCAATGTTTGATTTATGCAAACCAGGTTTTGTGCCATGTATCAGCTTGAGCTTTGACAGCAGATTCTCTCCATGTAAAGAGTGTGCAACAGCTTTGGTATCCTAGAAATAAGAGTCTGGAATGACAAGGAAAGATGTAAAGTGGGTAGGAATATGAGATGCCTTGGAGGAGACAAGACAATCTAAACCATATACAAGTGAAGGTAAGCAAACAGCTGCAGCCAGGGGGGGACACAAGCAGGGAATGGGTGCAATTAGATTCTGTTTCACATTGGGGGACTATAATTTCATTTTATTTCTTTGTTGATAATCCTCTCATTTCTTTTTTATTGTGAATGATGTCATCAATGCTATCAGATGGCAGAACAGTTCATGAACAGATGGCTTTGTACCATTTCCAGTATGATACCCAGCATATCATGTTATTTTTACCTGCTCTCTGTAGTGTATTTTACTTGGAGGAACTTGTGTAAGGATATATTCAAGTGGGGATCCTATGTAGCTATCAGTGGGCCATAAGGCAATAAACAAAACTTGGATAACATTCTGCTAACTAGTTAATGAGGAAAGTGAATTGAAATATTTTGAATTTAGTTGTTCATTTACTTTTCATTTACTTATTTAATTTCCTAGAAAGTATTGGATGTCTCTTGACTGGAATGCAGCTCCAACTGAAATGGGGAAAAGGAAGACCATGCTACTGCATGGCTTGCAAAAGAGTGTGCTAAAGCCCGTCCTTTCTCTCTTATAAATCTGCCCAGACCACTAATGGTGAAGCAGCTATAGTTAACAAGTTTATTGGTCTAGTTAACAAGGATCTCTGTATTATGGCTGTAAACAGGACACTTTTACAGTGAACTTGATAGTACTGCACTACCCTCTAGGCCAAGAAATTCTTGGTAATATGTAGGATGCTGGAAACAAGGTCAGAGTGCATAAGCTGGGAGAAGTGGATGTAAAGGAGGCAGAAACTCAGACTGGGAACTGAATGTAGAGTGTTTAAAAAGAAATTTAGGTATCCATTGAGTTGTAGAAAATGTACAGAACTTATTGACATGTTGCTGGATTTAATGACATACACTCCTCCTAAGTAAGAAAATATCTGGAGTTAACAAAGCAATATTTTTTTTCCAGGGCTCAGATGATTGCATTTCCCTTGTAAAATTTAATTAAATTTGTTGAGAGTGATACATGTTGATTAGTGCAGGAAAAAAACCACTTTAATAAAAGTCAAAGAAGCTTGAATGCCAACCATGAGGAACTATACGGAGAAGAGCAGTTTGATGTCATATGCATCAGATTTCTATATAGTGTCTTTAGTGTTTTTAATTTTCTGGAAATGCTTCAATTAGAGTTCCCAATAGATTTTCTTTTTCGTTTGCTTTTATGTTTTGTTTTCCTAGTCAAATATTTAGACCTGTATTAAGTCATGCAACTCAAAGGATGAAGGCCCAAGTGACTTAATGTCCTTTTTCCTTATCTAGTCCTGATTAGTATCTAACTGGAGGGTTAAAATGTGGCTGAACCTCTTGAAGAAGGCAGTAGATGTATAGTCATCATCTACTCCACTTGCCAAATACATATCTGAGAATGTGATTCTTCTTAAAATAAAAGCTTGTGGCAAGCTGTGTCTTTTAGTATCCAAAATAAGGATCTGAAAATGTAGGCTTAGGATACTAACTTTAATCATCTTAAGAAGACTCCTAGACCTGTTATTTTATTACTATTTTACTCATCCTCTGACTTTACAAAGTAATTAATAATAGTTTATAAATTCATCATTATGACAGTGCCTAGAACCATGCTATCATTTGTATTTTTACAATGACTTGCTGATTTCCCTGATGTCCACATTTACAACTAGGATGACTAGGATGGCAGACTATATTGTTTTTTCTCATTTAATGTCCAAATAATTTTTATCTTATCTTGTAATTTGTAGGCAATTAGAGAGCACCCTGCTACCTGTGTAATTTCATTGTACATGTAGTGCTGGAATGTTTCCTGTGAAGAATGTAAGCCTGAGGTCTGCCCATCACTAAGGTTTTAAGGCCATATGGTATGTTGAAGTGTAACTCACTCCAGTGGCTCTGACAAAGGTTGTTGTGGATGGTTGCTCTGGAAACAGATGCTTTGGATGCCCATGGACAGGAGGAGGAAATTGTATAAAATTAAGGTCTGTATTAATAATCTTTGCATTTACTTCCAGTGTTAAATATTTGTATGTCTAAATTAGTGTACTCCCCTCACATATGGTCTTTTCTGCTGTGTATCTAGTTGTGTCACATTTTTGGGCACTCTACCTGGCTTTGACTAAAGACTCATCAGTTGATGACAAAGCTAAGCATATAGTGCCTGCTGTTTCTGACCATTCTATTCAGTCCAATAACATTGTAGCTTATATTTGGTCTTCTGCATAAAAAACTTGGAGGCAGTGAAAATGCTGCTTGAAGGACTGTACACGTGGTCTTTGTATAAAACGACTAAGAAAACTATTATAAGATTATTAGGATAACAGATTACTAATAGTGTGCTGTAGTAGAAACCAGAAGATGGGAGTTCCTGGTGCTGTGGATATCAAATACTTGGAATTTGTTGCCAGAACATCTTGTAGATACTTACAGAGTATTGTGTCTATAAAAGGGGTGTAGAGAGGTTCGTGGGAGGGACATTCATTGATGGTTAGTAAATTAGAAGAGCCATCTCTGCTTCAGAATGTCCCCAAGCTGAAAATAAGAAGAGGCAGGAGAATACAAGAGGGAAGTACATTTGCCCTCTTCTTATTCTTCTGCAGTCATCTGCTTTTGGCCTTGGTGGAAGAGTAAAACAGTAGTTGGACCTGCTGAGCCAAAGCAGTATGGCTGTCCTGAAACACAGTAGAGCTCCAATAATTAAACCTTTGAACAGCAACATGCTAATAGATTTTCTGGTGTGCAAAGTGAGAATAAAATCTATCTATCTGCCCTGTTGCAAGCTGGATTTGGTATATTTAAGTAATTTTTCTCACTGATTTTTACAAGCTGATAAATTTGCAGACAGAAATTCTTTTAAGCCATAAATACCATGCATGCTGTCATGCCTAGAAGTACAGATAAAGCCAAAGGATGTTAAAAACAGTTGAAGTGCATTCCTTCTCTACCCTGTTTGCTTAGATGAAACTGTCTGCTATCAGTTTGGGGCTACAGTGTTTGACCTTTGCTTGTAGATATAAATGAAATAGAGTTCCCATCACTTAGTCACAATACACTGAATGACAAATCTGTCCACAGCAGTTGACCTGAAAAGTGTGGGCTTAACCTTACACAGAAGCCTCTGAAGTTTCTTGCATCTGCTTTATCTCTGTAAACATTCTCCGATCTTTCCTCATTTTATTTGTTGCGGACAAGACTGCTGTGACTTTATGGTTGCAGATCTGTTCTCTATATTTTATATTCTCTTACACTGTGCTTGATTTTGGGTTTTTCCCATTATGTGGCTCTGAAGAAAAAGGATGGAGTAACATCCACTGTGCTTGGCTTGGGTTTGTGCTACTCTCTTTTAGAGTCAAACAAACTCAATTTTCAAAAATATCGTTTAATGTATTTCAGGATATGCATTCTATGCATATTTTTTATCATGCAACAGTCTTTGCATTGTTACAGTTCTCTAAGCATTTCTCATCATAAATCTGAGCAACAGAGGTAATAAATTGTATTATCTGGTTGTGCCTGATTGAAATACAAAGTTATGAGAATAATACTTAGAAGTTATATGTACATACATTGTCTTCTATTGATCATGAGATCCACAGAGAGGTACAAGAAATCACCTCCATGGTGTGAATCCAAAGATGAAAAATGATTTATGGGCATTCTATTAAATTTCCACATGGAATTTGCAGGTTATCACCTCTAGTCTTTGCCTCATACTGAACAGCAGGAGAACAGAAAAGCAACTTCTGGAGACACTGTCTCTGACCTTAAACATTTGCAAAAAGAGATATTATTACTCCTTATGCTTTCTGAAACTACCTATTGTGTATAGAAATACCAATGTAACACTGTGTTCCAAGGATGTGGAAACACACACAGGGACCACACTTAAATAATTCTTTTGTAAATTTGGATATAGACAGAACTTATGCTAAGGGAAAAAAAAAATATCTAGAACATTATTTATCCAAATATTTTATTTTCACCTGGACAAAAGAAACAGGAAGACTGTGATGTGTCATTATTATTCAGTTCTACAGTATAGTTTCATTCCTAGAAATGAGCCAATCCTGATTTCATACCTAAATCAAGAGATAAATTTATTCCCTTCCTCACATTTATTCAGGAGAAAGAATTTTCCCTCTTTCTGTTTTCTTGCTGTATGCTCTCAATCTTTCTTGGGCATTGGGCAACACTTTAAACTACATCCTACAAGCTATAAGTGAAGGATTTCAAGCTAGAAGGCTGAAAAAAATTTGCATGTTTTAGGTGGGTTTCTGACAATTTCTGTAATTCCTTTGCTCCCCAATAAGGGAAAAAGCCAGCCTTAGCTGTTTCCGTGGCTGCTGGGTCAAATTTAGAGAGAGACAATAAGCAGGCACAGTTATGTTCTGCAGGTCAATTATAGTAGATCTTTCTGCAAGATCATAATGAGGAGCTGGAGTGGGGACTTGGCTGCTTATCTGAAAGTTCCATTGCTCCTGTGTGCTGCACTGAGTGGAGCAAGTACAGCTAGGGAGAAGAATAGTTGAATTCCTTCCTCAGCTTTTAATTTCTGTGGAAGATGGAGAATATATCACTTACAGGCAAAGAGTTCTGTGCTTCCCATGTGTGGTTATGACTATCTTGCACATTTTTACGACTATTTTGCCTTTTTATTAATATGATTTATTTATTCTCTGTAGGACATTAGATCAAGGGATTTTTTGCTCAATATCTTGTCTATTGGGAAAGACCAAAAGGATAAATCAAGTATGCTGTGAATGTTTCCCAAATATTCTTGCTGTATTGTGCTAGCTGTGGATCAACATCTTCTGTGAGAATACCTATCCTTCCTGAACATATGCAAACATTCTGCAAGCATGATGTCAGAAGGAGCAATTGCACATAAAAGACCAAAATGTTGTTGTTTACTACAGAAATTAGTTACTGGAGAAAGACTGGGCTTTCAAAGCAATACAGTTCTGAATTATGATCCCTCTTAGAAAGTTCTGATTTTTCTTCTTGAAGGCTCTGAACTTAAGGTTCAAATTAAATGTTGAAGTTAGAATTGAGATACCTCCATTACAGAGATGCAGGCCTTCCTGTTCTCTCTTCAGCTTAGGAAGTCAGTTCAGCATCTTTCAACAAGGAAATGCAGAAGCAATATCACATTAGAAATCCCTCTCCATCTCTTTCTCCTTGTAGGCACAAGCCCCTGCCTGAGAAACAAATTCTCTCAGCTTCATCTAAAGAGGATCAAACATCTTTTGCTGTTGTTCCCAGGCATTGTTAATTGTTGTAATTTCTAACACCTCATGAATTATTTGTTATTAAAGCTGTGAGTGTGTTATTAAAGCTTAAGTCATGAACAGTCACAAGAATAGACCATTAATAACTAGAAAAATGTTTTACTTTTGACGTTGAAAGTGAGCTTATATGAAAGTTACTTTGTTTGCAAGAGAAGTCTGGTGCAGTATCAGGATGTCATTTCAAAAGGGCTGGTCTGAACAATGCCTTAACATGCAAAAGAAACAAAACAGGGAACAGTGATAAAACTGGAGTTGACATAATTGACAGAATATAGTGGTTAGAAGTCACTCCCTCCCCTCCGCACTATTTCTCATTTAACTTGTTTTAAAAAGTGATAATTTTGATTCAGTACATGCTGATGAAACTCTCCATATATAAAATTTTTAAATCCTATAAAACCTTACAGTAAACTTTATTCTTTAGTATGCAAAGCAGTACATTAGGCTAGTATACTTATTATGTTAAATCTGAGAAGCCTCAGTTGGGACTGAGAATATTAACAAAAGTAGTTGAAAAACACAGCCTCCAATGAAGGAATTCACAGCAGAGAGGGACAAGTAGATAAAGGGAGCTCAGAAGTATAAATGTGTTTCATAAGGTTATATTCAGGTATTGTCCTATATTGTAGGAGCTGAGAAAGGATTTTGACTAAATCTACAGATAGTGTCCAATAACCTCTTCACTGTTGGCTTTGACTTGTGAATCTGCTTTACCATAGCCATACAGCTGTTATCACTGTCAGATGCCATTTCTGGGACTTGCTTGTCTTTGTCTGTTGATGCCTGATACTCAGGTGAGGTGGCAAGCCTTAAGGCTGTTATTGCCCTCCTTTCTCTGTTATGGAAAAAGGTGTCATCAAGTTAATTTTAAAACAGACCCATTCTGTGGCTTCTCTTTTTCTTGTTACCTCTGTCAACTTTTGGTTTTTATCTAGAACATCTGGTCACTCACTGCACAGACATTTGGTAATGACAGGTCCATGGCTGGCCAAAAATCAGTGTTAGATTATTGCCTGAAAACCAGAATTAGACTATAGGCTGGTCATCTTTCAGCACTTTAGCCTCAGCGACTGAGTAACTACCAAAGAGGGGCAGTAACTTCTTCCACTGCTGTAGCAAAGTCCAAGTAGGGTTGTGAATCAAAGCCTTCATTTGCCATTGTGCACGGCCTAGTATATTCACTTCGATTAACTTAAAAAAACCTATATTCATATGTAAGACCATGAATTGCAGCAGCTTGGAAGTTTACACACCACCCCTCTATGTCTGTGTTACAGGCTCCACAAATTCCATTCTTCAGGAAGTGGGTGGGTTGTAGTTTCAATAATTTTTACAGAATAGTAATTTCTGTAGCTGCTGCAGCTTATTCCAAAAGGAACTGCAAAGCAGAGCCAGCAGATCATTTGGGTGAAGACTGAAGTATCCTGTTCTCTTAAGCCAAGTTACTTATAGAAATAGTTCCATATACTATCCATTGCATAGGAAATTTGCAGCAGAGCCAGGAAATGTATCCGTGTCTTCTGAGCTATGTTACACCTTCTTAATTCCAGAGCTATCTTCCAAAGCCAGACTTGAATTCAATCATCTGAGCCAGAATTTTAAATTCTCTTATATTCAGCTTCCAAACTTGTCAGTGTTTGATTTTGTCAGTCCCATGGGAGCTGGGACTGTTCCAGACCTGTTACTGCTGTCTCTCTGATGCTGCAGGAGCTCCTGTTGTCTCATCTGAGAGAAGGATGGGGACTCATAGAGTTGTTGGATATCAGATGATTGAGATAGTACCTAAGTAGCACTGCTTCCATCTTTTTGCCTTTGCTCCATGATGTGAAATAATGAAGAAAATAACATGGTGCTAGACTTGAAGCCTGAAAAGGGCCATTAGACTATTTGCTTATTTCTATTGACTGTATAACTTGGGCTCTCCTGACACTGTTTCCCACCTTTTACTGGAGCACAGGATCTTATCCATAGGTCTCCACCCTTTATCTGGAGAGATACACTGTTGTCCTCATTATTTTGATAGGAATGGTTGGACTCGATGATCCTGTGGGTCTTTTTCAACCTAGTCATTCTGTGATTCTATGATTTTGCCCATACAGCTGATAAGCCTCAGTGATTCAATGGTTAGAAGAAATGTTTTATGTAAAAAAATACACTGACATTGCAAACACCTAAACATTTTCCTCAAAAAATACAAATGCAAATTGCCAACTCAGAGTTAATTTAAAACACTGAATTATATTCTATAGCCTTGTCTCTAATTTCAGTTTAGAATGGATAAAACCTCCCCTGGAAATATTTTCACCAGATGCCAGATCTGTATTTGTTTTAGCAGAACTAAAGTATAATGAAGTACCTTACTTAAGACTTTACAAGATAAGAAGTGCCTGGTTGGTGCTAAAGCTTCATTTTTAATTCACTCTTTATTATGGGAGTTGTTCTCTCTGGGAGTTTGAGCTGTGATCAGGAGCATAGGCAGGACAGATAAGGCACATGAACCCTGCCCTCAGATCTGACAAACTAGCATAGCTGAGCAGTCAGTTATACTGTAGACAGATCTCTTTCAGGCAATAGTTCAAGCTGAATTTATTCCCAGTCACCTCCAAGAAAGACTGGCTAAAAATGGAATGCACCACAATGATATATGACTTTTAAAAGTTTATAATCTATGTCCCTATCAGTTGCTGTCACGAGGTAATAAGAAAAGAGAAATCAGCAAATCCTTCCTCTGCACATGCATACCAACGAGTACACCTGCTAATACAGAAAAACCCCACCTTTCACATGTGTCTATATAACAATAATTAAAGTATATGTTGCAATGGATTTTAGATTTAATCAAAAAATCCTAGGTCGATTTGGTTTAATATATTAGAGAAAATGAAACCAAGCAAAGCCATGAAACTATACAGGGCAGACACTTTAACATGTTTTGATGGTAAAACTTCATATTTGGTGGTTTGAAAATTGATTTTGCAATCTCAGACTGGGTTTTTATATGCTGTGCTGTGATAATTATTTTCTTGGGGTTTTGTAATGACTGACATGTACCCATGCATGCTTTGTGTTTACTTTGCTGGCATTGCAATGCAGCTTTCTTGGGAAGGAAACAATGCACCATCACTTAGTTCACTTTGTTATGTCAGTGTCCAGTACCTAGCACAGTAGTCCTAAATGCACCTATGTTATACTGTATTAATCCAGTAGTATATTACTCCTATAGTATATTACTTCAGTGTAATTAATGTATGGGCCTAATGTTTTTATTTCTCTTTTTCTCTTTCAGTGGGAAACTGAATTAATCCATGACTCCTGTAAAGTTTAATATGAGGCAGTCCTGATCCTGAAATTTTTGTTTATTTGAACTTCCTGGGCTTGAAACATATAGAAAAGATTGTCTTTCTGCGTTAAAGAGAGACCATGAGTAAGAAAAAACAAACAAAAACCCAAACCAAACCAACAAGAAAAAAAAAAGGAAGCTAGTTTCCTGGAGGTGAGGCACAGCAATCACATGTTTAAATGGAGACATTTGCATATGCAAATACAGTAGCTGTGTCTCCAAACAATATACATAAAAATGTGCCTCTGTAAAAGAGAAACTTTGTTGCGATGGACCAGAAATTTGGTTCTCCGTGTTCTATAGATACATTCTTTTTATGCTGAGGATGAGCTTAGCTTTAATCTGACCAGAAAGGGTCAGTTATCAGCATAATATTTTATAATTCTTTAGTTGGAAACAAAACCCTTTTTCCATTGCAAAACAAAAGTGGGAGTCTTGCAGCCAGTGTATTTATTTCTCTTTAGGGGCTGGGGGTTAATATCCGATAGCTCATAACATCTTTATTATAATGTATTTATAATGATTTACGGGAATGTTTCTGTAGCTGAGTATCTAAAATCAAAGACTAGGTTTGGTATGGTGGGAAATGTCTTATCCTTGGGTAGCTCTAGGGAAAATAATTCTTCAGTCACTGCTTTTTGTGTAATTCTACTAACTGTAGTAAGGATAGGAGTAGTTGCATTAATGTCAATTAAGCTATTAATAATGCCCATCCTTTCATTCCTAAATATAGCAGTCACTCTACGTATTACTGTTGCTTGTAAAGACTGTACATAAATGAGATCATGGCTTATTTATGTTTTGAAATCTGGCTGACAGCCAGTCTTGTATCTCTTGTATACTGCCAAAATGACTATTATTTTGGAGAGAAACAATCTACTTTACTTGAAGAGACCATGTCTTCTGTTATGTTGATCACCTCATGCTAACTAGATAGCTCCTGTACCATTTACACACCCCCAGGATGCCAGCAGGGCACACTGTGTCACTGCCATCCATGCCAGAGGAAGCTTTGTCATGACTGACAGAGGTCTTTAGGGTAGTGCTTGCAGCATCTCGGTGCACCTGAAAAACTGTCATCTCCCTTGATGACTCAAGGTTCCTTATGATAGGCCATAGCTAGCAGTGCAACTGCCCTTACTAGCCAGTTGTTGTGGGCTCCAATATTTTTGCTGCATTTGTGGAATGAAATTCTGTGTCTAATGCCATTTAGAGATTGTTAATTTGTCTTACATAAGATTATCACTTGACAGTTTAAAGACAGTGTCCTGGAATAATGCAATCCCCATAAAACATGCACAGATCTATATTTAATAAAACAGTTGCTGCAAATTGATGCAATAGTTTCACAAAATGAAAGGCTAGTCAGGGGGTTGTGCAGTGCTTAAAAAATGGTAGTCAAGTGTTCAACAACATTGGCTCCAGTGCATGGACAACCATCATTAGCAAATTTCAGGGGTTACCAAAGGGATGAGGCTCAGACCCAGGCTGTCGTTCAGCAAAAGGAGAGAAAAATACGAGAGGAACCTTTCAGTCTGAGCTCGTGACAAATGAAAGGCTGTGGCCAGTCCCACAGGAAGAGAGGGAGAAGTGCCATAATTTGCCTACATCAAGGAGCAGGAAAGGAGGCAACAGATGATGTGTGTGCAGTAAGGGGGAAAGGGGAAACGGAAGTGAGAATGAAACTGGAATTGTTTGTGAACACCTCTGATATTCTAATGCTGCTCAGCTCCCACCCACCTCCAGAGAGCCCTGGTAAGGTTATAATAGGTGAAGTAATTTTTATAATAAAGTTGGCTGTAGCTTTAGGCCATGAATCAGAGGTTCAATGCTCAAACTTATGATACATTTCTCTCTTGCCTCACACTTTCTTTCTATTACTACTTTGATTTGGATGACAATTTTTACTGAATACAAAGGCAGGAAGAGTGAATAATTATTTCATCCCCATAGAGAAGAATATGTTTACATATGACTTATCAGGAGTATTTTCGGAAGAGCAGTATTCTGTTTTCTTCTACCAAGGGAAAATATAATTTATATAAAATATATAATTTTAAGTGACTTCCTACTGCGAGCTTTTAACGAGTCTACAGCTGCTGTGAGTAGCAGCTACCAGGTCAACTGCCCTCTGCAAGTTTGCGTACTGTGTAGCTGAATATTACTCCTGACTCAGCTTTCATTTATTCTTTCCTTACTCATTTATTCATTGTTCCAGTCTTATTAAAATATCCCCAGTAATGCACCATGTCTCAAAACTGTGTAATACAAAAGAAAATAAACTGGCATCTTTACAATTATTAGCATTTTAAGAACAGCTCAGTGCATTGACACCTTCTTGTCTGCTTTTCTCCCTTTTGTGTCAAAACTTGTCATGTTCGTTAACCAGACATATTTGAAACAGCCATGTAAAACCTCTTCCCTCATTTTAATTTCTTTCATAACTTCTACCTTTAAGTACAGGTCCAGTAAAAAATGGCTTCTCCCTTTAAATAAGGGTCCAACGCAGAATGAGAATGAATGTTGTCATATGAAGTGCATTTCAAATGTAATAAAGCAGAAAGGAGTTCCTGGCCCCTGTGTCAGTTGTAAGAGGGTGCACAGTGTGATCACTATAGCTCAGTGGCTGCAAAGCAGAAAATGAAGATTGTAAAAACGTCACATAAAGAAAAAATGCACAGTGGATTCGTTTTGCGATGCTCATAATTCAGTAATGCCTTTAAGTAGCTAGAAGAAATATAATAAATGTTTTTCCACAACATTGATCATACTGTATCAGAGGAAATATTAGTGTGCAGGGAGCCATGATTATGCTGGTAGTAATTCTCCGTGCAGAAAACTCCTGGAAGATGGGACCCTTTATAGGCTGAACTTTTATTGGCTGCAGTTATTTACCTTTAAGAATACGCCTAATACACTGTCCTATAGCTAAATATTTTTGTGAAAACTCAAACCAGCAACTGTCAGTAAATCAGAAACTCTGCTACCAATTTATGTTTTTCCCATGGACACTCTGATACATTTTGGGACACAAAAAAAAGGCCAACTGACCATGTAAAAGAAATTTTCCTGTTGAGTTCTAAGATCAGTATTGGGCCAGACAGGTTTACTGTACATGATCCCATCAAAGCATGGTCTGTAAGCGTAGGCTGGCGAATAGGCTAATGTTTGCGGTGATGTGAAGGTTATGAGCAAGCCTACGGGGACCAGCCCGGACTGTCTCAGCGAGCCGGAGCCCCACATCGGTCACCATCCCTGGGCTCCGGGTCTCCCAGGGGGAACCCGTCGGTTCCCAGCGCCGGTCTCGTGCTCCTCGGGGCGGCAGGAGCCGGTAGTGCCGGTGCCAGCAGGAGGCGGAGGCTGAGGGGAGAGAAGGATCGGGGCGGGGGATACCAAAAGCGGTTTCCATGGATGCCCAGGCAGCCCTTCCCCTGCCCTCGAAGGGAGGGAGGGAGGGGTTGAACGGGATGTGGGGAGGGCTTGTGTGCCCAAGCGCTGGCTTCTGGTCCTGAAATATCCTGTTCTCCCCAGAGAAGGCTCTAAAATATTCGTGCTCATTCATCATTAGGCTCTTTTTCAAAATAGTTGAACACGGTAACAACTTCAAGCAAGGTCCTGTGCCTATGCACTTCCAAACCACGGCTCACAAGCCTGGAGCAGCATTCCTGCACCAGGATTTGCTCCTTGAGCAGGGGCACCTTCCTCAGTGTCTTCTGTGCTGATCATTGACTCAAGTCATGCAGAGCATCTGGCCTCTGAAGACAGGATTGGTTTTATTTCCTTGATAGATGTTTTAGGCAGGAGTCTAATGTGATTGCTCCCCTGAGCAGATGTTCCCTCAGCCTTGAAACCTTAACAGTTTGGTTTGTTGTTTGGTTTCCCCTCCGCACATAAAGCACACTCTATGTTTTTTCTTACATTTAAAATAACACTTTTTTTTTCTTGCATTGAATAGAAAAGAGAACCACCTTCTTTTTATGTGTCATGGGCTAGCACTTGGGTTAGAGACTAAAGGTCTGCCCTACACGATGTGTCCTTGGATATATTGGTGCTTTGTGACTTTTTTTGGCAAATAATTTAAACTTTCCATGTTTTAGGCTATCTTTCCTTAAAGGGATTAAAAGAAGCACATCTGCCAGCACTAATCACATGGGATTTAAACACTTAAAGGCCTTCAGAAGGCTGTGTCAAAACAATTAATTTGTGCAAGGCTAAGAATTATCAAATGCACAAATCCAGTTGTACATCTTCATGTACCTTTTTTTAAGCAATAAGGGATATTCAATACTCTTGGTGAGTGACTTACTATGCAGTATTTTATTGTGTATAGTTCTATATACAATGCATATGTGTATATTGATTTGGGAGGGGGGTATTTGCATGTGGATATAGCATCATAGAATCACCAGGTTGGAAAAGATCCATTGGACCATCGAGTCCAACCATCATATCAGGCAGAAGTGTTTTAAATGTGGCAATCAAGAGTGTTACCTTAGTATAAAGTACAGCAGTTGCTATCACTTGAAAAAAACTTGGTGCCATGCAGAAAGAGGGGTGGGATTTTAGGGTCCTAAACCAGCAGCTCAAAGTGGCAATTGCTGCTAAGATTAGTCACAAAGCCTGTCTTCAGACGTGAATTAGTGCTTCAGGTAAGACGTGATCCAGTACCAGCCCTGTGCAACAGTACATTCTGCATACCCTAAAAGCCTTTAAGCCTGGAGCTCAGTGCTCTCCTCCACATCAGGAACTGCTCCAACCCCTCCACGCACCCGCAAACATGGAAAAGAACGCTGGTTTATAGGGTTGGAATCTGCCCATGGAGACAATGAGAGGATTTTATAGCAACTCAGGATGTTTTGCTCTCATGCTCTGTCATTAACATTCAATCTGAACATAGCTTACTACCTTTCAGGAGGAGAAAAAATGTTTATTTATTTTATTTTAAATAGTACGTCTGTTGGATTCCTAGATTGCATAAATGCGAGTAGGCTAAGGTGCCACTGGATGGCACTGTTGCTTATAGCTGGCAGGAAAAAAACTTCCTTCTGGAAGCCCAAGGTTTGAGATGAGATCTGCGGCAGCTGCACGTACCTGTGGGTGTGGAAGTGCTGGCCAAGCACAGTGTTCCAATGCTGCACTCACTTAGCAAGGCAGGAGATGTCAAAATGTGTGTACTAAAAATTATTTTAATATTGCATTACACCCTAGTACATGTTCTAGCACTTGCATGTCCCCTCACTACAAAAAAAAAGATCACGTATTGTATAATAGATTTTTAGATTATTTAATTACATTTATTTTATTTTAATTTTTTGTAAAATGAAATACAAGCAAACCCAAATATTTTTGATCCTCTACACACTTTTATCTGCCCACCTGAACAGTGAGGATGTTGAGTTTAGATTGAATCATTGTCGGTGGGAAGTGATTTTAAACCAACTATACAAAGCCATTTCCATTTTCGCTAGAAATATAAATAGGACTGCTAGTTTTGAAAGTAATTTCTTCTTTCAAATATTTTTAGTTCTTTTGTTTTAAATCACCAGTGAAGTTTTGCACTTAACTGAATTGGCTACTTTATTTGTACTGGCTACTGTATTTTAGGAAACAATAGAAAGGGGGAAGGCTGGGGGTTTTTCCTCAATTCTAGAACAAATATGAGGCAGATATTGTCAGTCCTTGTCCAATTCAGTCCTTAAAGACTGATTTCATATGTTCCTGTGAGAATGTACATTTGATAACAGAAAAAAAGGAGGTTTTGTCATATTGAGAAATTGCACATTGGTATGAATTCAACTGGGCCTCTGTGTTCTTTTTCTTTTCTTGAATGTTAGAGTACATAAATTTTAGCACTGTTACAGGGCTAAATTTCAGCTATGGGATTTCTTTCTGTTCATATAACTTATCTCAAAATTATGTTGCCTGCCTTCTGTGGGATGCTTTGATTCAAAATATCAGTCATTGTTTCCACATTTAGGGGCTGGAATGAACATCAAAGAAATGGGTGTACGGAATTTACTGAATGCCAAAGCAGTACAATAACATGCAAAGGATACAGGCAAATCCCAAAGGTAAAATGTGCTGCCAAATCTTGCACATAATAGAAGCTCTAAAGTGACAGTGTATCTTTGACAAATGCATAATGATATCAATGCTAAGGGAAGGAACTGGCCTGCTGAAAGGTGAATAAAAGAGTTGGGAACAATTCACTGCATTTACACGTTTCCTCAGTGTGTTTTCATACAACAGGGAAAACAGATGAGACAAATGTATTAGGCAATCATTGGAGAAGACTGTAAACCTGCTAAGGTTTTTTACTAACTTGGAAATTTTCTTGACTTATAGTGAGCATCTTTAAAAAAGCATGGTTATACTCAATCCCTATTCTGAAAGACAAAAATACAGGCCTTGAAGAATGTAAAAAAATTGTTCATTCTTTCTTCCTTTGACAAGTTCACATTTAATGCCCATATGGTGCTTGCAATATGCTGCTCTCTTTCCTGGTTGATGGATTCCTAAATGCTTCAAATAGTTGCAAAGGCAAGTTAAGGGTTCCATATGTATTCACCAGGTTTTCCACCACAGTGGACTAACAGGGTAGTTTAAATGGGTGCTATAGTGTAAAAACATGAGAATCACTGCACAAAACCTATCAATTTATCTTGTAAAGATCTGAAACCTACTTGTTAAATTCATTTTATTTTCCTTTCTTTGAAAACAAAACAAAACCCAAAGCAAATAATAGTTGTAAAACCTGTAACAAAAGGTTTCCTTTCCCAGTATGTACAGTAGTTATCCAAGGCGAGCTGTGGGTTATTTAGCAGATCCTAGTGTGTTCTGGAGTACAGAGGTTTTTCCCAAGCCTACATGTTAATGTTCATCAGAGGAAGTTTGGCAGAGGCCTGCTGAAGTGCAGCACTCCTGCTGCAGCCAGCTGAATATTCAGAAGGAAGATCTGCTGTAATAAAACTTCAAAGAAAGAGCGATGGAGGTCCTGCTCTTCCCCTGTTAGTTTTCTGCCCTGTGTCTGGTGGCTGAATAATCACCTCTAGTTTTCATATGGCAAGAATACTGCCTCCTGTTAGGTGACTGCGAGCATGGCTGCCACATGTCAAGGATGCTGCTCAGGTGATACGTACATACACATCTAGCCAGTGTTTTGCTAAGGTGCTAGCCTATTCTGGTCATATGATAAATAAAACTATTCCATCTTTGACAAAGTGCTTGTCAGCCACCTGTGGGGAAAAGCAACATATTCTTAGCTGGGCTGTGGTTCCTGTACTCCAGCCACAGAGGTCTAAGGAGCAGTTTAATGGATCTAGGCAGGGTAACATTCCTCCAGCTCAGTAACTGAGGAAAAACCTTCTGACTGGCATCAGGCTATGTTGAGACTGGGGGAGTGTTTCCATTGCTTAATTATGTGGATTTTCAGTTGCTGTTGGCTTTGGGGAAACCCATTAACACCTCAGGGTGCACCATAACTTAGTTACTTGGGCTCTTGAAGCATCCCCCAGAGGAACATATATAGTTCA
Source organism: Piaya cayana (assembly GCA_013389865.1). Taxonomy (NCBI): domain Eukaryota; kingdom Metazoa; phylum Chordata; class Aves; order Cuculiformes; family Coccyzidae; genus Piaya; species Piaya cayana. Next base: position 66,699 of record WAAB01019165.1, read on the forward strand.
AAGCTGCCTCTGTCTTGCTCTTCCTCCCCCTTTTCCCTTCCACCCTGAAACTACAGGTTTTCTACTATGCTATGGTGAAGTGCAGCAAATAATGTCATTCTTTATATATATAACATCCTGGTTTGTGCAAGTAATTAGGAAACTGAATGCTGTGCCCAGATGGGGACCTGATCCTGTATGCCTTGGCTCTGGTCCTGCATTAGATTTGTAAGGAGTGTGACCTACATTCTCTTCCAAAGAAGGCTGGGTAGGAACGGACATCTGGTTTGGATTGCATTTGCTAGTAAAATCTCTTATGAAGCAGAGAAAAGATCTGCAAGTGGTCAGGCAGAGATTCATCTTTTATCATTAAAAAGTGTACATGCAATCACTACTGAAGAAAATAGACAAATAGATAATGTAAAATACCTTAGGTGATGTCCAGTTATGAAGGGGGCAATTTCTAGTCTGTCACACTTTTTAGCCAACATATCTGACCCCATGCCAGCCACCTGCTAACATTAAGAAAATCCTGTTCTGACCACAATGAAACTGAGTGCTTTGGTGATGATGAAGGAAAAGCTGAAAACATGAAGAATTGTTCATGGACAGGTAGTTACTTTTCCAGCAGGGGAGAAAAGTTGGTGGCAAATAAGTCCCATCACCTTCAGGATGATATTAACATCTCTTAACTATCCCTAAATACATACTGCTTCCCAGAAATCTGGATCAAACTCACAATTTCTGCATATCCTCTGCCTCAATGATCTCTATTGCATCTTCCTCTCCTGTCTCAAAGATACTGCTGGAAGCAATGCTGGGCAGATCAAAATATCTGCAGAAAGGAGACAGAGATATGACAATGAGAAACTCAGGTGGGACTCCTGTGAAACCACCATCTAACGGTCAAGCTGCAGCCTGAAGATAAATGTGCAGCTATGCCCATGACACTGGTAGAAAGAATGTTTAGCTTGAATGTTAGTAATAATCTGTAAATTACTGAGTAAATATCGAGCCCATAGCAAAACAAGGAAAAAAATATTTGAACAGTCATTTGCAAACCTGGAAAGAATGACTCTAATCTAAGAGTTAAGGGGAGAGCTGGCAAACCCCTACTAAAATAACCACCAACTTGCACACAAGTCAAAAAACAAGAAGTAGTAAAGAGATGCTTATTCACAATAAAGTTACAAGGGCAAGAAACAAAATAGCAGATCAGTCATGAATATCTTTAACAATCATACTAATAAAAAATTACAAAGAATAAACAAGAAAACCTGGAAATCTTAATAATTTATCATGATTGCAGCTGCATTGGCATAAGAGAGACTTGGGAGAATTCATAAGGGAGAATTCATATGGCTAGAATATTGATATAGATAATATATATTGTTCAGGAAGGAGAAGTAGGTTAAAAGCAGGGAAGAATTTCATGTTCACCGATGTCTAAAAGCTCAAAGCATATGCATGATGCTAAAGAAGAAACAGACATAGGGAATCTCACAGTTAGGGTCTAGTACAAAGCAGTAAATCTGGAAGATCAAGTGAAGGATATTTTTTATAACAAAGCAGTAGAATCGTCTAAGATTCTGTACTTTATGTGTTTAACAATCTAACTGTTGGTAAAGGCATACTGTGTAACACACTGGTCAGCAAATTCTTGGTTAAAAGGGAAGAGCAGAAGCTTAGTCAGTCTTCCAAAAGAGTTGGGCTGTTTTTCCTAGAGGCTGTTGTCCAACTTTTAAGAAGCTTCCTCAGATATTCATTTATTGGCTTTCTCTTGGCAAAGGGTAAACTTCAGGATCTTTTGGACATGCTGAGCAGGTCCCAGGCATCCTTTCGGGTCTGATGTTATCTTGTGTTTTTCTTGGAGCAAGGACAGCAAAGACAGCAAGGGATTCACTTTAGCACTGTTGTGCTGAATAATGAAAACATAGAATCATGTTTAAAGCTCAGTGAAGATGAGGCTAACTAATCTGGATTCAGTGTAGCTGCAGAGTCTGTCTGTTTGGGTTTGGCTTCTTTAGTTTTTGGCTTCAATTGAGAAATTTTCATACACCTTTGCAGCCCTGTGACTCAACAAGACCTCTCAGCCAGTATTAGGTAAATCACAGCTCATCTTTCTTAGTTTGCTGGTTGGGGGCCTATTCCACATTACTTACTTTTTTCTTTTCACATTTGTAGGCTTCATAACTGCTGTACACTGTGACTGGGGGTGCACATAGTGACTGTGCCTTGACTCTTTAAAATCCTGAAAGGTGTAATGTCTCAGGGAGACGAAGAATGGACTTAATTGTCAGGCATTTTGACTGTTAACAGATTCCCATTTCAGTCAGTCAGGTACTGTTTGTTTCTAAGTTTCATGGACATTGAAAGGACCTGAGCAAGTGCTCAATACTTTCCTCTGTGTGAATGGTAAGAAACTGAGGTCTGAGGAATGTACATAAAATATGACACTATTCCATTGCAGAACATCAAGAGCCATATCACTTGGGTGATGTGGTTGTAATAGACAAAACTCACAATGCATAAGGAGAGAAGAAGGTGAAGCAGCAAAAGTTAAACAGTAGTCTTCAGGAAGATAAACTATTCTGAAGTCAGACAATTGGGAAATAGGCTCAAGAGAAAAGGTTATATGATGCTGTGACAGCTGAAATATTTTGTACGTTTTATTGGAACAGGTTCTGCTAAATGCATCAGATGTAGCAGCTGGCTAGTGTAATTAACACCAGCTAAAAAAGGTAAACCCTCCACCTAGAATAAAATAAGGGCAGGATAAATGTTTTTAATTTTTTCTGCACACTTCTTAATTACCCCAGAATGAAGTTCATCAAGGCCACGCCAGATTTGCTAGCAATTGTTTTGGAGGCCACAAGGAAGACCACTGGGAAAAACTGTAAAAAGTCAAATGTAATACCATTTTTTTCAGAACAGGAGAGGAAGAGCAAAGGAGTTCTAGCTAGCTACATTGATATTTATCCAAAGATTTTTCATAATGAACTCTTAAGCCCCAAAAGATTAGAAAGAAATAAGTAGGATGAATAAGCCAGTATGAATTTGTGAAAATAATCCACTTGATGAATAGAAATTTGTCAGTAACTGATCATGTCAAATCAATCTCACTTCCTCTTAAAATAGGGTAACTGGCCACAAGTAAAGTGGGAAAGTGACACGCCTGAAGTATTCTAACTGTTTGGCACTTGTCTGACATTGTCTTGAGCAACCACCTCAGTACTGCTTAAGGCCTGAGCTGGTGGAATATGTCAGGTTTTGGGACACTGAATTCCTAGAAAGACACAAAGTAGTTAGAGTCCAAAGGAGAGTAACCAGGTCACAACAATATGACATGTATGAAAAATTGGAAGAGCTGTATTGTATTTCTTTCTTGAGAATAAAGAAGACTGATGGGCCCCGAGGATAGCCTTTGATTTTATTTACAACAGCCTTTTATAGGAATTATTTGTTCTCTCTGGTAGATAGAACAAATGGGCCCTGGCAAATTCAAATTCAGTCTTAGGAAAAAACTTTCTGACTCCAAAGATGGCAAAACACTGGGTTTTGTAGAAGGCTATGGAGTCTTCATCACTGAAAACGTTTAAGAATGGGTTTGAGAGGAACATCCCTCATAAAGTAAACCTGCCTAGAGGGAGGGCAGAGAGCTCCCAAGGGAGTCTTATTTTCCAGTGATTCCTGGACACAAAGTCAAATGTCAGTAAGCTGTGGTTTTTGTGCCACCCAAGGTAGGAGATGTGTTTACAGCACAAGAGAGTGTCCATGCTTTACCAGCAGCAACTACAGTGGCACACTGGGGTGAGAAGTTCCTAACCAGAATCCCTGGTGTGCTTTGGTCTTACTCACACAAACTATTATTCTTTGTCACCTGTGATGCAATCTTCTCCTGTGGAAATGCAGATTAGCGTTAAAGCTTTGTTTTTTCCAAGTCTTGTACTATCCATGTGTTTTCTCCATTGAAATGCAGCTTTCTACAATCAATAGAAAATAATGATGAAATTTAACTTAGCAGAAGATTTTGCCCAAATATGTAATCCTTTAGAATTATGATCAGTTTCCAGAGTCCCAGGTAAATTAGAGCATTTGGCTTTTCTGTTGTTTCAGAACTTATTATGGAAGTATCCAAATCTTCAAGAACATTAAATCTACAAATGGGTGTTAGTTGAATGGATGTAGTGAGATTCTTCTGGCATGAGAAGCACAGTATTTATGAGTTAACTTAATTGGAAAAGAAAAATATTGAGTAGGTGACGAAGTAAAAATGATGACTGTGTATTATGTTTTTGCCATACAGCTGAACAAACACATTCAGTGACAGACTTTGGCAGGAGCTGCAAAGATGTTCTTGACAATGGCATGAATAAATATTAGGTGCTGTACACAATTCACTGCATTCCAGGCCTTGAGCAAAACCAGGTGAGCTTTGCCTGAAATATGAAAGAAACAATGTGCGCATGCTGGGAAAATGTAAACATCTCCAGTATTCTCCTCAGCTGCTTTGCTGTAACATTTTCATTTGCATCAGCAACAACTCTGTCATTTTTTATCTGCTCTACTTTCATTGCACTTCTAGAAATCAATTAAACTCCCAGATGCTTTAGAGTTCATGGTTATGGTTCAATAATATTGCCTAAATGAAGGACTTTATACCTGATAAACAAAATATACTGATCAGGCTTCATTTCCATTTCTGCAACTGGTTTAAAAAATATAAAGGAAAATAAATACTTTTAGATTCTTGGTGGTCAGTATAGAGGCAGAGAAGATGTCTCCTAATAACTTAAGATGGAAATTACAGGAAATGAGAGAGAGGCTGCACAACATGGATATGGACTATGATAAATGACTGGTAGTAAGACAAAATCCTGCCAATGTATCTATTAAAAGAATGAGTATGACAATATGGAGAAGAATTTCCTTTTACAGATTTTTGTTTGTTTGTTTGTTCAAAGCTGCAGTCTCTTAATAGAACCTACAGCAATATTGGTAGCTCAAGTTCTGCACTCTTCAGTCAGACTCCAAGGAGTAAAATTTAATTCAAGGTTGGTCTTCACATGGCTATTAGTCAGAGGGGTAATTTCAACAGTACTATTTTTTCATCTTCATTTTTGTAATTTGATAATATTCTTATTTAGTGTTGCAACAACAGTTTCCACTGATAAAAATCAGGCTAAATGCTGAATTTTCTCCCATTAGTTCTATTTTCTATTGGTCTTATTTGTAAGTGTACAATGTTAATTTTAGAAGTAGTGTTCTTAAGTGGTTTTATTCCTCCTTCTGTGTCACTCCAGAAAGCAATGGAGACAGTCCACCTGGACTCTTAAAGATAAAGCTGATGTGGTCTGATGCCTCTACAATGCCTCTCCTTCTTTATAATACAAAATGTTTGTGCATCTGGGATTCTTCAGGGAGTCCCAATAAGAATATGCCTACAATAGACAAATCATGGGCATGGCTGGGAAGGAGAGAGACAGTTAATATCACTTCTGCAGTTCCTTTTCTTGAATGAGTCCTGGGAATAACTCAGAACAACTTCAGATTCCTTGACTATCTATAGCTTCAAGGGGATGTTTTAGCAGTTAAGAACAGATGTGGTATTAAAGCTGCCCAGCCCATAGCTCCCCTGATTCACTTGTTCTTCCTGTTTTGTGAGGGGTGTTAGAGTTTGTGAGGATGTATATCAGTTTCTTGTAAGAACTTCAAAGCGACAAGGCCTTGCACTTTTCATTTGTGCCATTTTTTTCACTGGAAATAAACAGAACAAAGTGCAAATCCATCTTATGTGTTTGGCTTTCTCTCCCCTGGTCCTTTCAGAAGTGAAACCAGTGGACTTGAACCTTTCAAACACATACTTTGGGAAGAGCAACAAACAACCTGTATTGGCATACTGGCATACTGGCAAAAATGTCTAAAGACTGATTTTTTCTATAGTCCTCAGATGTCAAGTTGAAAGGTATTAAAGAGGAAGTAAAAATAGGTCTCCTCAATCTACAAGACTCTGCATAGCTGAGAGTTTATTCTGTATTGCTCTCTGTGATTATGACTTCATGTTTGAGTGTGTGCCATTTGGCTTTCTCCTCTAAGTTTGTTGAGATGGTTGATTTTCTGGAAATTGCTAATATGCCGCTTGTATGATATCTTTTCCTTAGCTGTTATCTATTATTGTTAAACAAGTTGGACAGTAATTTTCTGGCTCAAAAGGCTCCCAGAAAGGTACATCAGGAGACACCCTGATCTGGTTGCAATTCCATATTGCATAAGGGAAGTGAAGGGCATATTCTGAGCCTCAGTTGAGAGATTATTTCATGAGGCCCTTATTATACTTATTAGAATCCTTTCCAAATACCTGTTACTAGGGGAAGTTTTTCTGGTATCTCTCACCTATGGATATATATGGATATTTTTTTCAGGTCTGCTTGGCAAGCTACAAACTTGACTTTTTTTTTTTTTTTTAAAAAAAGGCATGTATGTCAGAATCCTAGTCCTAATTACAATTTCTGTGAAAATCTTCAAAAATTTGGTCTCAGAATCCGAACCATATAATCTAATATTTGCTTTATTTGCTATGTTAAGCATGTCTAGAAATCCATCACGAGTCATATTTAACTAGGTTCTTGACAATAGAGTCAGTAGTCTGGGAACATCAGAAGCATGTGCATGGCATTTGTGACTGTCAGGTGCATGTGTTGGACACAGAAAAAAGTTACCGTGAGCTACCTTTTCAGAGATATTTTACAAGCTTTGTCTCTCTGTTTTTATGCGGTAGGTCTAAGCATTCCTCATCTGAAAGAATTCCTCCCTTAAAGGGAATTTCTTAACTTCTTTGTAGGGTCAGTGTTGTGAAGTAGCTACAGGAAAAACACTGAAATATTCCCATTTATGAATCTTAGGGCAAAGGTTGCTATTCTGTCTTATGAATGACAAATGTAGTAAATAAAACAGTGTTTAAAAAAAAAAAAAAAGAAAAAAAAAAAAAAAGAAAAAAAAAAAAAAAGAAAAAAAAAAAAAAAGAAAAAAAAAAAAAAAGAAAAAAAAAAAAAAAGAAAAAAAAAAAAAAAGAAAAAAAAAAAAAAAGAAAAAAAAAAAAAAAGAGTAGCTGTCTATTACTAGCAGATTAGCCAGTTTCAAATCTTGAATATTGACTTGCGCATCTTTACCTTTATCCTGTACTCCTTAATTGCAGAACTTAATAGCATCCAGGGGTAAAACTTTGAACAAATAAAACTATGGTTCCGCATAAGAGTGTTTTCAGGGTTGCTAACTGCTCTCAGTGTAAAAGAAGTATCAGTTTTTATTGGTGTTTAGGAAAACTGTGTTGGTAAATTAATGATTAAGCAGACTGAGTGAACAGGAGTAACTCTGAAGCTGACTTAAGAACCAGAATAAGTCAGCACTTTGATTAGAGGAGATACGAAAGTCCTCTGGACATGAAGGAGGCAAGGGACCAATTCTCAGACCTTTTGCTAGACTTACAACTATGCATGCAATCCATTTGCTCCTGGAGACATTGCTTAGGCACTGATATTTATCTGGCTTTGTATGACAACACATAAATGAAGTCATTAAGAGAATAGATGCTTTTTTTTGTATTATGGTCTTATTAGTAGACTCAACTGATTATGGAGAAAATAATTTTTTGTTATTATTTCATCAAATATCACAGAATGGTTTCAGAAAGTGCTGATATGCAGCTGTTTATATGGTTTTATCTATTGCATCTACAGGTACATAACTCCTTCCAGTAGCACAGCCATGTATTGAAAGATTGTGAAGGTTAACTCTTAATTTCATTGCAGGCTATTTAAGATTACAGTTAATATTTGTAACAAAATTTGCTCCTTTGGTACTGACTAGGATTTAAGATGATTATACTGCCAGCAAGAAAAGTTCTTGGCTCTCTATGCTTCCTCTTTATTTCTACAGAGTTAGAAAAAACGGTTCATTTACTGATAACAGCAAGACAACTGCTGATCTATCTTTGCTTTTCTGACCTGCACATTTTTGTGGTGAAGGAATTTGTTGAGTCAGTTTTTGCATTGAGTTCAATAAAGTGATTATATTAATTTGGGTTCATATTTACAAACTACTATAGAAACAATTATTTTCTAGATCTTGATTGGGAATATTAAATACATTAGCATCAGTAGTGACTTTAATTTGTGGTTAGTTAATACATGGCTGATCACAGTACAGGAAGGACTATTTCTTGGTCTCTCTCTTGCATACTTTAAGAGGTAAACAAGCACATGAGCACTCATAGCTGACAGACTATGGGCTGTATGAATAGAGAAGTAATGTTAGAGATATGAAATCTATTTCTGTTCACATTATTACATTAAAGCATCTTTAAGGATTTTAGTAAAAAAAAAAATCTTGTTACTTCTACTTCTACTGTGTTACCTTCTACTTTAACTAAATAAAACCCTATTTTTTATTTCCAACACAGAAATTGTACAAAACCTGTGGGTTCCTGATTTCATAGGTTCCACAATGCTCCAGACTCCCAAGCCATAGAAAAAAAAGCACTCAATTTCTCTAAGCTACTGTGTAGTTTCTTGGCACGTGGTAATAAACAGATATTGCTTGTTAGGAAATCTGTCTTCCTTTTTCTTTGTCTTATTTTAGATATAATCTGGAATGAAAACCAATGCTGTCATCATTCAAGCTCCAAAAATAACAAATAAAATAATATTTATAATACAGCTTGGCATGTAATATTAGATTAGGCCTTTAGGCTTAGCCGTGTTGCAGCAAAAGGTGTAATGTAAGCTTTCCAACTCCAAGTGACAACTGCAAAAAATATAATTCAGAGGCATTGCCTCCCTCCTGGCCATTTGCCTCTGGATGAGAACAGTAGCTGCTTTCTAAACCCAAGTTCTTTGAAGCTGCTTTAATACATGGCTATATGAAACTCTAAGATAGCTCTGAATCCCCATCCCAGATAGTTGTGATTTAATAAGCAGAGAAGGGAATTATGATTTCTTACTTGTCTGAATAAAGACAAGGCACTACTGTTTCTGAGAGCTAGAACTAGTTGAATAGGAACTTAAAACCAAAATGAAAAGTTTAAGAGCCTTCACCATCCTTTTGGTAAGCTGGAAGACATTAACACCATCAAACCCAACCTATGGATATTGATAGACATATTTAAAAAGAGAGAAGCTGGTACCTGAGCCAATGGCAATGCTAAATAAAGCCTAAGCCATATAGACACCAATCACAAATACAGATTCTAGGAAATTGCTTTATAATCAGATTTGTTAGCAAAGTACTGCTTTGAGGCAGAGAACTGAGTGGAAGGCCAAATCAGGAAAATGTGTACTAGAGTATTTGGTCTTATTCTGCTGATTTTGCACTTATTTTTCATAACCATTGCTGTCTGTAACAATATATCCTGAATCTTATCAATCCCTCCCTTTGACAGAAAGGGCCCTACAGGTTCCTGAATGTCATACAAGTTTAGCTACTCTTTTAGTCATTGGGAGAATTTCAAACAGCTTGAGTGTCTGAGCACCTTTACTTTAAAAAAAGCACTAGAATTTGACATGAGTGATTTTGTTTTGCAGTTAAAAGAAGCTGATGCAGGAACCAGTGAATTTTTATTTTCCATTTTCTGGAGAAGATTTTTTCTGTTTACTGAAGTAATGAAAATATTCACCAAGCCCATTAGCCACCTCTTTTTCACTATTTTGGATTCTAACACTCCTGTGAAGTTTTCTAGGATGACATTAGGTATTTTAAATGTGGCAAAGTATAGATATAAACCTTCAAAAAAAAGGCCTAAAGAGCTAAGTCATTATTGATTCAGAGTACTGTGTGGGAATCCCAAATACACTGTTCCAGAAGGAGCCAAATTCTTACAATTTTATTTGAGTAAACAGTGATTAAACTGTGAAATAGTGTATCAGCATTTGCACTGCGTATTCTTACTGATAATTAGTCTTGAAAAAATAATGGAAAACTGAGGAAGCAGTGAAAGATCTTCTTGGTAGACCAGGATTTTATAGGAATACCTTTGCTGTCTTCCAGAATTTTCCTATGCAACAATTTTAATCCTTCTTTAAAGACTAGATTGTGTTTTCATCTTGAAGAAGAATTTAATGCAAATTTTCTCCAAGAAAATTAACATAGTTGGAGGTGGGCAATTCAATCATGCAACAATTTTTTTTTGGGAGGGAAAAAGCTTTCACACTAAAAAAAGCAAAATATCATGTTATTGCACTGTAGCAAGAACATATAATTAATAAAACTGTAGAGTAAAATAGTCATCTACAGCACAAAATAAATTCCCTTTAAGCATGAAAATTTCTGCAGGAAATAACATTAAAAATAGTCATTATTTGAAATGTACTTACTGTTCCTGCAGTTCCTTGATGAATACATTTTAAACATCAGGAGCACACTCAAAGATTGGCTTGAATTCTCTCTTTGCTTTGCTTTGTAGTTAATGGCAAACAGGACTTTAATCTTACCCCTTTGGCTCTGTATTAATTCTTATTTAACTGGCTGAATAAATACCTGGTAGGCTTAACTATGCAGTTACACATTCTTCCTTTTTGGCAATGATGTTTAAAGAGTTTCTGTCCTCAGCTGTTTTTTCCTGACCTGCACCTGCCTCCCTAGTTGTTTTGTTACAAATGTTTTGAAAGAGATGTAGGAAAACTGGTGAGGGAGCAGGTTCAGGTTAAACTATTCTTTTGCTTTTGCCTATTTTTTTTTTTTAATTTTAGAGTGAAACATGGTTCCTTGAACCAGTTCCTGCGTGTCCCTACAAGTAGTTGTGTCAGCACAGCAGAAAGAATGGGGCAGGGCAGGAATGAGGGTTTTGGGCAGGAAGAGAGGTTGCTCCTTACCCTGGAATTGCTACCCAAAAATGTTAGAGATTATAGGTGTATAGCTGTCTAAACCAGAAGAAAGTCTTGGCACCAGAAACTTAATTTTAATAGGTAAGAAAAAGAAGAGAGCAATGATTGATTCATTATAAGTACAGTAGGATACAAATGGCTGACATCAATGCACCTGTTCCCCACTTTTTGGCACAGCATAATATAAGAGATTAAATGTTTCTCTATATATATATGTATGTATTGTCTGGTGTATGTGTGAGAACACACATATGCAAGCAGGCACATGTGCAAGTCTCTGCTTGGCAGAGGAACTGAGTGAAGAGGCCTGGAAATGGGAAGTGCAGGTTGCTGCTAACGTGGGAGATGCTGCTGGGTATGGTCTTGGCAGAGACAATCAGAGAAATGGACTGCTAGAATCAAAAGCTTGTGTGTGTTTTTTATTTAAGGTATATATCTGGGTACTTAAGCTGAGAAAAATATATTCATTTTGGGGAATGGAACTGTGACAAGTTCTGGCAACTTTGTTTCTATCAGTATAATTTTTTCAGGCAGGGTTTTTAAACAAGGATGTAAAGTGGTCTAATGCCCTTTCCTTTTGTAGTCAACATAATGGAAGCAGCTGCTCAGAAATATAAGATCTCCTTCTAGATTTCCCAAATACCTTTGGAACTGGAAATATTTAGATTGTAATTATTTTCTGTGGGTTCATATGACAACCTGATATGATTTTTACATGAATGCATCTTAAATTTTGTTATATGTCTCTTATTTAAGTCAGTTATATTCACTTCTTTCTAAGTCTTCAAAGTAAGGGGTTGATTTAATTGGTTTTCAAGGAGCTGCTCAGTTCATTTACTACTGTTGAGGCATGTGGCATCTCCCATTCAATTAATTTTCTTTGAGCACAAAAATTATTGTCTGTTTTCTGTGATAGCTCCTATCCCTCTCCTACAGCTGGCTGCGTGTGTCTGCTGTAACCTTGCCTGGAAGATGCTTTTTTTAGTGTCAGTAGGTTCACCTTTAAATTTCTGATTGAGATTGTGTGAATATAGTAGGGATCCAAAATCTATTACTGATTTTATTAAAGCTATTACTTATTTTGCAAATAATTTGTTTGGAAAGTCATAGGCTTGACAAGGTCCCGCAAGAATGCTCATGTGAGAAACTTGGCTTTGAACACCCCTGAATGCACCAGGCATCCTTGGAGGTTGTGTCCTGTGCTGGCCTGGGCAACTGCCCTGCCTGGTGGAGCTGTGCAAATCTACAGCCACTGTCTCTCCAAAATGTTTGAGTGCCCACTGTGACCCTGCACCTCAGTCAGGTTTCTTCCACCTGCTCTTTACCCCTCTGAATCCCCCAGCTCTGCCCTCTCTGTTTTGTACTTGGCCAGCCTGTGCCAGGGGCAGTGGGCATCTGCAATAGCCCAGTTCTTGTTGATAAGGACTGAGCCAGGGACTCTTACTGTGAGCTGCTGAACTGGTGGTAACTGGGAAAGGGTGGTTGGCCCGAAGAGCTGGGTGACAGTAAGCAGCCTTGATGGAGTAAATTGCTAGTGAGGCAGCAGCTGCTCAAGGATATGTGAACTAGCCCTGGATGTGCTGTGGAGGGGATGGAGCTGCAGATTATTTGTTCTCAGATGTTCCTTTCCATGTGGGCTAAAAAGGCAGGCAGCTACATATGGGTGATGTGAAACGTAGTGATAGACTCTCAAAACAGGTTTTTCTCACAGGTACTTTCCAGAGTGTAACTCTGTTATTTCTGCTGCCCACTGGCCTTAGTCAGGATTTTTCCAATTGTTTTCCCTCTCAAGCACCCCTGTACTGCTCTAGAAATTTCCTCAGTAGTTTTACTGGATGCTGTAATCATATTGATGCTACCTATACAGCCCCAGCAACACCGAACAATCATATGTGAAGTCTATTAGCCCCAATTCAATTCTGCTTGTTTATTGTCATGTTAATTATTTTCACCAGAAGCTTGCGTGTTTTCAATAATACACTAGATTTTCCATATGTCAGCTCTTTGGATAAAGAATCCCATTTGATTAGCTCTTTGTCTTTTCTTTATTCATCAGCCAGTCTTTTTTTTTTTTTCTAATTTCCAAACTGGCAAAAAAGAAATGGATTCAGACGATTACATTGAAGTCCATCAGTGCTGAATTCAGAGTTGAACAAATGAAGACGGACTTTATAATTCCTAGATAGAGAGACAAGGTAAAAAGTAGCTGATAAATGGCTGCTATTGTGCTCCTTTTAGTCACAGAAGACAAATAATTTTCTTTAAGTGTACTACAATTATTATTAAGCTATTTAAAAGTCAGAATCTTTTCTCCTTAGTTTGAGATGATACTTTCTGTTGGGTGATAATTTTCTGTGCTTATGTATGTATGAACTGCAGGTGACTATTCAATAAATCCATTTTTCTTGTCATTAATATTAGAAGATTTCCAACTTCCACTTGCATGCTTTATTTATGATCAAGTTCTTGCAATCAGAAATGTGATCTTTAATAAAATGAAATATATGTGTCTGATGGAAAGAAGCATTAATCATGCAGAAAGCAACCAATACACATTTATTTCTTTTTGCCATATTGTCACATTGTATTTCTATAGGTTAATCATTATTTGTAAGTAATATATAAACATATTTTCAAAGCAGTACTTTCCTTTAGTGCATTGTGAGTCCAAATAGGCAAGAGTATGTTTAGTTCCCACTCCTATTCAGGAAGCTGGGAAATCTAACGTACTCATACCTCTGCTTTACTTCTAGGGATTTCTATTACCTTAGTGTAATGGATACAAAACTGACCTGCAGTTCCTTAGCAGACATATTTTTAACATCAGTACCACAGAGAAGTTACTCCAATTTTCCATAATCTTACTGAAAGTTAGCCCATTCTTTGTGATAAACATTAGTGCTCTCTTGAAAGCATATAAATAACTTGTATTGATGTTTCATTTATTTACACTATTCCATCATGTTTAAAACTCACCTCCTGCAAAACAACTAATCTGTGAGTTTAATATTCTGCTTATGGCAACTTGGGCTGTTTATTTAGCAGTAAACTCATTTTAGAGCTTATTCTTATGGCAAAGAACACTTTCAGAACAAGCACCCTTCCATTGAGTAGAGTTTTTAATTGAGAAGTAGAGTTTTTAATTTTAATACAAATCACATAAATGAAAAAAAGCACATTAATGGCAGATCTGTAACAGTCAAGGTGTGAATTAAAAACAACTGAAAAAAAATTTAGAATAGCTACAATAATTTCTACAGGAATTAATTGCACTTATCAGTGTAACCATTTTGTGCTCACTGTCATCAACAGCCACTTATCAGTTCACTCTCACAGACCCATGCATAAATGTAAAATGACCTGCACAGTCTCCTGTCCTAGGCTAAATTTGGCACTGTGATGTGCAGCTGATCAGGGCTTACCGTTCAAGAAGCAGAAAAAGTGTAAAACAGGCTCAGTCACATCTGGGCAGTGCAGCTCAGCCTCAGCTGCGGAGCAATTTTTTTTACCTAAACAGATGAAAAAATGAAAATTGGACAAAGAACTGCTGTGTGGTGCTGGTGTCAGGCAGACAAAGGTTCTCAGTGCTGGATGTGCGTGACAGTTGTGGATGGATAGCAAAAAGATATTCCCATCATCTGCTCCTCCTGCTTCTAGGATCTGCCACACACACTGTAACATTACTTGTTGGGTGGAACTGCAGAAGCATGGGGTAGTCCTGGTGCTGGAGAACCTGTGGGTCTTTGAGGCAGGATAGGTTTTAATGTGCTGAGCATGGTCGGTAAAAGTCTTGGGAATTGCCAGAACTTTAGGCATAAGTAAGCCTGAAAGCTTAGGTGTCTTGAGGTTTTGATGTCTGGGAGATTGTATGTGTAAGAGAGAGTAAGAGAGGATCTATACTTTAAATTTGGATTACTACAATGGCAACTGGATCCTATATCCAGTTGAATCCCATCCTTAGCCCTCAGTGATTGGGAACATAGTTTCTATGGGAAAAGCCTTGAGACATAGTACCACTGAGGGTGTTGAAGTTCACATAATTCATGCTACAAAAGTATCTGAGCCTCTGTCTTTAGCTGGAGTCTTCTGTGGTCAAATCAGCAAGTAGCTGGTACTAGAGGTAGCTCGTTACAGAAGAGTCATATTCACTCATATTCTGTCTCTGGGAGGTCTTATTCTTTCATGATTTCTGCTGCTGTACAGATGCAGAATAGAGGTCATTGCCACCTGGAAAGTAAGTTAGTTTTTTAGACTGAAGCTACACAACAGAAATTCTGGCTGATGTGGTTCCTCTCTAGGCTGTGGGCTAGGGTAAAGAGGGGTTTGTGAAGCTATGCAGCTGGCCAGGGAATAGATCTGTGCAAGAGAAGCATCTTTCTTTTCCCTTCTCTTTATTTCTCTCTTCCCATATTTATTTTCTTCATCTCTTCCTTTCTTGCTTAGCTAAAGAACCATTCTTACTCAGCAGCCTCTTAAGGATCTGCTCAGGACTGTCGCTTAGTGAAATACAGAATTGCAGACATAGTGAACAAGCAGAGCTTTTGAATAACTGCTGGTTGAAAGGCACGATTTGGCAGTGCTAATTGTACACAGACTATTGCCCAGCTGCATTGCTCTTTTTAATAACTTCTCATTGTATATATTTCATAACCTTTTGTTACCCTTGAAAATTTTCTTAGGCTGATACTCAAAACTCAAAGTTGGTGCGACAATTTTAATTGAAGTATGAAAATACTCCAAACCCCGGCTTCCTCTCAATAGTGACAGTGGTAAATTCCCTCCAATTCAGAAAACTCCCAAGTGACATCCTCAAAATGCTGCTGCATATTTCTTCAAGTTATTGTCCAGTATATTTGCACAATGTGATGAAGTAGATGTACACTCAGGGGAAGGACTGTGGCACAGTAACTTGTTTACTTCAGAGAAAATCTCATAAAACTTTCCCATCATTTTCCTGTCTTTTGATAGTAATTTGCAGTAATCATAGCAAGCAAATTCAAAAGTGTTGAGAAGGGGATTAAAAACAACTCTGTTTTATACAAAAAAAAAAATCAGTGAGTTGGTCCATGCCTTGAACACAAGATAGTTCTGCTTTCATTTTGCAAGTGAGTCTACTATTGTGAGTTTTAAGTCTCACTTTGCTTTTGCCACCAATATTGTGCCTTCTATGGCATATCCAGCTGATGATAAACTTCAGTTGGAATTTGGTATGTCATGCCTGTATTTATGCATTTCTTCCCCAACTAGAACTTAATAATTACAAGAGTTCCAGCTTCTGGGAAGCTGGGAAGGTGAGTTTAGTGTAGAAAAATCACCCATGTTATTGTACTTCTGTGGGATTTAGAACTGGTATACAATGACCTAAATCAGGCATTTCTTAAACAGGTAGCACTGAGGTATGTATCGCCAATTATACTGATGCAATTACAGTGCTATAATTATACCAGTACAATAATGAGTAAATTTTCTTGTTTGAGCAAGCCTCAAGCCAAACCTTTAACACTATTAAACTTTACTCTTGCATCATGAACAAAAATATTATCCAGAGTTTCAGATATTTGAAATATTTAGTCTGTCCATAGGGGGCCAGAGCAGAATTATATCCTCAGAGTGTATTAGTGCTTTGTTTCTTCTAATTTTAAATGTCTGCAGGGAATGGAGCTTTCACCATTTCCATAGAGACACTATTTCACAGCCCATAGATCTTTCTGTCAGTAATATTCACCTTACAGTCACTCCAATTTTTCCTTGTAGGCAAGTTTGGTAGCATTTTTACTTCCTTGGATAGTTTATATGGGAGAGGTGAAAAGGGAGGAATTAGAGAGGCACACACCAAAAGCAGTGAAGTCTGAGGAAAGTTCTAGATGATTTTCTCATTAAAACAAAAGTCACAGCACCACAGATTGAATGCTACTCTCATCAGCATCTTTAACAGTTTGAATGCTGCTATGATCAATATAAATTTAAAAAGATCTTAATATCAAATGGAGCTGGAATTTTACAAAAACAAGTGAAATTTCTTTTAGAGATAGAAGTACAACATCACAATGACTCACTCTAGTACATTTCCTCACATAATCTTATATATATCCTTTAAACTTCAAGGAATTTGTGCTGGTTTGTAGACAGTGAGAACTGGCAAGGCAATGGAAAAGTGGGAGTTAACTTTAAAAACATACTGGCTTACTCCCAAGCAGTGAGTGCTGACAAGTGTAACCATATTACTAAAATCACATCAGCAACATGATATATTAAATAAAAACATGATCGTCTACAGCCAAAGTAGTTTGTATTTTGTCCATGAAAAAGCATTGTGTTACATCAATCTGTCCAAAAAATGGGGCACATCAGAAAACAATGTTAAGAAGGCTTTTAAAACACATCATTGAGATTACAGCACCTTTAAAAATAAACAGCACTGAATACCAACACAGGTAAAATGTCATTGTGAAACCCAGATCTGAAATTCAGCAGCATGCTTTATAGCTTTCCAGTGTGTGATAAAATCTGTTCACCAGATGTACTATCTGTCTCCTGTGTAGCATACTTGAGCATCATCTAGGCCTGAGGCCCATTTATTTCATGTAATTGCCTTCCCTGTGCACACCTTAGGGCACCCTAATTCTCCATTTTATTTCAGGCACTGTACAGGGTACCATCTGGTAGTGTTAAGCTCATCTCATTTTATTGCACTATTGCAGTGGCTATATCCAGCCCTGTAGCATTCTTTCAATGAAGGGAGAGTTCAGTTACTGCCAGCACTTTATTTTTGCCAGAAATAAAGTAGATTTTAACTACGCACATGTAGAGTTCACATGTATAGCCGTCTTACCTGAAAAACAGGTCACCAAGTGGTTCAAAATAAATAAATAATTTGTGACTCACTGATGTTCAGGTAGAGCAGCAGTGCTGGGATAGTGTTCTCTTCTGTTAAGAGTAGATCTAAAATCTTCTTACTCCTCCAATAATTATGTCTTTTTAGTATCTCTTTTTTATTATTTCTCCTAAAGTGAGCAAAAAATATTGTATCACACCTTGAAAAGGCATCTTACAAAAATAGCTTAATATTTAGAGGCAGCAATATACCTCTCAGCTGTACTTTGCCTCAAAGTTAATTTGCTATTTTGGGCCCATATTTACATCTGTACACCACATTCCTGCTATTATCCACTTGTTTATTCTTGAAAATTATTGCCATTAAAAAAATAGAACTAGAAATTGAGATTACATAAGACGTTTTCTGTTTTTGTGTTCTTCTTCATCTGCCATTTGTAATCATCTCCTTCCTTTTAAGTCTTTGTGACACATTTTAGCAACCTGATTTTTTTTAAAACTCTTTTGTGCCAGCAATTTTGTGCACTTTGTTATTGCTACTTAGATGTCTAACTGCCTACAAACAAGGGAGTTGGAAGTCTAAGTTCCATTAATTCCTCTCACAGTTTTCATGTGCAAAAAAAGTGAGCCTGGGTTTTCAAACTGAATTTTGCTGGCAATAGTTTTGACGCACATCAGGTCTGAAAGTGCAGCAGTGTTGTCTGCTGTAAACCCAATTTCTGCTTTCCTGTAAATCCTGCTGACTTCAGGATGGTTGCATGCCAGTAAGACAGACCAGAATTACCCTTGTTGCTGCAGCTGTGCCGCTATTAGAGAGTTTAAAAAAAAAAAAAGCCTTTGCTAAATCACGGTGAAAATATCATGTGAGACACATTTGGCACTAAGTCAGATGCCTTATAACAAAACAAGCAAGTCTCAGTGTTTCTTAGATGTGTGAAAGATCCCATTCCTGATGGCAATAAGAACATGGATTAAAAAAAAATAACCTGCTTTCCCCTCTGCCCCCACTTTTAAAAAACTATTTAAGTCACATTTTCATTGCATCTCCTTCCCCTAATGCTTTCTCTGAAGGCAAAGTCAGGACTAGATTAAGGTTGTATTCATGCAGCGTGACACCTTCTCTTTTCCCTCTACCGCTATGGTTCTGTCTCCTCTTTGGAGTAGTAGTTGGACAGGACAGCATCCTTTTAAGATGTGTGTCTCTTGGGAGCAACAGTTATGTTAGGTGGTGCTTCCAGATAGAACTCAGAAAATGTAGATTCACCCAGTAATCACAGCTAGGGCTGGCAATGGCAGAGGTTCCCTCCTATGGAAAGACAAAAATGCTTCACTTCTTTCAGGTATCCAGGCTTTTTGCAAATGCTGGTTGATGCCATTTGCCTGGTGCCACTCAGTTCATGTGTCGCTCTTCTCAGCTGTGAAAATCTGGATGAAATATCGATATGATGGAAAGCTCCCAGTAGCTGGGCAGTATCTCTCTTGATCAATCCCCAAACAAGGCAACTGTTGAAAGAAACCAGGGGTAGGGGGCAGGGGGGCTGTGAAAATGTTGATTTTAGATAAGAATTCAAGTTACTCACCTGCCATTTCCAGTGCTGGAAATTACTATCTTACTACAGTCTGCTGCACATGACTAGAAGATGACACTGGACCTTCTCAGAAAATAGCTTGGCGTGACTTCAGTGAGCAGCACAAAGTCATCATAAAAAAAAAATTCCCTGTTAAAATGCATTCTTCCTTTTCTCCTGACTTTCTCATTCATTGATTCATTGATTACTGATAGTCACAACATGGCATTGATAGCCGTGTCTGAAAATGCCACCTTCCTGATAAATAAATTATAACACAATGAAAGTTTTAAAAGGTAGAATTATGTTCCTTTGTGTGAATTCTGTATGTTTTGCATTCAGCAGCAATGACAAATGTAGGTAGATTCACCTGGATTAGCTGTCTGTGTTGATATAAAGGGCGGGTGAATGAAAATAGTAACACACTATCATTCTTTGATGTAGGAAGAATATATTCTACTGTTTTCAGTCTCAGCTGAAATCAGGAGTACTGGGTTGTGACTAGACAAGCTGTGATTCTTAGCAGCCATACAAAGTACAATTTTCTGATGGTCTGCAGATCAGTGGAAGTCTCCAGCAAAATAAAGGTTCGTATGTATTTTCCTGGAGACTTCCGTGTCCTTTAGCTTTCAAGCCACCTCATTCTGTAAAATGTTAATAATAGTCTTAGTATGAAGACTCATTTCTCCTCTTCACCCCATCAAATAGAACATCCTGATAATTCTATATACATTTCATCTGCAAAGAGCGTGTCTGAGCAAGCCACCAAAGGCCTCAGAGTCAGAGCTCAGAAATTCCGGTTGATAACTGAGTACTAACATTTTCTATATACCAAGAAATGATGCTCTAAGGAAGGGAAGAGAACTTCAGAGCTGGCAAGGTGCAATAGACAGGTGTGGGTACAGCAGGGTTACCAGGCAATGTCTGCTGAATGACTGGAGACTTAAATATAAATACGATTGTTCATTTTGCACAGCAAAAAAGAAAACTCACAGGCTTTTATTGATAAAAATGCAAATGTGATAATTTGAGTTAAAAGAGGAAATGTAATGGCACACATTTATTCCTATGAAATTTATTTTCCATTAGCAAAATGCTAATTAACCATTAATCATTTGATAATGTATACGTAGCAAAAGCCGTTCAAAAGTCAAATTGTCTAAATAAATAACAGAGTAGCCAGTCAAGGTTAAAAGTATCATGCTTCTTTATAAAGAAGAACAGTATAAATTATTGTTTCTGATTACAGAAATTGTAGCTATGGCATACATACAGCCTAAGTTTCAACATTTGAGAGTTACAGCTAGCCAGTCAATCTTTTCCTGCAAGTGGCTGCAGTTAAATGGAAGCAACACTAAAACAGACTTACCCATCTCTGCAATCAAACTGGGAGAAAACTGTCTTGGGATTCATTGGACAGTGGAATTTGAAAGCATCACATTCTTGCAAAGGTTCCCTCTGAGCCGAAGGTTAGCTTCCTAGTGCTAGTGACTTCTACTCAGAAATCGTTTCTGCTCCTCTCCCATTGCACATTTTTGCATGCATAGGCCCCTGGAGTGCTGTGCAGCCAGACCTGCCAGCATTTCCTGTTTATTTCAATCTCTAGGATGATATTGGAAGTAACATCTCAGCCTGAAAATATATTAAATGAAGTGTGCATGCGAATTACTAACAAACCATCCTTTCCATTTTACAGAACGTTCTTGTTCAACTGGCTCATTTTGCAAGACTCAATTCTGTAGAATGGTATAGGCTTTTTTCCCGTTATAAAAAAATCCCTAATAACCATTCCCACATCAGAGACAGTGAAGATTGAAATCAACCATTGTGTAGTACATAAGAAGGAACTATTTTTCATGGGCTTTTTACTGCACATCTGAGATTAAGATTTCATATTATGCAAATGCATTTTATGAAACTATAACACAGAAATGTGTACTATTGCTAATACATATTTGCAGCCTAGCATGTGAAGTCTCCAAAAGAGTCATTTTGGTGTCTTTTCATTCATATTATGAATAATAAACAAAATGTAATTAGACATATTCTGTATTATAGAACAATAATAATAAAAATTGCATCCTGTCATTAATATGCATCAGCAGCATGTATCCTGATAGCTCAGAAAGACATCTCAATGTGAATGCATGTTAAACAAAAGAAAAAGTTGCCTAAATCATAGCAGGAACAGATACTGTTTGGGACAGCTGTGTTTGTTTTCCTTGGAGGGAGGGATAGTAATCAAAATCTTACTTGTTCTTCCTTTCTTTCAGCTTTACTAACTGCATGTTAGTTCTTGTGTATCAGACTCATATTTGTAAAAGTACTATATGAGGTTTCAAAATAACTGTTCTATTTATTTTCTAAAGAATTCCAAAGAAGCAACTAATGTTTGAGCCACCTCGACTGCTATTGCCATGCCTTGCCTAGAATGATAAACTAGTGAGAACACCACATGCAGCAGTTAGGTTGATGACATGAGATCACAATTATACATTATTTCTCCTTAATAATAAAAAAGAAAGTAGCTTAGAAGCTTTCCCACTTCATTGTAATTTTTGCACTTTAGATGCAAAAAAAATTACTATCGAGGTATCTGAAAAAATCTGTATTAATGCTGGCCTCTGACTTACAGGTGTGCTCCTATTTCCACTTATTTCACAGATCTCAGACCTGTACAATGACCATTTTCCAGTGTACAGTCACACTGGCTAGTGTTATTCTGCTGTAATATACAGAAATGCATCTCCCTAACTCTGTCTGTTATCATTGCTTCCTTGGGGTTCCAGGTTGTCAGCCACAAATCTGTGCCCTGTTAATAAAAACAGTCATCATGCAGTGTCACTATTGATGTTTCTGATATCCAGAGTGGTATCTGGGGCTTTTTATGTGCTTACCAAATCTGAAAGAAACAAAAACAAAGGGGAAAACAGGAACTATTCTTCTGTTCCCCAGATGAACTCTTTAATAAAGGCACCTTTCCAGGCTGAATGAAATGATAATGATTTGGTTTTTCTTTGTCAACTGTATTCTGTTACTAAATTAGGTTGAGTCTATGTACTAGAGCTGTTTCCAGTGCAATCTTGCTTTTATAAGCTGAAACATTGCATAGGCATTGAGTACCTCTTGTAGGTTGAGTTGACCACTGATTCTGGGTATTACTAGAAAAAAGTTACATGAGATTTAATTAGAACTGCTTTATAACTCTTTATTATAACACTATCTGCTTGCAAATCTCGAAAAAGATTAACTTAATAACACAGTTCAGTAGAAGAAGCCAAGAGGAATGAGTTCTAGAAGAATATTACTTTAATTCAAACATCTCTATTTTGAAGATTCCTACAGGTATCAGTTAAAGAAGATTCCATGTCTAAGTTGCATTAAAGGCATGGCATCTAAATTTTAGGAGGTAAACACTTGAAATTATGTGTTCTGTACAATGAAAAATTCCCATCTATAAAGCTCATTTTATTTTTTTTTCTACTGCAAAAAATATTTGTAGAAGTAATTTCACCAGACATTTTGAGACTCTGAAGTGCTTTTCTACCCATATGGTTCTTTATGAATAGGTAATTTTTATCTATGCTTTACTCAAATGGATGTTTATCAGACTGTCTGGTTTCAAAGGTCTCCACTAAAAAAATATAATTACCCTAAAATGACTAACATAAGATTTATTCAGTTACCCTTTAACTACTTCGCAGCTTATTTCCATTTTTCTCCCTTTAATTTTGCCTCCAGTAAAATCCTAAATTTTTCTAATTTGCTGTGCTATTTTAATTAGTCAATTTTCCCTTATTTGTACAAGTAAGCAGTCTTACAAGTTTGAGACTGTAAATCATTCATCCATTAAAAACTCTGTTTCCTCATTTTGCAAGTTCGATTCATTTGGAAAAGAAAAAAACCTTGGCATGGAACAGAATTATGCAATGTCATGGGCACATTAACATTTGGATCAAAATTTTACATTGTGTCAGCCAGTAAACAGTATAAATGGTTCAGATTTGCAATAAATAATTGTCTATTAATACCTTGGCATGGTGTAGCAAATTAAAGTCTCACTTCAGTAAGCACAGATGTAGGTAAGAGCTGGGGCCTAAAGAAAGCAACTGCCATGCAGCATTAGAACAGAAAGAGAGCATCATGAAGCATTACTGGATCTTTCCAGCAATGAGAATAACAGATACAGATTTAAACAGCAGTAGAGAAACATGGAGGGAAGTAGGTTGGAGGTGCATTTAAGTCAAATCAGGCAAGATTTAGAACCATTTGTTTTAGATGCCCTGGTAGACGCTTCCCTTGCTGGAGAGAAGCATTTTAAAAAACAGCATTGTGTGCTGTTGCATACAGAGCAGAGCCCATAATTCAGGATGATCAGGACATATGATCCTCAGGGACCTTCTGAGTCATTATGTTGGGTCCATACCTATGGTAGTTAAACAGCACCAAAATTCTTAACCTGTACAATACTTTTGCTATACTGCTGTATTTTGCAGCTTGCAGGTTGTTGCCAATATTCTTGAGATTTTCACAAATTTAATTGCTGACTGAAATCTTGTCAAATTACTTCTGTCATTTTGTGCCCCACAGACTGTGAGCAGATGATCCTGAATGCTTAGTATCTGAAACTTGAAGTTTAGTTTCTTAAGGTGGCTTGTTACTATGAATGATTTAACAAGTAGTCATGCCATTACTTCAGTGTGGAAGTTCAACATAAATAGCGCCATGAAAAGAGTTTAATTTACAATTTAAAATATATATGAACAATTAGATATCAATAAGTATTTAGAGAGCTCCAGTTCATAATATTGTTGCTCTACTGTCTCTAGTGGTGTCACCTATGAATCATAATTGTTGTTACTGCAGTTTTGAGCATGCTTTTTCTTTTACATTACCAACTCAGTCCATAATCCTATAACACAATCTAGCTTTTTTATATGCTAATGGGAAGGCATTAATCAAAACATTGTTCTCTGTTACATTAACTATAGAGCAATATCTCCTTATTTTATATTTCTTAATGGTAGCTTTGTCCAAGTCTGTTTAAAACACAGCTTCAGTGTGCTGGACTACAAGTATTCCATGGTCTATGCTTGGTTGGCTGAGTAATTTCTCTCATTTTCCTTGGCACTTTGTGCTCATGTTCTTGGTGTCTGGGGCTTTAAGCAGAGTATGAGGTCTGTATTTCATAGGGAAGATGGCCTATTTAAAGTAGATCTGAAGCTAGTCCTGCCTGACGCACAAGACAATGACTTTTGTCTTCCTCCAGTGTCTGACTGTTTACAAGACAAACAGAATTTAATGCTTGATCTGAGGGAAGACAAGAACGATCTGCTTTCTGCCTTGCCTTGTGCAGTGGGACTAGTTAAAAGTGATATAAACATACCCATGAGAGCCAGTGCTTTTGTTCTTGGAAGCTCCTTGGACAGACTTGAGAGCTACTTCTTTAGTTCCTCCAGTGGTGTCACGGCTCTGCTCCAAACCTCTGAAGCTATTCATAAAAACCTGAAAAACACATATCTAATAAAACTCGTGTCAGTCCTTAAAACACTCAGGCCTCTTTAACTTGCCAATTATTTGCTCCATTTATACAACATACTCTGTTGACTTGAGTCCCTGTACAGTTATTGTGAAATGCATGTTATTACATGGTTAACCACGCAGTAACTTCAGTAGAAGTAATGGCAATTAGAGAATAAGTTGTGTTAATCCTCCTGTGCGATTGTTTGGTAACTATGTAATTAGCTTAGGTCACCTGTGTGAATCAAAGTTGCTTGGAAATTTTTCTCTTCTCCCTTCTTGTAATAATTGTGAGTTAGAATATTGATAGTATCTCAGCAGGGCATGTGGATTTAAACATGTCAGAACAATGCACTGCTTTCTAAAAGCAACTCCTATTTTTAATATAATCAGCAGACGACTGATTACAGGGACAGAGGTTGAACTGTATGAACAGCTGTGCCTCCGTTTTTAGAATCCTCATTGAAATTGAGCTTAATATTACATTGAATAGAATTCATTCCCACTCAATTGCTGATTAGGTTCTTTTGAAATTAATTAAATGTCAAAAATTCTCTCCCACTCTTATGAGTTATGAATTTTGAGCAAGAAAGACACAAGTTTGGTGAAATGGTGAAAGATCTAGCACAGGATTTCAAGGAGGCCATGGCCAAGGCATCCCACAGCAATCAAAAGACAGCCAGAAGCCATGTTCAGGATACTGTTGTCTATGACCAGAGGATGCATGTTACCAGAGATGAGATGGTGTGACTTTTTTGCATTAGCAATAAATTCTACACATCCACAGTGTAACACAGAGATAAAACAGGACGTGACCTGACGTGACATGATTTTCTTTAATACCAGTCTGAGTTGCATGTTAGAATATAAAGAACTAATTACATGATACATAAGCAGCTCCCATCAGTGCTCCAACATTCTGCGAGGCACCATTTAGGTATTCCTTTCCTGTGACACTTCTTCTGTCTCCAATATATCACACAACAAACCCAACATCACATAAGCACACATATCACTGTGAACACTATCATCCTGGTGCAGAAATTTTCACAGTTAATTAAAAAAATCAAATATAAGCAGTCCAGCTCCTTACTAACCTAATTAAAAATATAAATACCATAAGCTCTGACTGAGCTTTTGACAGGTCATTAAAAACACAAAATTGAGTCAAGTACAAGGACTAGTTTCAATATATAACAGAGTGAAATGAAATGGTGAGGCTGAAGTTAAATTAACACTAGTTTTGTTTCCATCATTCCTCACCTGGTCAGTGGCTGAATTTGCACAGTGCAGTTCTCCAAAAGTAAAGGCCTGCATAGTTTATTGTGTGAAGTCGAAGATGCCATTTACCACAGCCTTCTGGCTTGTCAATCTGCTTCCCTGGCAACATTGTGAGCTCTGTGTTTTCCATGCAGTGACATTTTGACCACAAGCTTTAATGTAATTTTCAGTCCTCTGAAATTATTTCAGCAATAGACACACACTCTCATCACTCCAAGTGTACCCTTTAGAAATAACTTTGGTTAGAAGTGGAACAGTGGTTTTGGTGCATGAGGTTAGAGTTTCCAAGCAGAACTAAGATTGAGCAAGCATTTTCCTTGTAGGAACTTTAACACTGTGTGACAGGGCTGCACTAGGCTGTCATACTGACATTCCCTTTGTTTCACAGAATCACAGAATCTCTAGGTTGGAAAAGACCCACAGGATCATTGAGTCCAAACACTCCTATCAATCACTAAACCATGCCCCCCAGCACGTCATCCACCCATCTTTTAAACACCTCCAGGGAAGGTGACTCAACCACCTCCCTGGGCAACCTGTCCCAGTGCCCAATTTTTCTGTGAAAAACTTTTTTCTGATGTCAAGCCTGAACCTCCCCTGGCAGACCTTGAGGCCATTTGCTCTTCTCCTGTCCCCTGTCACTTGGGAGAAGAGGCCAGCTCCCTGTTCTCCACAACCTCCTTTCAGGTAGTTGTAGAGAGCAATAAAGTCTCCTCTCAGCCTCCTCTCCTCAAGGCTAAACAACCCCAGCTCTCTCAGCCACTCCTCATAAGACTTGTTCTCCAGCCCCTTCACAGCTTTGTTGCTCTTCTCCATGGGTTTCACATGGGACTCCAGGTCCTGAAGACACCTGTGCTATATACAGCTTAGTTCATACCCAGGCTCTTTCCTAGGGCAAAAAGTACTTCACTTGGTGAATTACAATAGTTCTGACTTTATAAGGTTAGTTTGGGGCTTGGCTGTAAAATAAAATTCTCCTATTACATTTGCACCATTAGACATTCTCTATTATAACTACAAAACCCAAACAAAACGTAAAGAGCATGGTTGTAGCCATTGTGAATATTTTTCCTGTTGAGCTAATTTATCAGTGGTGTACTGAATGTCCTGGATGCCTTTGAATTTCTTTAGAAGCTCCCTTTGAGAGGTGCTTCAGGAATATTCCATATATTGTCAGAAGAAAAGTAGGGGATGTCATTGTGAATGAAAATGTTGTTTCCTAGCATGTTCCAGCTTTCATTTACTGATATCCCACATGTATTCGCTTGTATCCAAGAACAGAGTGTAATATAGTTTCAGCTAAATTGATTTCCAACACAATTTGGCCTGCCTGTAAATTGGCACAAGCTCAGTTTTTATGGATCTGGACTTGAAGGAGCTTGTTTCCTGGTGTTAGGAGACAGAAGATCAAAGCAATGCTCCTTGCACGGGTGCAGCAAGAGCTCCTGCGCTGAGCCAAAAGGATGAGGGAGTATCCGGTAAGAGGTTCCTTAAAGGATGTAGGAGTTTCTGCCTCAGGGCTGTTCATTGCACCAAGCAAACATGTGAAAATAGTGCATAGTGTAAATCCCCTTGGAAAGGCCTCCCAAGGAACTACCATGAAGCAGATGAAATGCTGTTGAGTCATGTTCTTGTTTGTTACTTGCTGATTCCCACTATGCCAAAGTGCCCCCAAGTCTGTCTCCTCAGCACTGAGCCTCCCAGCCCAGAGGAGTCAGGAATACTGACACTCGTTGTTGCTGTGACCCCTAGGATTTGCCTATGCTTGTGTGTGTGTATGTGCTTCAAAAAGCCAGGGCCCTGCACCAAGCTGTGCCTAAAAAGAAGGGATTAATGCCTAGTAAATATCTTCGTCAAAGAGTTTAGGCAGCGTTTTGTAACTTAATGGTCTAGTACAGGAGAGGCCTGAGAGAACGTGGCAAATAAGTATTAATGTCAAATCCCTCTCATTCTCTATTCTTTTCTACTGCCTCTACATCAGATGGATCTCCTTTTTATCCCCAGCATTAAGTTTTTATCACTTTACTAAAATACTATAAATCAATAAAATAGGGCAGAAAATTGCTTTCTTAGATCATCGCACCAACATGCTGCTTGTATGGTCTGGAATGACAATGAGACATCCATCTTTCTGTGGATAAAGATGCCAATTCCCAGACAAAATACTAAGTTGTATATGCTAAAAACATTCCAAACCAAACATTTACTTCTGCTGAGATGAGAAATACCTCCTTCACTTGCCTGATTTTTTGAAGATCAAGAGAAAATTCTAATTCCCAAACCACAAAATATTAATAAATTAATATTTATATTCTGTCCTAAAACTCTTTTCCTAGTCATTCTTCTTCCTTATAATACTTGCTTGAATCTCCTGCCAAGCTCTATAAAGACCTTTATTTATTTATATCTTTTTTTTTAATTTTTAAATATACTCACTAGGGGAAATGCTCATAAAATTCAGCCTCAGCCACAATCTGGACTATGGTCTGCCAAGCTCCACATAAATAAATCATCAAGTCATTTTGGCATCTTCCGGGCCGGGAGGAATATCTTCAGGGTAGATTTAAAGAGACATTATCCTCTAAAGTACGTCCTTTGTGGAGAAAACTAAGCAGTAGCTTCAAGGCTAGTTCGAACCTCAGATATTTGAATTCTTAGAGGTAACTAGTACAACAAAATAAAATGAAGGGCTTTTTAATTCCAAGATTACAACAGTATTAGTTTGACTTCCCTGCTGCTACCCTAGCAGGAATGAAATCAAATACCAGAGACCTCAGGATAGAGTGAGTGGGTGATACTGTTGGTTTTGTGCTAAAATGCCTGCAGAACACACAGCAAGTAGCCATTTGACATTTTATCTTAGCAATCTGAATGCTGAAACAGAGATGAAGCAGCTAAATATTTTTCAGCTTTGCACTTTCTAAAGCCAATCTAAACAGTGAAACAAGACCTCTCCAGCTCCAGGAAGAGCATGCTGGGTTTGGCCTGACAGCTGGTGACACCTCATCACTCTATCCCTCCCTTACACCTTGGGGAAACAAAACCTGGGGCAAGTTGAAGAGAGCGGCAGCCTCCTGCAAGGGCCCCAGGGGTGGCCAGTGGGGCAGAAGCACTGCCAAGGACATGGACCTGCAAGCCAGGATCAGAGACAAGTCTTGGTCATAGGACCTCCATGCTGGCTGAGAATGATCTCTGTAGCCAGCTTTGAAATGGAGCATTGTTTACCTACCCCTTGTGAGGAGTATCTAAAATGAGGATATGTAAATCATAACAATTGAGAGGAAGCAACCTGTAGCTGGCTTGTCTAGAGGAGACCTTGGGCCACAGTCCTCTCTGCCATTCACAGGTCACTGAAATTGATGGAGTTGTGCCTGCAATTGTGCCACAGGGAACCTGAATCAATTTATGTGAACTGTGAGAAGTTCCTGAACATTAACAATACCAAAGAGGAAAATTGCCTCATTTCAGATTTTGATACAATCCTCAATTTGGACCAGGTCCCTTGACAGGTTCTAGACCATCAGTGGTGACCGAGACCATTGACGAGATTTTGGTGGGCTGCAGGAAGAAGTCAGGCAAAAATTAGTGTTTCCAGCTGAGGTTTTCTTAATGTTCCTGCATTCATAAGAACTGCAAATGGACAGGAGGAGTTTGAACTTCCCGGGATTATTTGGAGAGCAAAAGAAACCTTTATGAGTGCACATTGGGTGTCCTTGTGATGGAACCAGAAGCAAAGTGACAAATCCAGAATGGCATCCATGCATAGATCAGGAAAAGAATGAATTGCAGCTGGACCACTAGCTACCTGAAGAGGTTCCACTGTCTGTCTTAAATAATTTCTGAAATGCAGAGGAGGATCTTAGGAATGACCAGATCCTAGGAGCTATGATTTGGACCAGTGTAAGTAACAGGGAGCTCCTGAAAAAATGAAAGCTGAAAATCAAATTAAAAAATCAGGGAGTTTCAGCTCATGTCTTCTAACAAAAATATTGTACTAAAGCTATACTTACCACCAATGATAATGACTAGAGGTTTTTTAGGTGATCTTTTAAAGATCATTTAACTATTTTGAGTAGTCTAATGATATTGAAAATTACATTGTGGAAAGAAGCATCAGATACTTTTTCTGGGTTACACTGAAATTAACTTTGGGGTTTGGAACAGTTGCACAAGGTAACTCACATAGGTGCTGTTGGTTCTGTACACTTTTTATATATTTCTGAATTGAAAAGAGGCACTGAGCAATATATACCAGGCAGTTACAGGTTAAGGATCATTTACATAAATTAACAAATTTGCAAATGAATTCATCTAGTGAAAAGTAAGACACGGGACACTGCCTTTTAATAATTGACATTCCACATGAAATGCAATGTTCTTGAGGAGGAAATTGAGCTCCAGGTTGCTATTAGAACCAGTGGAGCAGGAAGAGCTGGAAAGAAATGCCATCTCATATTATGCAAGTTACCGCTCCTGCATAACAACTATCTTCTATTCTTATAGACCTTATTTTAATAAAGCTAGTGCTAGGATTTTTACAGAAGAAAATCCAGTCATCAACAACACTGATCAGGAAACAAAAATGCAAGAAATCTTTGTGATCTGGTTCTAACAGTCAGCTGGTAATTAATTATGCTCTCAAGTAATCTTTCTTCTTGTGTTTTATTTGGCAGCTGAATCTCCTTACTTTTCTGTTATACCAAGTAGTTACAAGCTTACCCCAAAGTATGCAACACTGACAGAAAATTATAAATTATCTAATTTTTTTGTTCCCTGTCACAACATAGGTTAATTGCAAAATAAAGATAAGTGATCCACTTAACTGCTTCCTGCTGTCCTGATAAGTTTAAGAACACATTATGTTACAAATATTGTTCTTGATACAAAAGTAATGACTTTCATAAGGTGCTAGTCAGTCATTCAAAGTCACAATACTTTCATTGCATGCCATAAATACAAATTATATTCTCACACAGATCTGAAAGCAAGTCTGTCGCTAGTAATATTTCCTAGTATAATTTGAAGATTAACTTAAAGTGAACCAAATCATTCTCTCAGTGATGCACTTTTCCAAGATCACCTAGAGTGTGTCAGTGAATGCCAGCAAAATTTCTCTTATTGTAATATTGCTAAATACTGATGAGTGTTTGTCCTTAATCTTACTACAACTCTGACATCATTCATATGGAGTACTGTGTTCAGCTTCCTGAACTGAAAAGATAAAGCAACAAACTACTGTTACCTCCATCTATGTTTGATGTTTGTTTGTCCGAAGATTCTTTTTACTTCTCTTTTTATACAATCTCTTGCAGTAAGATGGACAGCCTGACTAAGGTCTCTTCCCCTTTGTTTCTCTCCCTTGTTTTAGGAATCTGAAATATTTAATTCCTGAAGAGGTTGAGAAGTCTCTCCAAATGAATCGGCTGCTTTAGTAATACTTATTTTATCAATCAATTCAGCTGTGTAAAATACAGAAAAAAAGATTTTCACCTATACTGAGCTCGGATTCAATAAATGCATACCCAACATCCTTTCTTTTCAGTATTTTGACACGCACTGTGGTGCATCTACAGGTAGAGCAACTACATTTACAGATTGCAATGATAAGTGAAATTCAATGCTCACTGGCGCAAGAGCAGATTTCTGTAACTCTCATTACCCTTGGTATGAGGTCCTACTGAGAAGTGTTCTCCTGTACTGATTAACAGCCTGAGTGAAGAAAGCCTCCATTTTAACTTCATTCTTTGTGACACAAAAATAACTATCACTTATTAATGGGATCAATCATGTGGTAGAATCATTTTACAATAAAGAAGAAAGCAAGCAGCACTTGGACTTTTTTCCTAACTCAGAATATTCCTTCCCAACAAAAGCAACACGATAACCTAAGTCAGAATCCCTTGTGCTCTACCTTATGCAGAGCAGTCAATAGGCTTTGCAGAAGTCCACAGCTTCACCAAATATGACTTTACCTTTAAGAGTGCAGTAACAGTGTGAATGCCTTTTCACCAGGGTGTCACTGATGGATCTCAGTAGCTTTTCATGTATGCGTGCTGCAAACTCTTTATATTTTTACATTCTAATAACAGTGAACAGCATAAATTATCTCTAATTCTTGATTCTGCGAGGAAGCAGCCATCTGGTCTAATACCACTGTGACAGTGATATAGGACTGAACACTCTGTGCTTGGTCTGCTGCACAGAAAAGGACAATAGGACATATTTTAAAATGTCAGGATACATCAGAACCATATTCAGGAAAGTTTGCATTTATGAAAATTGATAGTATTGGAGATATATCATGATGCAGATCTAATCATGGCTGCTGGTATGGTGAATTAAATTAAGAGCTGATTTGAATTTTTCTAATTAAAGATGTGTTATTCCTTCTTTCCTCGTGTTTTCTCTTTCAGCAAAAGAAGCTTATTAAACATTTTTCAGGAAAGCCTTGTTATTCCAAGGGTTAAAGCTTCAGTAAAAAACCTCTGGTATCAGTAGTAGTTTGATTGTCTCAGTGCAGTAGTTAATGGGCATTTGTTTGAATTCCAAAATCATTGCTGATATTTGCATAATTTTAATTGTTTGGACTGGACAGAGTTGATAATAAGCGTACCCAGGTACTGCAGGGTAGGATGACATGTAGGCACAACAGTTTAGCAGAGCTGTACAAGGTGTTCAGTGTGCTCTTTCCAGCCCTAGAGAGCTCTCTCATCTACTTGCTTTCAGTGACTGAAATAAGTGTACTAAAAATGAAGGAAGGGCAAAAAGACAATTATGTGGAAGTAAGCAAGCTTTAATGATAAACTAACATGAATTAGATCAAAACCTCGATCGGCTCATGATTTTCCACCACAAATTAATTTCGCCTTTACTGTAATACTTAGTTATGTGAGCAGCTTGTTAATGGAACTTCTCTTGTTTAAAGGTTTTTAATAACACCAAATATTTTTTAAGACATAAGGAAGTTCAGATTATCATTTATAACTGTCACGTAGAATGTATTTCCATTGTTAGCCAAAATGGCTTCAAGAAACTTACAGTATTCTTTTAAAAATAAACATGAAAAATAAACATGACATAGTTCTTTTCACAGCATGAATAGTAGTTAACCTACAGAGGTCAAAGAGTTAAATACTGTAATGGGATTTTTAAAGGGACTTCTTAATTTTATGACCAATAATATCATTTGTAATTTTATGTACTAGGAGGGGCCATCAAATTCATACTCCAGGGTGTTAGCTGATCACAGGGATAAGAAACAGTCCTCTCATCCCTTTTTGCCATGTAGGACATTGCATAATTAGCCAGCTGTTTTCTTTGAAGCACCTAACACAGGCCACTGGTAAAGGCAGAATTCTGAACTTGGAGGATAATTAATCCAATCTGGCTTGGTAACTCTGTGTTTACTTCTCTCCTTAAAATATATATTCTTTGGATTAAAGATGCGCCATTTTTGAGTTTTTCATTTTGTTTTCTGTTTATAAGAATGCCAGAGGTATACATCATATGAATTCTTTCAAAAACTAGTCTTTCTGGAGCTCCTGTCAGCAAATTTACTAGTCAGAAGTGTTCAGTGCTCTGACTACCTTTAAGTCTGTACAGCACAGAGAAATACTGTTTTCAGGGCATTGTCTTAAGGATGCTGTATGCCAGTTTTCCTAACACAGGTTGTCAAATATTAAGGCTTGCCTGTGTTCAGTCCTTCTTACCAGCTCACCTTCCCATGACCAGAACATCCCTTGAGTACCGGAACACTGATTTCAGGGACACTTTCATAAAGAGGGAAATGCATACCTAATATCATTCATGAACAGGGAAAGGGACATAAAGAAAAGCAGAGTGTAGAGAGCTATCCTAGTCCCTGCTTTTGCAGGGACA
The DNA here is from genome assembly GCA_013389865.1 of Piaya cayana. Classification (NCBI taxonomy): domain Eukaryota; kingdom Metazoa; phylum Chordata; class Aves; order Cuculiformes; family Coccyzidae; genus Piaya; species Piaya cayana. The sequence continues at coordinate 100,636 of WAAB01019165.1, forward strand.
ATCTCCCATGATACTTCTGCTTTACAGTATTGAAAATGGCTATACATATACTGTAAGCAAAGAAAACACACCTTCAGAGCTGAGATAGACCTGGCATAATTTTACACACCAAATTTTTCAGAAAAAAATTGCAAGCTGTAGCTAGAATCTTGCATTTTGTGAAAGAACAGAGAAGCTTGTGTGTGCCAGGAACCAAATTGGCCAGCGTTAACAGTTAGAGTTTTTAACAAAGTTGGACTGGAAATACGTTTATTTATCTTTTCTTAAAGCTTTATATCAGAGCTCAAGGGAAGAAAAAGGCATATTAGCTTACTGTCATGATAATATTTCTGCAGATATTTCATTTTCCCTGTTAACTTTCAGATAGATCATGTGAAAGGCAAAGTTTTGAAAAATAATTTCCTTGTGGGTTTTCTTCCATTATAATCCCAATGGGTTATGATCTTCTACATTCATGCAGACACAAAGAAAGCTTATGAACTAAGTCAATTTGCTGATGCTGTGCCTGAAATAGGCATCAAGAAACTAAGCAAGCCACTGGCCATTATTCTTTTGTTGTTTTGCTGTTTCAGAATCAAATCTGTTAGGATCTGTGAAATCCTAAACTCAAACCACCTCCTATTCTGGCAGGAAAAAAAAAAAAAGCAGAAGCAATACTAGTTCTCCAAGTCCCTATGAAATCATTGTAATATAAAAAATAAAAAACTAGGATTAGAGAGAAATTGGATAAAAATTTATTCTGGTCTCTCCTCTGTGTATATTCTTTGACACTTCCATCAGTGTCCTGTTTGTATATGCTGAAATCAAGTTTTGGAAAGTCTCTGAGGTTTGAGTTTCTTCTGCCCTGCCATATTCTAAGCAAGGATCCTTTGTGACCAGTCATTACACTCAAAGTTACACCTGCACTTTTCTAGGCCATCATTGCTACAGAGAGCCATAGGGGAAGCCACAGTCCCCTTCTGCTACTGCCTCTGCCCATTTCTAACCACCCTGTGAGCCCATTAGATAATGCTGAACTAGCAGCAACTAACTGGCAAGAAAACTGGATAATTTTTACTGTTCATTAGCTGAATGAGGTTGCAGAACAAGGAGGGGTGGGTAATGGAACTGGGATAAACTAGTGGGCTGTACAGCAGTCTCTTTTGTAGACAGAAAGTTTCATTATTCCAGCCATTATGTTCAGCATCACCCAAGATGTCCAGAAATGGAGAAAAGAAATTATTGTTAAATTACGTTACTTTTAAGATATTGTGCTTTGATCTCCTCAGGTTTCTTAAGACAAAGAACGTCATGTCTGGTCAGATGGGGTCCATCACTTCCCTTTCCTCTTTTCCCTTGAAAAGCCAAAGCTAATATACTAATTTGTACCTACACCCTGTTCTGAGCTTCCATTCAGCCAGAGAGGCAATGAATGTGCAACAGTGAGCATTACTTTTGGATGAGATATCAAGCCAGCATCTTGACTCTTTAAAGAGAATCAAACTATGTCTGGATCAAGATTCTCAAACATCTGTTAATAAGACTCAGGAAATGTTGATGAGATGAGAGCTTACAACTGAGTAGTGCTAACAGTCTGCTGTGTAACCAAGAGAGATCTGCGTTATTGTTTATCTTCTCTGAACTCTCCTACATCTGGATAGAAGTTGCCGTGCAGAGAAAGGGAAAGCAAATGAAGATGAAGAACAGAAGAAACAAAGACAGAGCGAAAGAGAGAGAGAGAGTGCGGGGAGGAAGACAATTCCAGTATGCTTTCTGGTAAAGTTTTCAGTAAAAGACTCATTAGACTACCAGAGGAAGCATGTGGAGGATCATTACTTAAACAAGTCAAATGCTGCAACATTACTGTAAGCCAGGGGAGGAAGGTTATGAAATACTGTGGGCACCTACACACATCAGGACAACTAAGAAGAAAAGTAGGTGACCATTTACTGCTATGATACCTGTTTTATTTTATCAAATTGAAAATGGTGAGGATTTTGAATCAGAAATACTAATGCTAGCAAGTATTTTCTGGTCAATTAATCAGTCACTCAAGTAGTCAAAACCTTTAACCGCATAAAAATATATTGAGAACAAGTTTTATTTACAATGGTGACCTGGCTAAGAAATCTCACGAACAGCAATATGTAACATCACTTACAGACATACAATCACTGTTGTATATTACTAGAAAGCTCCCAAACATATCACCAGGCATAAATCAATTATATAAAATACCACAAACATCAAATAAACCAATAAAAGAAGGAAGGTCATAACACCACCAGACATGTCATGAATAACCGCCACAAACATCAGCCAGTGATTCATCCACAGTATGAATAAAAAACCAAAAGATATACAAGCAATTCCGGTTAGATCCTTTTGTGTTCTGTTAAAAATTTGTTACTGTCTTTTGATGCTATTTTACAACATTTCTTCTATTTATATTTCACTAAGGGCATCAATGATTTTTAACATCTATGTTAATTAAAACTAGGGGGGTTGTTTGTTATATAAATGTGCATTTTAGCATGTATGCTTTGCTTAAAAATTAATTGCATATATTTCCATGCTTGCTTTAGTTGGTAATATTTTGCATTTAGTAATATAGTTCACAATATTATTGTAGTTTGGCTTATTTTTCTATAGAAATTAGACATGGGACACAAGGGGAGTCATACTTCAGTGTCATTGTTGTATGTGTGTTTGTGTCCCTTACCTCCACCCTTGCCGTGGATTCTGAACATAATTCAAAAGCTGTTAGGAATTGAAGAACGCTACCTTCAGATACTCAATAGCTCTTAGAATCTGGATCACTATTTGTATATTAGCAACAAAGACAAGAAAACACATAAAATCATCTTTAAACTTGGTCTTTAGAGAGCAGAGAGCTTATACATAGAACAGCATAGGTGTAATGATTAAATGTGATGATTGCAATCACTCTAGTTTTAAATGCCAGATCACGGCTTTCTTAGTGCATATATCTGCATATCTTAGTCCCAGAAGTCCATGTTAAAAGCCTGCCACTCCAGAGAGGGCCTATTCCTCTGTACTCATAACTGAAATATACTTGTACAAGTAAAAGAGTTTAACCTACACAAATTCTAGTTTATTTGATAGTGTTTGACACATGGCTTTCAGGTTGCATTCAAAGCAGATGTCTCATTTGTTTCAACAAAATTTTATTAAATAAATAAAATAGAATATGTTAAGTTCCACCCTTTGCTTAGTACTCCAAATTATTCAATATTAATATAATGTAAATAAGCATTACTTTCAATCAAAGTTGACAGAAAATTAGATAGCAAGTCTCATCAGATCAAAAGCAACTGGCAGCTTACAAAGTGGTGATATTGTCGACTATTTACACTCCAGCAGTGTTCAGCTGGTGAGATATCAGCAAGACAAACCCATCTGGTAACTTGGAAATAAAAGCATCTTATTCCTGAAAATGGGATTTGCATTTGAAACTCCTGTATAGATGAACTGAATGTAACTGAATGAAGAAAGTGGATGATAACATTTTGTTTATTTATATACATCTTCCATTTATTCTGAAATTCAGAATAAATACATCATCCAGACTCTAATCTAGATCCCCTGCTTTTAAACTGATTATATTGGCTGAATATCAGACCACCATCATTTCAGATTAGTCATTTTTTACTTCATTGATAACACACACACTTAGAAGCAAGTTCTGCACATTTAAAAAAAAAATTCTAACCCTTCTATGCATGGATTTTTCAGATATAGACCCAGCCAGTAAATGCTAACGCCAAGCAATTTGTTTTGCAGCATGTCACATAATTCTCTTTTTTTACACCCAATATCTATGATTAAGAAATGTAATACATACTAAGAAAGTCTTAGATAATTTACACGATGCATTAAAGTGTTTTGCATGAGAATATAGTATGATGCAGACAGCAGAAGAATTATGTCTTTCATTAAAAGGTTTGCAACTCAGTGTGCTATGATATAACTATAGCAGTTTTTCTGTCTCGGTGAAGGTTTTTTATTTTAAACACTGCCTTGAAAACCAAGGGATGCATATGCAACAGCAGTGCTTTGGCTATATGTTTTAACTTAATATCACCTCTCAGTAATTACATACTGTCAGTTTACCTGGTGTCCAGGGTTATGGGTGAACAGCCATGCTGTCACTGTTCTTCATCTCTCTGAATCTTGATGTAAGCAGTAAAATAAAGTAGCATTTTTTCATTATTTAATGTTTTTTTTAAAAATCCCAGTTCAAAGCATACTTGGAGCAGTTCATCAAGAATGATATACATTAAGTTCAGGATTAAAAGAAAACCAATTAAATGGAAGAAATATGATTTTTGCCACAGATCCTTTATGTGCAAATTAGGATGTGTATTTGCTGCCTAATTTAGAATTCACCAAAGACCAGGGATGTAGAGTAGTTTTTGGAGGAGTTCAGTGTCTGTGTTTTCTGAGGAATTTAAACAGGGGAAAAGGAATGGTGCTCTTCACAAGAGGGCTTGTGTCAGGGTAAAACTTGTCCATTGCTCAGCACGCTCTGCACTATCTGAAAAAAACACATTAGGTGTAGACTGGCAGCTTGGAAGCTTTTCTGGCTTGGAGTAATCTCCAAATGTGGCAGTATGTGCACAGGCTGTTCTGCATCCTATCCATGACTTCACTGTGTTGCTGACGGAATACAAGAGCTCTAAGCTGATACAGCAGTTTGATACTGTCTGGCTATAAGAATGGTTTACAACACAGAAAACATTTCAGTTCTTTTTTTTCAGTTTTTTTTCAGAGACATTACAAGCCATGCTTAAAGCATTATAGATGCCTTCTCTCCCTGCTATCCCCTGAAGCTAAGAACAACCTGCTGCTACAGTTTGTGCCTCTTTTCTCTTTCTTACTTTGCCTTGTCATCACTTGTCTACTTAATTTTGTGTTCACCTGTTCTTTGTGTCTTTGCACTAAATATTTGCTTGGGGTATGTATCTATGAAACTGTCCTTTCTTTCCATGTCAAAAATCTGCCGTTCTGTTTTCGGGATGGGGGGAGGGGGGAAGTAGTATTCTTTGTAACATCCAGATATCAAAAATGGCATTGTATTGAGCCTTTTATCTGAATATGTAGATCAGCAAGATAGGTAGTTGTTTCACACACTCGTCAGCTCCATCTAGGTCTAAGCATCTACAATATCTGGGGGTAAGTGGGGATGTTTTGTTGCCTGTTAATGCATTGTTATTATTGCTTAGCTTGTGGTGCTTTAAACATAAAATATAGTTGGGCTTCTAGGGCAGATAAGAATGGCAGTACCTATCTAAGAATGGTAACTATACACTAAAATGCAATAGACTGAGTTTCAGTTTATAATAATTAATATTAGCTAATACTATTTTAGCTAAGTGGTAAAAAAGCTATAATATTTAGGGTTCAAACATAGCTCCTCTTTTTTTTTGGCTGTTTCTGACTAATCTAACTCACAGACTTAATAAATCCAAGGCATTTAAAGGATTTTTCCATAAGATATTCTGTTACTATGTGGGCTTTGGTGGTATTTGTCAAGCTGTATTTAAAAACAAATTGAAGAAGCAGTAAATCTTGTTTTGTTTGGCCAGAGCTTGCTGGTACTTCAGTACAGAAGAAGAGAAATGTTCTACTGTGAGTGCAAAGCTGCTAGCACTAAGAACCTGTATACACTCCCAAAACTTTGTTTATAAACACAGGAAAACTCAGCACGGTTTGTCCTGCATTGACACTTCACCTTAAAAGAGTTGTGTTTCTTCTGCATCCTCCCCCACACAGACTGTGGGAGGTTGGAGTCACAGCTCACAGGACTCGTGCAGCAGCGTGTTCCCAGAGCAGAGAAAACCTCGGGGAATGCGGAACTGTAACTACTCCCATTTAACATGGTGTACTCGGATGAATGATAGCAAAATGCAAATTCTGGACTACTTGGTTTTTAAGGGTATGGACATCTGGATGCCTTTTAATCTAAGAGAATGCTCAATGAAATGATATCATGCTTCAAGACACCAACAGTATAGTGCTATTTTTATCTCTTCTTGCTGGCTGAGCTGAATTCTAGATCCCTGTAGTGAGGTCCATGGCCCTTACTTGGTGCCTAGTTAATAATTTGCTGCATGAATCACTAAACTATTTCCCAAATGTTCTGGGGATGTGAAAAAGTGAGAGTGACATTGACTCACCTTTTGAAAATGCTGTGCATTGAGCTATGAATGAAAACTGTTGTTTGGGCAACTGGCATGTCTTAAGGGCAGGACAACTCACAGCAGGCTGGTGCTATTATTCAGGGAATGGCCTTGTGGAGATTTATTTATTTCATATCCAGTTAGCTCAGAGGAATGGTAAACCTTCAATCTAGTCAATCCTCCTTCAGCTCAGATGTCTGGAGCAAGTGAGCCACAGCTGATATTTCACCTGATGTAATTCTCCCAAGACCAGGGCTGCAGAACAGGGCTATGGCATAATGGGCCTCTCTCTGAGATCACTGATCAAAAATTAGGAATTAAAATTAAGTTCAACCAAAATAAAACTCTCCATGGATCTTCCTTGGTACATCTCTGCCACACAATTGTATTGATGCTGTACATCTTGCTCAGCAGCAAATTCTCATTTGATCAATAACTCTTACATGCTGTGCACATAGCAAAAGGCACTGGCAGCTGAATTTTGACTGTATAAAGTCCTACATATTATTAATCCCTCTTGCCAAAACTAGCCATCTATAATGAGCAGCTAAGTTTATTGGAAACTTTTAATTTCAACATCAGTCTACCTTAAGTCAACAGCTGTGAAACTCACATAGTAGTGCCTATGAACCTCAAAGAGATAATAGGGGGAAAGTAAGAAAGTAAGTGCTGTGCTGATAAGGACCACAGGCATTCACCTGGTACAATGAGGGCTTCTGTCTTCAGAACATGATCTGGATCATGCATAGGAAGTAATTCATGGGATCATACACTGGCAATAAGGGAAAAAACTGATGGTTCAAGAACTTCTTATCTAGTGTATGCTGCTCATCCTATATATAAGTATTACCACATACTGGAACTGGAGAAAAATGTGGAACTTGTGAAAAAAATAGCATGAGTCATGTAACTAAAGGCTTTGGCTAGGTAAGAGGTTTGAATTAGTTTGGCACAGACTTTCCTGAGGGCAGTGTTTCTTTTAACTTTTGTGTGCTTGCCTTTCTAACCTTATAAATTTTCTTTCAGAAATTTGTAGTGCATAGTTATAGGAATCATCAAACTGAGAGAAAAAGATGATTTGAGATATATAATCTACTGAATTTTTCAGACCAAGTATAGATGTTGATATTTGCCATCTGAGGCAATGAGTATAGGGTCAAACAAAACCAGTTGTTAAAGCAGATACCTAAAGGACTATGAAAAAAACTTTGTAAATTTTCTCAATAACTGAGAGTCTTGCAAATGTGATAGGGAATTTTGTATAGTTTTTGCTTGTTTATATGCAACTCCTAGCAGCCTGTACTCTGACAAGACAAAAATTCAGAAGTGAGATGAAGTTACCTGAAGGGTATCAGGGTTACTAGCCTGCATCTTTTGGATCCAAAATGTTATACTTCTCTCTCTTCAAAAGATTATCCTTTCTCTGTATAGGCTTACATCTTTAAGGATGCTGTTTATCCATAAATAGCCATCTTCCATAAGAATCTGTATGTGGTAGGACATACTCTGAAATACCTGTCCTGTGAAAAAAATATAATGAAGTGGCACTCCATTGGAAAAAATTTGACAAAGTGACACTTAAATTACCCCAGGAGAAATTTTAGATCATCATCGACTTTCCATATAATTAAAATAAGAAATGTTAGAGATGTCCTTTCTTATCCCAGTCAACAGAACATGTGTATGATACAATGTACACACATATCACTGACCATAGAGCCCCATTACCTCTGCCTAGTGCCAGCAACACCCACACAGTTCAGTTGACATTGCAAATGGTTTTCTCCTTAAGGTTGCAGACGTTAGGAAATGTCAGCCTTCCTGCTGGTGCTCTAAGACGGGAACCAGCTGCAGAGATTGTAAGAAGTAATATAACTAACCCTGTCTTACAGCAGTACTGCCAGAAGTGTTTGCTTTTATTAATAAGCATTAGTCACAAGTTCACCTAAGCCCAGTTCTAGTCATCGGTGAAATGCTGAAGCAGAGTTGAAGATCAAGTGAAAAGATGCAGCTTCTCTAAGATTTCCAAGTTAACGTTAGTTAAATGGAATGTGTCCAATGATATTCCCATGTAATGTAATATAACCAAAAGTGATTCAGGGTTTTAGTGTTGCATATCTGATTCAGATGGTGCGGAGGTGTGTGTCACTGTGTGGCAAGTAGGTGCTCAGTAAGGGTTTTGCTCTGTACTTCTCTCCATTGCTGTCAAGCTTTCACACTGAAAGAACTGTAGAACGGGGGGGGTTTGTTTGCCTTTGTGTCTAGAATTTACATATTATTTTCAACTATAAATTAAGTGTAAATATTAATGTAAATTAATACTCAGAAAAAAATAGTATTGTATCTTCAAACAGTAGTTAGCAAGAGCGCTAAAGGACAAAGGATGCTCTGTTCTTGCATTCTAAGAAGAGCTTTTGAAAATTATTTGCAGTACCTCCTGATGTCATGACAGAAGAAAGAAAAGTATCTGTTTCTGATGGTTAGCAATGTCTCTTGGATCCTGAGTTGTGTACTCTGAGGTCTTGAAGGCTCTGAAGGTCTCTCAATGCACTTGGCTAGTTTCTAAACTAAGGCAGAAAAGACTGATAATAGTTCTACCCCTCAGCTTCGCAGCTTCAGTTCAGGAAGACTCAGGACTAAGAGCTGCCTTACAGTCTCCAAGGAACTCGAAACATACTGTTGGAATTTGGTCCCCTGTCTACAGGTAGGCTTTTTTCATAATCTCAGGAATTAATAAACTGCTCTCTGCAAATAAGACTAAAAAAATGTTTTGAACCATTCTTATTGTTAAGACTTAAATTCACATAAGCAAGGGCAGAGAAAGACTGTATTTATGTTAGAATCTTCTTTCTGGTAATATTACAGGACATTAAACGTAGCTATGTGAATGTGCCTGAACACAACTGTCTTAAAGCTAATAGAAGTCTGATATCAATAAACTGATGTTGTTAATCGCTTTAGCAGAAATTAATTGGTTTGTTAATGAGTTTGTTTAAAAAAGTTAATCCTTGCTTTTGGAACATTTAGTTGATATTTCCAAAACTATCCAGTTTACCATGTGAACTGAGGAAGTATCATAGCAACACAAAGTATTTCAGCCCTACAACAGGGCCTTCATCTTAGAACTGCAAGGCTAGGATAACAGCTTCTGGAAACTAAGGACAGTACAATTTTAATAACCACCCTGATAGTTCCACAATAAATACACCTGCCTGTTGGGTAAGGTTCACATCCTTAGACTACTGAAGTTGAATGTACATTTTCTGCTACTGCAGAAGTAAAATGGGAGTTTAACAGTAGCCTCTGACACCACCTACAGAGATTAAAAGTACCTTAGAGTACAATCCATACTTTTTTTTTTGCCATATATCTAAAAGTTTTGTGCAAAACATACTCATCATAATTGAAATATGTTCTCTCATAAATTGATTTTACCCCACTACCATTTATGCATCTGTTGTTGCAGCCATGTTCAGACCCATTACTAAATGAACAACCTCTAGGCACCCTGTAATAAATTTTGAACATTTCTAATCTCTTAAATTTTACGATACCACTATCTTTAATTTTGAGAAAAAGAAGGTTTGCCCATATTTTAAAATAACATGGCTAATTTACTAAATGTGTAGAATGAACAATGCTTATTGTTAAGATTTAAATGCACATAAACAAGGGCAGAGAACAATTCTATTTTATGTTAGCGTCTTTTTTTCCAATGATATTACAAAGTACTGGATGTATCTATGTAATCATGCATAAAAATGACCCTTCCAAAAAAAGCTGCTGTTCTTAGATGCAGTTCTAACTAGTAAATTTAAAGAAGCTTGTATGACCAACAGTATCAAGAAGTAATTGCAACTTTATCAGGCTGTTCTCAAGTAAGTGCTGTCACTGCCTGAATCTGGTGATAAATTACATTGATCGTGTAGGTTACAGAACCCCTATCAGTATCAAAGAAAAGACATTAGAGTTTGACAGTGGTGTCTCCATTGTCAACTTCTGGAAGTATTGCACTGTACTACATTGAATGGCTCATTTAATAACTATTTATAAATTAAACAAGCAGAAAAATTATTCCTAGGAACTTAAAATCCTAGGAAGAATTTTTAGAACACTTAAAGCTAAGAGATATTTCAGATTAGGTAAAAGTTAGCACTCCAGAATGCAACAGCAGGCTCATTTTTTTAGGAACATCTGTTTGTATGGGAGAGTAACATGCTGTATATGTCATGGTCAGTTAATAGAACTTACAGAGGAATGGAACTTTGTGGAAACTCTGGCTTCAAAACTAGCAGTTTTCCATATTATAGCATGATTCTGATCCTATATTCAGTTAGCTATGAGTATTTCAGGATTGCCATAAAGGTCTCAGTCTAAACCCACTGTAATGTTTAGTCTGAATGATACTGTAACAGGGTATCATACTGGATGCTGCTGTATACACATAAAATGTTATGTGAGCCTACTTTATTAATTTTAAACAAAAGATAGAATCCACAGCAAAGTCATATCCACCCCATGGGCCAGACAGGTCATGTTCTTAAGCTTTAAGGAAGTCTTTTGCTACCCCTTCTGGCTTGAGCAGCTAGCAAAATTTTGATTTTTTTAAAGTTATTGTTAGAAGGAAAATTATTGATCAAGTCAGAAAATTTAATTTCGAAACTTCTGTTTTCTTAATATGGAAACATAATTTGTAAGAACACAGTGGGAAAAGTTTGAGATTAAAAATAGCATGAAGCGAGGGTAAATAGTACCATTAGTCTAACAGTATTTTTTTTCCTCTGTACTTAGTATTGACACATAGACTGTTCAGCACCCAAACCTGTGACTAGAAATTGACCCTTTAGAGGGAAAAATATTATATTCAATTCCTTGTGCTTCTTGTGCCTAACAAACAGGAAAAGGTTTTGCATCTTTTGATACAACTCCCCTTCACTCTCTTTTTAAATTGATTCTCCTCCATGTCTTAAGAAATGCATGGCTTGGTCCTCAGCCCCATCTTCAATGAGGAGAGGTAGGAATTCAAAATAAAGTGTCTCATAGGTTATGTCTGCTAACAAATTTCCACTAATTGACATCAAAACGGTAATTTCTATATAATAAGTGTTGATTGATTCAGGGGCTTGACTCAACTGGCCAAGACTGTCCGGACAATGATCACTTATGGACTGCCTTTTTGGAACACAGTGGAATATTTAAGGTCTTGCTAGATTTCAAGGATGCTGGGAGTTGAAACAATGTTTTTAATCTTGGCTACTAATTACGTGGCAAAGGTATAAACTGGGCTTTGCAAATCATTATTTCCATTAGAAAGGTGTTGGAGGCAATTCCACTGAGGGCTTCCCTCCTATTTATGCAGCTGTTATTCCCATGGGAGGAGGCCATTGCAGTCCTGGCTGAAACATGGGCTTCTGTTCTGTTTCCACAGCACTTGGAAGAAAAACAAAACAGGACTAATGAAAAACACACACGGGAAATGCTTTATTATTTCATCATCCTCACCTACTGAGATCTGGCACCACTCTGTGTTTAGGAAGAACTTCTCCCGCCCTCTCTCTCTCGCGCGCAGTGTGGTTGTATAAGGCTGACACTCTGTCATTTCCTGTCAGATCATTTCAGAGGAATTTGCTCTTATTTCCTCCCAGCCTCATCCCCTCCTCCCAGCCTCAGCCTTGGCTGCATGCCCCAGCAGCCATGCTGTGTTTACTTAACCGCATGGAGCGCTGGGCTGCCTCGGCTTGAAATGCTGGGGCAACACGCACATCATGAGCTTGCTCATAGGAGTTCACGTTCACACTCAGGAAACAGACAGCAATTCTTTTGTGAAGAAAGCATGCAAGGGTCCAAAGCTAAATTTTGTGCAGGGTCTTTGTAGACTGTAGGCAGGTGAGTTCTAAGCTTTTTCGCTAGATGTGGACAAAAATAACAGATTTTTTTTTTTTTTTGGCCCATGAGTATCTAAGTATATTTCTCTTGGAAGATGCAATTTTGATCATTTCACATGTTCAAATTAAGGTATATTCCAAACTTATTTATGTATTGTGTGACTAGTGGTTAATTCAACATTCCAATAATGTGTTCAGATTAGCCAAATATGTCTGGCTTCAGTATATGTACCTACAGCATTTCATATGTCCATGGTTACTACTACTATTTACCTACTTTTGCATATCAGTAACAGACTGGATAGATTAGCTAAAACGTCCATGCCTTATAAATGGCATAAAACTATTTTAGCACCCAACAATGGTGTGAAAACAAACCATGCAGAAACAGGACATTTATACTTGAATGATGTGTGAGCTTTTCAGTGGGTAAAGTGGTCACAGTTCATTGTTTAAAAAAAAAAATAGTCTGAAGTCACTAATAATCTCCATACCAAGATTTATGTCAATGGAGAAAAAGAACTTAGTAAACTATCTGACTGAGAAGTCATTTCTTCCTTCCCTGACAGCATAAGACTTGTTTAAACGCTGTTAGGAGAAGGCTAATTAAAATAATTTTACCAGAAGTCTGGGAGAACACTAAGTCCAACACCATCTTGGTGCTCTTGATCTGGAATGACAACTTGTTCCTAACAGAGACTAGAAGTTTCTTACTGATACAGAAATTTAGAAGTCAAAGAGAGAAATACTTCCCTCTGACATAGTTATAACAATAACCATTATTTTGAGTAGTAGTCATAAAATAAATGATAGTTGACATTTTATTACAACATTTAATTTTTATTTAATATTATTGCTGAAATTTATTTAATTTAAAGCTAATAAGAAATCTGCCAGGCCAGAGCTAAAATGAATACTTTCCATTCCGCTTATGATTCCACTTATGACTTCTCTTGTCCAGTATGCTGTCAGAGCTTAGAGCAAAATCATGCAATCACAATCTGTATAAGAGATTCTTTAATCTCATTAGTGGAAATAACATTTAATCTGATGTTCTCTTGTAATCCAATATAACGGAGACAAACACTTGCAGTTTTTCATTTTATGATACATATCCTTTCTGCTTTCTCAGTTGCACTGTACATTCAGAATCATGGAATGGTTTGGATTGGAAGGGAATTTAAAGATCACCCATATCCAACCCCCCTGCCATGGGCAGGGACACCTTCCACAAGACCAGGCTGCTCAAGGACCCATCCAACCTGGCCCTGAACACTTCCAGGGAGGGGACATCCACAACTTCCCTGGGCAACTTATTCCAGTGTTTCACTACCCTCATCATGAAGAATTTCTTCCTAAAGTCTAATCTAAATCTTCCCCCCTCCAATTTGTAGACATTCCTCCATGACCTTGTAAAAAGTCCCTCCCCAGCTTTCTTGTAGCCTCTTGAGGTACTGGAAGGTTGCCATAAGGTCCTCCTGGAGCCTTTACTTCTCCAGGCTGAACAGCCCAAACTCTCTAAGTCTGTGCTCATATCAGAGGTGCTCCAGCCTTTTGATCATCTTCATAGCCTTCCTCTGGACCCATTCCAACAGTTCCACATCCTTCTTATACTGAGGATTCCAGAACTGGACACAATACTCCACATAGTGTCTCACAAGAGTGGAGTAGAGGGGGAGAATTACCTCCCTCAACCTGCTGACCATGCTTCTTTCAATGCAGCCCAGGATACGATTGGCCTTCTGGGTTGCAAGTGCACATAGCCGGCTCATGCCAAGCTTTTCTTCAAGGAGCACTCTGTCACACACGAACAGCAAATGTCACACCCCCAGGTCCTTCTCTGCATGGCTGCTCTCAATCACTTCATCCCCTACCCTGTATTTAAATCGCGGGTTACCCTGACACAGGTGTAGGACTTTGCACTTGGCCTTGTTAAACCTCACAAGGTTCTTACAGGCCCACTTCTTCAACTTGTCCAAGTCCCTCTGGATGACATCCCTTCCTTCTGCTGTGACAACTGCACCACTTGGCTTGGTGTCATCTGCAAACTTGCTGAGGGTGTACTCGACATCGCTGTCTATATCATTGATGAAAATATTAAACAGCATTCATCCCAGTATGGACCCCCGAGGGACACCACTGGTCACAGTTCTCCATCTGGACATTGATACATTGACCACTACTCTCTGAAAGCGACCATCCAACCAATTTCTTATCCATCAAACATTCCACCCACCAAATTCATCTCTCTCCAATTTAGAGAGAAGGATGTTGTGGGAGACCATGTCAAAGGCTTTACGGAAGTCCAGGCAGACTACATCTGTTGTTTTTCCCGTGTCCACTGATGTCGTTGCTCCATCACAGAAGGCCACTAGGTTGGTCATACAAGACTTGCCCCAGGTGAAGCCATGCTGGCTATCTCAAATCACCTCACATCCTCCATGTACCTTATCATAAATGCTAGGAGGATCTGTTCCATGATCTTCCCTGGCACAGAGGAATTTGCCAAAGGAGTCTCACTAGAGCGTCAGAAACTACAGGAAAATACACCAAGAAGAAAGTGAGTTGGAAACCTAGTACTGAAGATCAATAACAGTGTTTTCTACTAAATGTACTGACAAAGAAAAAAAAATAATGCTGAGGCAATAAGCCTAGTAAAGAGATCTAACCTAGGGCTAGGATGGCTCTTAACCCTCTGAAACCTCTGAAAAGGATAGATGAAAGACAATCTACTGCAGCTTTCTATAGTAACTTCTCACATGGTAGATTTTTGTTTTCTGGGAAGTAAAGCTATTTTGGCAGAAAAGACACACACACTTTTCATGACCAGCCTTATGACATAGACTAGAAGAACAACAGAATAGCTGAGAAAGTATCAGCAACAGCAGAAAAATCGGAAGATTGCTCTAGTCGGCATAGTTTTTGAGATCAAGTACTTTCCAAGGGAATGTTATGAGACAGAAGGATGAATTCCATATCTATTTTGATGTACAGTCTGTAGATGAAATCTGGTATTGTAGTGCTTTATTACAAGTACTTTGTTATGATTCTAGAAACCTCATTCTGTATATATCTGCCGGTATAGGGCACAGAGTAACTCTACCAGTAATTATTTGCATGTGACCTAAGTAAAAAAGTTTGTCTTATGAACTCATGTACAGAAATAAGAGGAACTGTTAGACCAAATAATAAACAATCAGAACACAGCAGTAGAAATATTTTTCAAATACACATTTTGACATAGATTTAAAGGAAGTGAAAATGCATATTTGGGCAGCAATGTTAAACTTATATCATATGCAGCTGGGAAGAAACTAGGAAAACTTCTCTCCTGCATAGATAACCCCAAACCCATTTAGGTTGCTGGACAGCAAAGCAATGTGATGACTTTAATAGTACACTCTGAATCCAGTCATCAAGCTGATCTCTACCCCATAGGTGTGCTGAGATCTTCCTGTAAGCTTACTAGTGGCCAGCTGGAGGAGGAATGGAGCATTCCTTTTGTGAACGGTGCCAGTGAGGACAAAGTGTGACTGGAGATGGAGTTAATTGTTGGAATGGTCAGGAGAAGCATGCCTATGTGGATGAAGTCCCACATGTTCTTAGTGAATACAGTGGGCTTACGCACTTCAGCACTCCTAAGGAAGATACTTAAAAACACTGTTCTATAAGCATCAAGGAGATAAAGGTGAAGTACTACAAAATATGGAACACAAAGCCTGGGATTAAGAGTTCAATCAATCAGTTCACAGAAGGAGATGCCACCTCTACTGCTACCAAAGCACTTACAGCAGCAACATTCTGTCTTAGAGAATCCAAATGCACTTAAAATTTCTCTCTGTCCCTTATGGAGAACTATAGAACATATGATAACGTAATGGTGAGTTTAATCAAGGCATAGCATTTTGGCAAGTAAAAGTTCTGGATGGGCACAAGGCGGTGTTTCTATTTGAGGATTCTGCAAATGACACCTTACACTTTGGGAGAGGGATTCTGGAGCAAGGAGGCCAAGTGAAGGCAATGTTGTTATCAAAACCTGAGGGTTGGGGAGGAATGACCCAGGCTGTAAGTCAGGAGATATACAACTATCTAATTATTCTTCTCCGGGTAAGTATTCTGAAAATTTACCAAAATTGAATAACAGAATTTGAGTTATTTATTTTTACTTGCAAGAGCTGACAGCATGCTGAGTGTCACAAAAGAGAGAGCCCCTGTTCTGAGAGGCTTCCAAAATAAATATAATCAATTTTTTTTCCGGTCTTTGGCCCAATGCCCATTAGTAGCAAAACTGTGACACAGCCCTAGACATAATGACATACTGTGCTTATTTTCTTTTGAGAAGATAACTGACGATAATGCTTATGAAGAATTTCAGCTCTGTTACATGCGGAAGCGTACAGACACAATATACAGGGCCACATGCCATTTGGGAAACAAGCGTGCATTCAATGTGGATGTACTTGTGTTAATTACCTGACTTTTGCTAGTAATATAGAATAATTAGGAACACAAAATAAAATCTCAGTCCCATTGGAGTTACAAGGAAATTTCCTTTTGAATTAGAACTTTACAATACTTTTGTTTTGGTAGGTAAAGAGTCACCTTTTTCTGCTTTTGTGCTGCCTATGTCCAAACCTTTACAGTTGTAGTACATAATTCTCTTCTTCTAAATTCTTAAACATAAGCTCCAAAAGAAACCTTGTCATAACTATTATATGACTTAAACCTTCACATTATTTTTATCTGATTTTTTTCATTTTGAACTGATCTTTTTAATTTAAAAAATATATCAGAATTTTACTGAGCAAAAAATATGAAAAGGTTGTCTTGTTCTATCTCATAAATTGGTCATCTAAATCTGATTTCATACAAACCAACAGCATTACAGTACTGTAGATAATAAAGAATGAGAATCCAGATCTAAGTATTTACAGGAAATTCAGTTAGATACTTATCTTTATGTGATGTAGTAAACTGCTATTACCACCTAGCCAAATTTTTAGCGTGCATATAAAGAGGTACGTTTCATCCATGTCTGTAACAGGGAAAATTAGTGGATACTTTTAATGGGTTTTACTTAACTGGATTTGAATAGGGTCTTGTTTTTGTGAAATCTGGCTTGAATTCAAGTTAAAACATTGTTTGCTTTCTTTTTTTGTCTTCCTGCCCTTAACTATTCCTTTGCAGTGTGAAAATGCCACAGCCTATGGTTGATGTCTTCATCACAGTGGAATGCTTTTAAACTTAATGAAGAGTTGCAATAAATCAGTACACTTCATTCTGCTTTCTATCATCAACACATACATACTTTCTTAAGTATTAATCTCCTCAGAGATTATTAAAAGTCAATAAGACACTTTAAAATTAATAACTATTAACTTTGAAGAGGATTTTATATGGTATCATAGCTGTTAGCTATCTTGTCTCCAATGAAATTGCATTTGTACATTATCCATTTACAAATACCTCTGAAGAAAAAGGAATAATTACATAGCTTATGGCATTTAGCCACGGCCTTGCTTTAGAATACTGAAGTTAAGCATGTGCATTTTATGTACAATGCGGGGGGCCTTAACTGGGTGACCTGTTCAAGCATGGACTTTACGTCTCCCTTTATTTGCTTGGCACCTACTGCAAAGTACTCAGGTACTGCAGGACTCTATAAAAATATATCATAAAAATATCAAGCTGGGGGGTTTTTTGTGGTGCTTCTGAGTTCTAGACATGGTAAAACATTACAGGGAGAGGTTAATATTTGAAACCTCCACCTGTCTCTGAGTCAGGGGTGCCTGATGCCCAGGGCTTCCCTGGTGCCCCCAGCTGCCCTGCTCCTGGCTGGGGGTGGGACAGGAGCCCTTGTCTCCACGGGGCCCTGACCCAGCCAGCCCCATTCATTTGTGTGTCACCTGCAGCGCTGTACGCAGCTGAGCTCTCTGCAAGTCACTCTGTCTGAATGTGGCTGCAGACCACTGCTCAGGACTCAGCAGGTCAGTCTGAGGAACAGTGCTACAGCAAAGGATAGAAGTACATCAAGTACAAGATATAGGCACAAACAGTTTAAACCAAATCCCTGGTGATTGCTTCCCTAAGCCTGGAGAACTTTTGATTCAGATCACAAATCTTCTCCTCAGTTTCTCTCCAAGGTTGTCCAAAACCAAAAGTGTCTCTGTCCTTTCTTAGCTACAGCCCTCACAAAACCTGAAAGCTGGATATGCTAGAAGCAGGGCAAGGGATTCTGCAGCTACTGCTAACTCCCAGATTTCCAGTTTCAAAGGCTTTTGTCTTCTGGGCAGACACACAGTTCCTTTACTGTTTGAGCTTGGTTACCTTTTTTCTTTCTACCAACATAGTTAAATACTAATTAAACTCACTGTACTTGAAACATGCCTTTTTAAATACTGAGAGCCATGCATAAGGCAAGATTATATTTTGCTTCAGGATTTACTTTTTAAAGATTACAAGGAAACTAATAAAAGGGCAAGATATTTGTGAAAGCAATACAAAAATCCAAACAATGAGGATGTATTCATTATGAACAAGAAATTTTTACAATGCATTTGCTTATAGGGTTTTCCCTAACCAAGGTTACTAGCTTACTAAGGAGGTTACTACGGAAACAGTGAAACACAGTTTCACAGATTTCTTGGTTGCCCTGCTCAGTCAGGCTTTATTATATTCCTTGTTGAAAAATACCCTATACAATCTCTATAAATAAACAGATCTCTCTTCATGTACGATAGATAAAGATTTTTAAAACTTCTTAACATCTTACAAAATGTTAGAAGCCCATCTAATGGTTCGTGTTCTATAAGGAAACAATATCTTTTTTGACATTTTACATTTTTTGGTCTAGAAACAAGTTTAAGGCCATCTTTATTGTCAGCACATTGTAAGGATTCAGTTTATCTTTCTTTGGACCCTGGCTAATAACCCTGTAGTAGAAAGACTCTTGACTGATAGACAGCAGAAGATATAAAATATATTAATAAAGCTTGAATTAAAAGCAGGTTTTTTTAAAGAATAATAAAATCTTAATGAGATATTCATAAAAAATTATTTCATGTATATTATAAACATCTCTGTGAGGATGACACTGGAGCAATGTCCACAGGACACATTCCACCCATTAAATGGGATAACCGTCATGGCCCTCGGAGGATTCAGTGTTTAGCTAATGTCCAGACATTGCTATGATTTCTTCACTGGAAGCAGAATCTTTTGAGATCAAACAAGGTTAAGGCCTAGTTCAGTAACTTTGTGCTTTGGCTCTCAAGTGGTGAGCTTAGAATTTAAGTAAATTGGAAACAAATTTTTCTAGCTCTGACTCCTGAGGTCCTTGTCAACCTTGTGTTTCTGGAGGAAACATTCCCAAATCAGACATAAGGAAGATATCATGTTGCAGCTTCACCAAGGAGACTATTCACATATCTGATTCACTCAAATTTTTCCTTACTTTGATATCAAAAGTCTTCTAAATGACGGTTAGACTTTTTAGTATAACAAGAGCAGGCCACTCCTCTCAGTATTTTGCATACTGCTCCAGAAAAGAAGTACTGCTTGAAGTCCTTTGAGACGTGAAAAGCAGTAGTATGTTGGATTAGACACACAATGTTTCAGTTTTTTCCCTCAGCCATAGGTGCTCACTGTTTTAAATGAAGTTGAGAAAGTTGCTAAATTCAGATTGGATCTGCCCTGTTCCAGAATTCAATGCACTTTTTCATGTAAGGAAATACTCTGCAAAAACCTTGCATTAACAGTCTTAGTTTTGCAATGCCTACCTACTAATCTTTCTTTTGCAGATATACGATCTAATACTAATACACAGACTGAAAGGTTTCCAGTTGTCTCTGCTATTAATATCTGACATCTATTTTGCCTTAGGGTTAACCAGTTTTCTTTAAAATACATCCAAGGAGAATAGTCAACATTTAGGTTCACTTAGGGGTTAGGAGGTTGACACGTTATGTATGCTAACTTAGAGATACCCTGTTTACCTAGAGTTTTACAATCATCATTTTCTGTGGACACTGAACCAGATCAGCTGCATTGGTTTGCTGCCCAGTAGTTTTCACACTGAAATAAATATGTTGCATGTTCATAAAAGAGATGAGAGAACAACCTACTGCCTTTGTGTAAATTCACTATCAATTTACATTGAAACAAGGGACTTGGCCACCAGCTTGCTATTTCTCTTTCTGCAAGAGATAGCTGTGTATCTAAATGCTGCCTGTACTGAACAATTGCATTATTGTAATGCTTAAATTGCTCCTAGAGGCCTATTTTAGCCTGATAAAAATTATAAATTAATAAATTAAACTGTGTTTCAATATTCAGCATTTTACTACTGCTAATAATTTAAGAGTTGATTTCCTTTGCTTATTTTATTAAGGTATTTATAGTACACAAGGAATATGCAGACGTTTAATTACTTTTTATTTCCAGTGCTTACAGAAATTAAAATTCTGCACTGGACCAATTCAGTTCTCACAGCAGGACACAGAACTTACCTTTAGTGGTGTCCGCAGGGAAACCATTTAAACCTGCTCTGATGGTGCTGTTTTCTTATTTTGCTTTAAGTCTTATAATAAACTAAACTGAAAAACTTTAAGTATTAAGTAATCTTTCAGGATGTCTAACAGAATCTAATCAGCTTTTTGAGAAATACAGGTAAGCAAGAATAACTCAATAATTTATTACATGTAGATGCTCCTTTAGACAAGCGCAAAAAAAAGACAGAACTACAAAAAGAAACAGTCCATTTGTCAAAACCAGCCTTGTTTGAAATATATGCAACACAAACTACAGAAACTTCTTGTGTTACAGAGGAGAATAAGTGCTGAACAGAAAAGGTTACTTCTTATCACAGACATCATTTAAACCTATCTTTTATAGTGCCATATGTACACACTTTACACAATTTACAGGGTTATAAAAAGTCAAGGTACTTACCCTGGTGGGTTTACAACCCACAACCATGCGCTTAAGAGCTTTGATGGATCAGGCCCTTAACAAGAACAAACTCACAGTGAGATGAGGTAAGAACGATGCTCTGGGAGGACTGAAGTGAGGTCATTAAACGGGAAGCTATGACATTGTATATGTATCCTGTACATCTCACTGCCCCAGAGACCCTCACTTGCAGGACAGTCCCGTGGAGACTCCAGGCACCCCAGACACATCTTTTTCTTTCAAGTATCTTTTTGCTATTGAACAGTGAGAGACTTTTCAAAAGGAGCATATGTCAAACTGTAAAGGAAAAAAGAAGTTTGTTCTGTGAAGGGACACATATCTAGCTCAAGCAGAAGGTTAAGAACTGAAGAAGTAGGAGAACTAAACTTAGCTGAAAGAGGGAAAAGCCACTCAAATGACATATTTAGTTGCCCCAGTTCAGCCCCCCCCACCAACCAGCAGCTTACACTGGGCAATGTAGTGTTGATTTCATCATCCTCTGGGAAAGAGGAAAGGAATAAGGGAGAGAGTCTTATAGGTTGGGAAAAAAACCTAAAACCATTTTAATAAAAGAACAACTATAAAAGGGAAAGCTTATTATATTAATGATTATATAATAAAATACACGCAGATATGAAAAAACAAAATTGCTCCACCATCCCCCACCAGTGACTACACATCACTACTGGTGCTGAAGGGCAGGCACGCATAAAGTCCCAGACTGGACTCAGAAGCAGACAGAAGCTGGATTCAGGAACTGGAGTCAGGAATTGAGATCAGGAGCAGAAAGGTGCACGAAGTCCTCACTGGACTCTAACTCTCGTAGAAGAGGGCTTAACCCTCATGATCACTCAGCTTTATGCTGAATGTGACACATATGGAATGGAATAGCCTGTTGGTCAGTTTTGGGTCACCTGTCTTGTCTGCTCCTCCCTGCAGGTACAATTCTTTTTCACTCTTTGCCTCATGACATTCCATCAGCTCTGGGATGGGCCTTAGCTTCTACAGGAATAACTATATACAGTGGTCTTTCTGCATACCAGTGGTCCCATGATGACTATAAATATTAAATGCTATCACTACTAGAGGCAGACACTGTCTGAAAAACATGTTCTTCAGAAAATGCAATCTCTTAGAAATGGTTTAACTGAGAAGTTAGAGGATAATTTGTTCTGCTTTAGCTCAAACCAGGACACCAGTGTTTTTTGAGTAATAATGGACAGAACTAATGCACACCCAATGTAGTTTTTCATGGAACATCTTGCAAAACTGAAAATAGTGATTTTGTACAGTTTGCAAAGGGAAAAAAAACTGAGTGTTTTTAACATGTCCTTCCACACATTGTGATACATTTTTCAGCCATGGTCTCTGTCCTCCAATCATTTTTTCAGGCAAGTAAAATACAAGACAAAATACAAGACTGAAAGAGAAAGTTAGTAATCACTGAGAAAAGCAGTTAAAATAACTTGCCAATATCAACCAGTGTTTCAGTGAGATTCTTCTCATTAAATTAAGGTATATAAAGTATCCCAAAACGTTGTAGCGCCTTCCATGGGACCAAACTCAGCACTTGCAGCTCATGGAACTCTGTCTATATTCATTGTACATGTTGGTTATCACAGACCTGTAACTCTCAGTTTCTGGATCAACTGAATAACAGATTGATGCTAATTGTTAACTATTTTATTTACTATAATCTCAATACATGTCTAATATTTTTGTTATGAAGATAAATTTAACCCCCCTGTATTATTTAGGGAAAATAGCCACAAAGCTGCCTGCTTGTGAGGGTTGTTCCTTGCTATGCCACTGCAAGAAATATTCCTGAAAAGCCCTTCACTCTACTCTCTTAGAGCCTCTTAGCACTTGTATCCTTTCTCAGTTGCATCTCTGCACCAGACCATTTGTGATCTTTTAGTGGTTTTTCAAACAGCAGGTTCCCAAGATTTGTGTAGCCTCCCAGCACCATTTGCTGAAGTGTCCGAGAGGCCTGATACTTCCAGCATATTCATCAAATGATGCAGAAATATTTTCAGGTGGTTCTTATTCCAAAGAAAGATGCAGAATTTCACAGAAGCAGCAGACAATTTAAATAAGTTAAAATCAAAGATCTTTTATGAATGCTATTCAGTAGAGGAAATACACATGGTGAGTGGAAGGCAGAAAGAAAATAGATTTAGTATCTCTCTGCCAGCAGAACCCTGTAACTTCAAACCTTAATTAAACTAAATGCATGACTGAATTAAATATATTGTTCTGAATGATCCTCTAGGTCAATGAAATTATTAACTGATTGATCTGCAAAGTAGGACAGGTGATGAATCAACCCAAATTTACTCAGTTTTCACCCCACCCCCTAGTGTAATTTGTTCTGGAGAAACTGAGTAAGTAGATAAAAATTGATAAGTCATTCTGCTACGAGCACGCAAAAGTGCTCCTTCTTTTTTTTTGCTAATAGTGCCAAGGTGTTTCTCAAATTAATGCCAGCACCTTCTCCACCCCCCTACCNGGGTAGAGGAGTATAAATGACTGCAAGAAAATAACTAGATCCCAGAAGTTTAATTCAGACAATCTGCCCTCTTAAATGCAAATAAGGGGATGGTTACAGGGTAAACATCCTGGATTTCAGCATTCCATAGATTAATTGTCCATTCAGTCAGTTATCTTCACAGGTTCAGAAATTCTTTTCAGAGGATCACGTTTTGCACAACTATACCTTTAATAATTAAGCCAAAAAGAAACCCAAACAAGTACCCAAACCAAATATACCTAAATACCACCCTGAAAAAGATAGCAGACAGAAAGGAGAACTAAATCTATGTTTGCAATATTTCCATTGCTTTTCTGCTAGCCACAATTACGTTTCTGTGATCAAATAGAAGGTGAAAGAAAACATAGCAATGCCCGATGTCATAAATAATGCATGAGTAGCTGTCTGAAACAGTGAAAAACAGTTAACAAACAGGCCAGTTTAGTGTAGTCCTGTAATGCTGCCAAAGACAACGTCTGCCTAGATTATCTGTGTTGTAAGGGTTGGCTGTGTAAACTAAAGTCACCTGGGGACACGTTAAATTGTGCTATTGAAGGTCTTAAAAATGTTTAAATGCTTCAGATCATAAATCAGCATCTTTTGGTTACTTATTGCCCTACTTTCTTGGTCTCTGAGCCTGTCAAATTTCAAAAAGTAGGTAGGGATTGGAAAGTGAAAGAACTTTTAAGTAATACATAAACCAGAAATTATGACTTTTTTGAGTTTTGTTCTTCCTTTGAATTGACACAAAATGACAATTAATTAGGGAGAATTGTAAAATGCAACTGGTAGTGTCATTCTCTAGATTGAGGTTTAAGGCCATTGAGGTCACTTATGATCTCTGATTTATTTTCAAAATGACAGAATGATTTAGGAATCTTGTGCTTTATTTTCAAAAGCAACTCTCTCCTGTAATGAGGGTTAGGTTCCAAGATCTCTTTTGTAAACATACTTCACTGCATTTTAGGGTACATAAACATAGGTTTCATATCTTTAAAGCAAAGTCAATTTAGGTGCTAACAATGCCTCCAAATATTTGACTCTACCTAGCTCTTGAGACCAGAAATTAAAGCTCCCAAGCCATTTATTTTTAGGCATTTTCTCTCACTTTATATCATTCTGATAGGATTAATTTCTAGTTAAAACCAGATAAAAATTAAAACCATCATCAATACTCACTGGAATTCTTTGGGCGCATTAACAACAGCTAAACAAGTCTGTTTTCAAGTTTTACATCCTACAGATTCTACTTCAGAGGAAAATGCAGCAAAGAAACATTCCTTACGTTTTCTTTGCCAAATGATCAGTTGCATTTATTTACTTTGGAAAACTCATTTAATAATGCTATTTGCTATTTGCCTAGTCAGGCTGGGAATACATAATGCACTGAATGTAAGTCTGTGCTAGATGAAAGCCAGTGCTCAGCCATTGGCATCTTACAATAAATCTGGCACAGCAAAGTTAAAAAGTGACTCCTGTAGCTTCCTTATGGCACCAAAAGCCTTCTTGCTCCTCTAGTGGAGACAAGGCAGCCTTGGTCACAGCCCTGCCTGCCTGAGCACAGCCCTCCATCACCTATCCTGCAATGCATCATTTGAGAAATTTTGAAAATCAAATTGTCTGAGCAGATAGGAGTCACAAGGCAAGGACTGGGAAGGATGGTGCTCTGCAGGCCATGCACCTCTATGGACAGAAGGCACCTACAAACACTGCTGTTGTGAGACCTGCATAGGTAAACCGTCCGAATTTGACCCATGACTACTGAATGCTCAACTGTATTCTTAGCAGCCCTTAAACTGCTGCAAGGTCTATGAAATATATGGAAAATTTAGCAGTATACCAAACTGAAAACTGTGCTTGGCTCCTGGAAAACGGCAATTAACTCACTGGTGAAAAAAATTCTCAGAAGTCTATTCAGTTCTGTATTTTGCTTTGCTTAAAACCCAGGCCGAGTATAGTAAGTACAGGGGGATTTCTTTCTGTTTTTCATAATCCCCTGTTTCTCTGGTGCTAGACCTGGTCTTTTGAATGTTTCTTGAAGGTAACATTTTAGCAGTGAAGCTAGAAATAAAATAGAACTGCACCGCTTTTTCTGGGCAACTCATGAAAACTAATCTCACACCACTAAGGGTTTCAGAAATTGGTGCTGCTCCTTGGTGTGTGTACATAAACTGCCTCTTGGTGAAAAGGGCTGTGTGACATTTAGTTAAATGAGATTGATTGCATTAAATTATACAGATTCAATTAAATCATCTGTTATTCTGAAAGCAATGAATTCACACTGTTCATTAAGAATGTGAAAAGCGGATGTTGTATCTGCCTTCCTTTATAACTTGCTCTGTTATAGTCTATCAGGAGGACACACTGAGCTGTAGCATAGCACATTGTTTTGGATTACATCAAATACTAAAATTCATCTTTCTCTATTCTGTTCTTCAAAGGAGATTTAAGTCCTTCCACAGCACTATCGCAAAGCCAGAATGGTGAAGAAGCAGACTTATTTTGTTGTTTTTCCTAAGCTACCACTCTTTGCATCTGCAGATAAATTTCAAAGGAAAACTCTTGTTCCAACAACCACAAGAAACAGCATTTCAGGAATCAGAAAAAAGCCCACACAATTGCTCTCTCATTCCAGACCAAATTGTTTTGATCAATCCTGCCAAATCCTAGCATGGGGAGCAAACAGTTTTCATTTAGTCAGCAGTACATCACCCCCAGTAATACTGATGATACCAAGGCCAATCAAAGTCTAGAAAGCCCCATAGGGGTAGAATGGGGATGAATCCTTTGCTTTACTCCTGCAACAAACTAACCAGTACCAGAAATTACTTCCTATGGTGGATCTTGGATTCTTTTAGAGCCATGCAAACGTTCCAGAGATAACCGTTATTACAAAGAAAATATGATTCTTTTGTCTGATACAAAATCATCTTCCATATCCAGTGGACAATTTTCTCCTGTATGGAAACAATGGGGTAAAATCATCAGTAATGCAATTTTATGAATCATTTAAAGGAAAAATATCTCTTCTGTTTGCCTTTCAGGACCACGTAAGGGAGGATTGTAGCTAACATGCTTCTGTCTGTGTTATGAGATTTGGGAATGCATAGAATTCAAGCAGTGTCTGCCCAGAGAATCTGAATATTAGAAATAAGTGTTTCTTTATATTCTAGATAAACTAATTGTGGCTGCCATGATAAGGAAGGTGATTGTGGTTGTGACTGAGCATACTGCTGGTAGTTCTTTATTGAGCAATAATACATCACACTAATCCCTCTTTAATCTTGGATGTACTCTACACTTATTTTCCTGGTGATGGCAACAATCATTTTGAGCTCTTGTGGCATTTTAGTGTCATACTCCAGATAGGAAACCAATTAACTCTTTGCTTTGATGGCAGTATTTAAATCTATGTTATTAATTTAAAACTTACTGACTGTGGACTGCCACACACAGTTAATTCCAAGACACATGCTGAATCAGGCTCCAACAAGTACACAGGCTGAGTTCCCTTAATATTTGTGGCTTTAATGCAGTCAATTAAAATGTGATCAAATGATAAATCACATTCATGCATTTTGTTTACTTTTCTATGAAAAAAAAAAAGCAACAGCTTGAATTTATTGATCAGATGATCCTCCTAGGGATCAGGTAACTCAGAGGTTTGAATCAAATCTTGATCATATTTTTTAGGACAATGAATATAAATAATTAATCTAACTTTTCTTCCCTTTTTTTCAAAGCCAGTTCCTTAGAATAAATACTCACTGTAGTAAAATGGAGCTCTGATGTTTAGAGCTCTGGTGTATATCAACTCTTACTGCCTTTTCCTATAATGTGAAGTGCAGCAATCATTTTGTGGTGTCAAAACTGTTTGGGCTGAAAGACAGATGGGACTTTCAAAATGAAATGTACCTATGACTGCTACAATATATAGAAAATGTCTCATTTAGTCTCATCTGTGATTTTACAAGAGGAAAACATTACAAGTAATTTATCTGAGTCCTGCTGGTTGGGATCATTGAACGACCAAGTCCAAATAGATCTAGCAACCTTGATCCTATTTTTTTTTACTAACGTTTGGCTTTTTTTTTCCTCACTTATCATGAACACTCCCTTTGTGGAAAAAAAACAGAGACAATTAAAATAAGTATCTCGTAACACAAACACAACTGTTTTCCTTATTTTCCACATTTTGTTGGTTGGTGGTGGGGTTTTTCAGACCTTAGTTGAGGAAAAGTAACTTAAACCCTGTAGGCAAGTTCATCAATGTAACACATAGGACCAATATAAGAATATACTGTAGCATATACATTTCAGTATGTGAAAACTCAAGAAGTTCTTTGGTCAACAGGACGGATGTTTGTCTACCCCAACAGGTGCCTGTTTGAAGGAAGGGAAGACAAAGGTTATTGTATTCAAGATCAGTCTACAAGGAGACTTTTTCAGACTGAGGAGTGAATCTTCTATACCCTTCGATACAGCAATCTCAGCAAGTAACTCTACTGTTAACTGTCTTTGTAATGTAGCTAAGCAAAGGAGTTCAATATCTACAACATAGAAAGATATTTACTCATTTTAGAAGAAAATGGACATTTTTTTGCTTGTTATGTGACAGAATCAAACATATCTGTGATAACAAGTACTACACAAATACTGAATCTTTTTTTTTTTTTCATTTAAGCAGAGGCTACTTTATGATAAAGTTAGAAGTTTTTTCTGGATACTAATCAATTTAAAAACTATTCACCGAATGATCTTAGCAAAGTATAAAGATGGTTTGCTAGAGCTGGTGGCTACAATATCTGATCCTTTGCAATGTTAGACACAGGAGTCTCAAAATCCACACAGAATACTGTAAACATATAAATACTTCAAGGACTTGCAACGAATTCCTTGTTTTATAGTTCATATGAAAATTCCTGCAATGCCTTTTTGGGAATAGTAGATTTTCTGGTGTTTATAAATATTTTCATAAATTACTATTGCCCTCCTGTAAGTAGAGATTTTACTCTTTTAAATTATGTTTTATAGACTATATTCTCTCCTCACTGCATCCTTGTCTCAGGAGTTACTATTGTGTTTTGAATATCAGGATGGGTTTTTTCTGTATTTTTTTTTATTAAACAGGAGATTAAATACAATTTTCCACATAGTTGTTAATTATTGTTTAATTTATTTATTATTATTTAATTGTGTGAAGCTTTCCTTCCATGTTGATACTTTCTCTTAGAATTTTAAATGCAATAACCCAACAAAAGGTCTGTAACCCTAACTTAAACTGCCTTTTTATCACTATGAGGGCAGAAGAGGATCTGACAATAAAAATACCTTTGCTTTACTGGGGGAAAAGAATGTTTCTGGAAAACACCTAAGAGAAAAAGAACAGGAGATCCCAAAAGTTGATTAATAAAAGTCCTACTTTCTATCTCCAACTGCCAACTCCAACCACTTATGCTCACAGAAAGCCACACTCCAATTGTAGCAGCATGCTGGCGGTGCTAGCTCTGCATGAGCAGAGTGAAACATCACTCTGAGAGCACTGGATGAATAGTGGGGTGTTGAAAGCTCTGTTCCCAGGTCTGCCAGTAATTTACTGGTACAAAACTACCATTGGGACCAGTTGTAGAGGAGTGGAGCTGAAACAACAAGCAAAGCATCAGGGTAAGGAAATCAATTTACAAATGACAGTTGCCAGCAGTAGGGAAATAGAAGGTTCTGAAGTAGTGATTAAAAGCTGGAAATACTGTTTCAGAGCCAAAGGAACAAGAAAAACAGTGCTTTGTTTACTTCTTTATGGTGCAAGTGCCACTTTGGAAAAGGTATTCTATGATGGTTAAGCCACAACCAAACTTCACAAAAATCAAAATAATTTAAGGCCCAGTTATGGAATTTCTGGCTTAAAGAAGCATGGTCATACAGAAATATAGACTACTTCATGGCATGCCCCATCCCCTGTGCTGGTTTTCTCTGATTCCTGAGCTGTACTACTTTCTCTTTGCCTTTGACCCTATGTCTTGTGCACTGTGCACACACTCCGCCATGAAGAGCAGTTCGTTATAGGCCAAGGTCATGTTTCTGCAGAGGTCGAATGGTCACTAGAATTCACTTTTTTTTCTAGCCACATGTCATTTCTCTCCTGGCATGGAAAAAGTAATTAGCTTTCCCCGTACACCCCCATACTGAGAACAGAGTTCTTCATTTCCTTTGAGAGGAAGGGTGCTGCTTCCTTTCTTTACTGGGTGAACATCAGCGAATGAAAATAATTACTGGGTTCACTCAATATATTTGTCAGGAGATATTTTAGCAGATTTTTTTAAGTAAAGGGAAATTCCTTTCACAGGACGTCGCCTCACAAGTGCCTAATCTGATACTCAGGGGAAAATCAGGCTGAAAATGTTGGTTTTCACCCAGTAGAGGTAGGAAGTTTTTTAAGGCGAGTTTCTATAAGAAGCAGGGCAATTTCTATTACATGCATAGTTCCATTTATTTTTGCACAAACGTCTGTATACAGGAGCATACAGACCAAGGCTAAAACCTGTTCCACTGCTTTCAACCAAAACCATTCCTTTTCTTTAGGACCTTCTGTTCCTACAAAACCAGTCTCCCATTGCCATCTCACCATCCTACAGACTGGATAAAGTTGGAAGTGAAAATCCTGATTCTTCCCCACTCTAACCATTATCCCATGTCTTAACTGATATCTTCAGCCATATGCAGATGACAATGGGGATTTTGCTGCCTGTAGGCCTCAAATAAGGGCTGTTCATTAATCACCTCAGTCTACTTTTGGTATTCTTATGGTGTGGCAGTTTCTCTACATTCACTCTGTTGTATTAACAGATTATCAGCAAATAGATAAAGTTTCTCTGACTCTGGCATTTCCTCCTTCTTTACTGGAACAATGTAAGTGTCTCTAAATCTACACACATGCAGAAGAAAATCATAAGTCATTAGCTTATGAATTTCAGAAAGATCAGGAATTCACCCCATGCCTCTTTTTATTTTCTTTGACTTGTTGCTTTCTTTATTTCCTGTGAGGTGGTCTTTACTGGAGTAATACTGCATGTAATAAAGGCAATTTTACATCACTGAAGAGTACTAAAGAGTTTAATTACACGTTAAGGATGAAAGGACTGGAATCCATGTTGTTGCATTATGCTAATGATCCTTTTGAATGGTTTCTAGCAACACTCTACAATACTTTCTGTCACTTCAACTGTGCAACAGGCTTTCACAGATTATGGGATATTTTCATCCAGTGATCAAAAGTTCATAACTTCCCATCTTACCTACTACTTGTAATTAGAGATAAGTCTGATTTCGTCTTTGAAGGATGGCCTTTTTAGCTATAATAAGCCATTATAATGTACATCCAGCCTTCAGTAAGAAATTCAAGGTAGTGCCATTGACCAAAATTCTTAGGTCAATTGCTCCACTAAATTTACATAATTTCCTTGAACACTACTAGTCTAATTTACACCCCAGAGCAGAATTGATTGTGTTTGCTGTTTCTGCTATTATCTCAGGACTTTCACAGGCTCTAGACAAAGCCCTGTTGTACTTACTGTCTCTTATCACACTGATAGCATAACCCCTGATTCAGAGGAGCTTGGAGGTAAGGTCTCTGGTGAAGCAGACACGTACATCTGCCCTAAATTTATCTCTTCTCTATGTAAAATTGTTGTGACTTCTTCCACAGGCAAAGTTGAGCAAGCACTCATTTGCCTAAAGCTCATCATGGCTTGGTGACTGTGAGGGTAGAATGAAGATGATCAGCACATCAGTAGTAAAATGATAGCCCTGTATGACTTAATAAGAAGGCGATTAAGTACCAATGACTTCAGGAATAAAAGGCTGCCTTGACATTCCTACAGATCTTGGACTTCAAGGACTAAATCTGGTCTTCATATTTAGTACAACAGCTTTCCAAAGGCAGGATTTGTTTTTTTAATGTGTACTCTGCTGTAGCAAGGGAGCATTTAACACTACAAATGCATTACATCCAGAGAGGTTTCCCTTCTTTGTGACTATAACTTTAACAACAAGAACTGTTGAGACTTCTCACTTTCTCAAAGAAATGGATATTTTCAGCAGGATTACCCAACTTATTCCTCTCCTCCTCCACACTCCTGTACTGATATGAAAACTTAAACTTTACAGGACCTTATGCTGTGTGGTGGTTTTGGACTTCGTCTGATCAATAATTTCTTTTGTGAGGTGCCTCAGGGCTTATGATGCATCAAACATGCAGGCATGCTGGAACAAACATACTAATCACCTATTAGGAATTGCAGTAAGAAATGGACTGAAAACTGTTGATTTAATTCATTATTTAAAAAGAAAATCCTGATCCCACTACATCTTTGTCCTCCATGATTTTTTTCCTATGAAACACGTTCAGACAGCAGGATGGACAATCTGACTTCTCCTAACTTATGCTGTAAGTCAGGAATAATTTAAATGAAATCAGTAGTTACATGGTCTAGAAGTGTGAGCGGAATAAAACTGTGGCAGTTTGTGCTCTTAGGAATGAAAATGTAGACTTTCAGAACGTTTAAGCAAGTCAGTGCAGTGTAAAATCATCTTTGCCACATATTTGTCTGAACAAATATGAAGGTCAACATAGAAAACTAAAATCAAGCAACACTATATGGAGAATTATTTATTTTAATAATCTCAGATCTGTTATTTCAGATCCAGATGTGACACGCTTTCCAAGATCTGAAAGTAATTAAGTTTCCATAGCTTACTATGAAGTAAATTGTGCATAAAACCACTCCCTTCTGCAATATTTGAACTTGATATTTTCCTTATAAACATACTGCTTTGCAGAGGAACTGGGGATGAGAAAGGAAAGCAGAATTCCTTATTGCTTCTATTTCAGCTGAGCAACCCACACTATAATTTCAAGATGCAAAAGAACTGTTCACAATAAGTGGGGCCCCAGTAACCAGAGAGCAGGCTGCTCAGCTCTGTACAGGATTATTTTGTTCTTCTCTGCTATTCAGAACAAGTGGTACAAAGCGAAAGGCCTATGCTCTATCCTAGGTTGTAAGAGCAGCTTTGCTGCCATGAACAGAATAATTAAAGCTGGATTTAAGCGTGTTTCCTCGCACTGACTATTATCACCCCTCCCTGAGTAATTTAATTGGTTTCAGTAAGGAAGAATTGTACTGTGAAATGCTGCTTGGCATTAATGAGGAGAGTAGAACCTGACTTTCTAGATCTTCTGCTTCTAATAGAGATACTTAATTTTGTCTCAGATATCTATTTTTTTTTAATTTCTGACAGCTGTGTTTTGCCTTGTATATCTTTCAAAATGCAGAGTGCTAAGCTAGCCAAAGAAAATGCTTCACAAATCTGACATGTTCAAACTATCCACATCAGAAGATAACTTTTTTATCTTCAATTTATTCTGCAAAAAGACTCTGGGGGTTTTATTTCAAAAAATGAAAAATGGACCAGCAGAAACAGTGGTATGCAGCTCCTATTTATCTGGTTTACAGCTATCAGTTTGATTGTTAAAGTAGCACTGGAGAAACTAGATGCTTTCTTGAACATGGTATAGCAAACATTCTATTAATACAAAGTGAAAACAAGTTAAAAGCAGAAAGATAAGCCTGAGACACAAGATAACTTATTTTATGGACAGTGAAAGATTTGACTCCTGAGATCTCCTGAATTTAGCTGCAGAGGATACTGCTCCTGTAGCAAGGAAAGCAGAGTGGGCTTTCAGTCGCTGTAGATCACACTTAGAAATACCAGTGTAGCCTACGTTTGATTTTGGAGCCTCCCTCCACCAGGCTGGGCATTCCCAGGGCAGAGGAGTGGACATGCTGCTCACTCTGCTGCCCAGGGGCTGTAGCCCTGGCAGGGGCAGGGGGGAGAGGACAGGCACGTCTCACACAGGAATGCCATCTCTTTTCCCAAATTTCCTTAGGCTAAATCAAATAAGCTTTCTAATGGACTGTTACCTGAATTCTCTCATAAAAAATTCAACATATTCGAGGCACCAGAAGCACAATTTAAAAGTCTTCTCTAATAGGAAATCAGGTATTTTTAACAGCCCATTTCTTTGATCACAACAGTTAATTTAACTACTGCTGTCTGCTTCACAACGGCTGTGATCATTGAAGCTGTTCTATTTTCTGAGCAATATGGGAAGTGCACAGAGGTACCTCTGGTTCTGTTACAGACACGTTGAAACAGCTTGGGGAGAATTCAGATCTGTCTGATGATCAAATTACAAACCAGCAATAACAGGATAAAGAAACACGTTTGATGCATTATTGCAGTTAAGTGAGAGCAAGGGCAGTCATTAGAAGTCATGTATCCTGTCCTGCTACAGCTTTTAAAAAAATCAGACATCGCTTAAAGTTTGTAAGACAACTAATATTTTTTGATGGGTTTTTTCTAACACTAGTTGTGTTCAAGGGATTGTCATCAGAAACAATCAGTGGAGACTTAAACAAACTCTAAAACCAGCAAGTAAAACAGGACTTTTATGATATTTGAAATTTTCTCCTTTGTGGTAGAAACTCTAGACTGCACACATGGTGCCTTCAGGACACCAACTGAGAATAAAGCTGCTTTCAGAGGCAGTAAGTGATTTCATTCTATTAATGTCCAGGTGATTTGTGGTGCCCATTACAGCATCACTAATGTGATGGCAAACATTTCCTGGGCATGCCATGTTTTCAATGTTCTGCAGAACATAGTCAGCTCAAGTGCTTGTACAGTGCCTGATTGGAAAAGACAGCCCCTGGGGTTCATTCTTTTCATCAGTCAAATACTAATTCTGAAACAAAAGGGGATCTTTTCATTTCCAAACATGCTGAAATAAACCTGGTGTGAGGGAGTAGAATAACAGAGTAAAAGAACCTACAAAGCAGGTGTATAAGTCAGTGGAAACAGCCACAGAAATTTTCTAAATGCTTTTTCTTTCACATAATTTTTGTCATGTCTTTGTTCATTATTCTTCCTAGTGGAAAAAGCAAGTTGATATTTAAACTAAGTGTATATATGTGTGTCACCATTTAATTATTTTAGAAATAGCAAGGGCAAAACAAGGACACTTACACTTTGAGTGGAAAATTGAGATCCTCCTAGCAAATACAGACAAATATTCCCACTGCAGACAGAGCCTTCAACGATCTCACTTGACTGCTGCTCTCCTCCAGGGAAGGTGAGTCAAACTTTATTTGTCTAAAGCTGAATGAAACATGAGGCTAACCGATCAAAGTGCGTCTATTCCTCGTTGTTTTGCTCAGTGGAGAGAAGAAGGAAGTTATGCCCAGTAGGACTGGAAATGAATCACCATCTTCTCCACAGCTCCTGGCTCTGGCAAGCAATGGGACACCATTCATGCTGGCTCCTCGTCATCGTTTGTCACTGGGAGAAGCCTGGGCAGGGGTAGCAGACCTGAAGAGCAGGCATTCTCTATGGATCATGCTCTTCACATGCAGTGCTGTTAATGCTAAGGAAAGTGGCATTGGCATCAACAGGAGAGGATAACTAGGTGTGTGCTGGCTTGAGAAGCCATGGTTCAGTGTTGCAGCTCCTGAGGAACTGTGCAGAAGCGTGGTTGTGCAAAGGAGCAGAAGGGAGAGATGGATCCTTCGCCTGTGATAGATGGAGCTGATTGAGAAGGCTGCTTCCTAGGTGTGTACAGTGAAAGCTCCATGTAAGTCAGCATGTAGTGTTTCCTGAGGTTTCTCTCTGAAGCATTGAAGGAGGGTAGGCTGCAACTTGAGATGAGATTAAGATTCTGTGAGGCAGTGAATGAAGCTCTGGAACACAATGAAGATGTATAAAGGGATGAGCGCAACTGCAGGTCACTGAACAATCCTGCTAATTAGCTGTCTTTCTGCTACTTCCTTATATTACACTTGCTTCCTATAAACAAAGAAAGTAAGATTTGGTTTGCCTTTTTAGTGGTATAGCAGAAGTAGCTAGTGAGGAGCTGGAATTATCTGAAAAGGTATGACTATAGAATAAAAATACTATCACTTTATAAACTCAGTCAAGATTTGGATTCTATGTAAACCAAGAGAAACTTTAAAAAGGATAAGATGAAATCAATATTGATTATTAGGAGTAAAAGTGCTATAATTGAGGCCATAAAACCTTTTAAGATCTAGCTAAAATTTTCCAGTAAAGCTACAATAAATTATTCCTAAAGAAGTAGAATATTTGCATGGAATTCAATGTCATTATGTGAGAGCCTGTTTAATGAAAAAAAAAAAGAGTATTACTAATTCTGCCATGATGCTATTATGGGAGCAAGATTAGCACTGTTACTTTGGCAAGTTACCTTTTTCTACTAATATTTCATTGCACTCTGCAAGAATCTACTTTTTAAATCTCTACATGCTTTTAAGATCTCACTTTTCATCACTGCTTGTTTTTCTGCTTCTTAGACCTTTCAAATTGGACATATCATCTCCCTTATTATATCTCAGCAAGAGTAAGACCTTTTAATTTATGGAGGGCCCTAATTTTTATAATCTGATATCAGTACTGGCTGTAAATCTTTTTAATGATAAAATAAATGGAAATCTAACATGGCATTTTTGTCATCACTTCTTTAATAGTTTCTATCTATTTTTTTAAGTTGTGATAAATGGAATTATGCAAAGGAATAAAATCAAATAATATTGTGAATTTACAATTACAGTGCTTGGGAGGAGACTCACTAATTCCAGTTTTACCCTAAAATAATTCGAAGGTCATGGATTTAACTTATAGTATGTACTGGTTCTTTGTTGTTCAATGGACGTGTATCCCAGAACTTTTAACTGCTATCAAATGAGGAAGCAGCCATAACTAAATCAGCTTATTTTCATCTACATACAGTCAAAAGTTTGTAATGGCTTCCACAAGCACAGATATGTTTTATTATGATCGCTTCAAAATCAGGTAATGCAAAATCAGGTCCTTCAGTTATGGAGAGTAAATTATCCAGAAACTGAAGCTGAAGGAGAGCACAATATCCTAATGGTTAGGGAATGATTCCTCCTGAAAAGTGACCGCTGACCTGAAAGGTGTACCTGTAGGTTTCTATGTGAAAATGAAGGCTTTGCTTTTAACCTAGAAAGCTCTGTGCTGCCTGAGATCTAAAGTCTGAAAGACTGCTTCTCTTACATTTGTGCTGATCAGTTAAATCTCTTTTGTACAAAGGAGAAGAGCTGAGCATCAACCTTCCCTTGTATGTCTCATCTGATGGCTGGTTCTGTTGAGCTTTATAGGGCAGGGCAAAGTTCCTTTCTCCAGGATGAGTTGTTGATGCTGACAGATGAACTGTTAGTTTAGAAGGAAATATCCTACTTTGTCAAGCTGTGCTTAGATATATTATTGGATGTAGGCTTTCTCTTGTTATGGTATGTAGATCATATGATTAATATTTACATTCACTTCAGTGAATTCCACTGTGCAAGGGTAATTATCACAGTGGTCATTTTATGTTGCATTAAACTTCAGATGTATAAGGGTCCTCTGAAGGAGTATATTAGTATGATGTGTGTGTGCCCAGCCCTGGATGGGAGGAATTCTCTTTAGTCTCAGTAGAGGAGCTAGACTGCTTTGTGTTGATATTAGCCCTCAGGGTTGTCTCTGCTTGTGTAGAAGCCTGAACCAGCCACACCATGGTGTGCTGTGTAAGCTAGTGTGGCCTCGCACTAGAGAAATATATTGTACATGAACTGCTTCCCAGTGCACCCGCAAAAACCTTTTCTTTTATGCTACTCACTGCCTAAAGAGTAACAGCTATCCTGTTGTATTAGACTGCTAATTCAGTCATAAGCAGCAACTTCCGAGATATGCAGAGCAATCTGGGGACAGAGGTGCTCACCACCATGCAGGCATAGGCTGCTGTAGAACCATCTGTTTGACTTAACAGTGACATTCAGGAGAGAAAGGCCTTTGTCTGTATGCAGGGCCTTTTTGCAGATGGGTCTGCACATGGCTGTTTCTCACTGTGGCACGCCAAGAGCAGGGAATTTTTCACATTGGGTTCTTGTGGTTTCACACCATGAGGTTTGAGCCTAGCATGGTTCAGAAAAAAAGTCAGGATGAGAAACTGGTGGGTGGGTTTCATTAAACTAATTGGTGGTAAGACAGCCTTCTGCTTTGCAGCTCCCACCATCTAGAACAGTCTTTCTTTATCTCTGTATCTCATTGACTCTCAAACTGATTTCAAATCTCAGTTGAAAACATCTCTCTACTCCTGTGCATTGTACTCCATAATTTCTCTTTCCTGTTCTTATTTCTCATTTATCTCTAATATGTTTTCAGATGGAGCGTGAGAGTTACCGTACAACATTCCATGATGCAGCACTGTTATTCTGATCTGCATCAGGCCAAGCAGCAAGCATTTTTCCCGATAGAATATAAATAGATTTAAATTATCCAGAGATATGACAGTTGTGTCACTTAATATGTACGTTTCAATTGTTGTTATAAAGGATGATTTTGTGGAAGACTTTTATTACTTTTACTTGCAGTATCCTTTCTTTCCTCAAGCAGTTGCTTCAAAGAAATTAGAAACTATTCTGAGTGTTAAGCACAGCAAACAGTACTGGATTTTTTAATCTCTTGGATACAACGGTGTTTCTCTACTACAATTTAAAAAAATACCACTTTAGGTCATTCAAAGATCCCCAAATAGCATTAATATAACAAAATTAGGTTGCTCAGACTGTAAAGCTTGTGTTCAGTGTTCATAGTAGAGGTAACCTTACAAAAAGGACTGAGCATAGTATGGATTGATGATGATGGCACTTATATGCTGCAGAACTTTTCAACCAGAACACATGGGAATTGGAGGTGGAGATGGGAAGGAGGTGAAAACAAGTATTCACATTGTGCCTCATAATAAATCAACTGTCTCACATTAAATCAGGGTATCTGTGGGAAGACAACTTCCTGGTGGGCACTAAAACTGCAATAAACTATATAATTTCAGTATTAAAAAAGCAAGGACCCCTATTACAGAGCTCTTTGTTGCTTTCCAGATAGACCAAATCCTGAATGAGTCATCCGAGTGCCTAACAAGCATCACTCTGACAAGGATTTGTTGCTACAGGTATTTGAAGAAGACAGAGCAGGAAGATGATAGGGAGAAGTGACATTTTATTAGAGTGATTGCCATCAGTGAGAAAAGAGGACACTGATACGTCTGAGTGCATAAACCCTTCTTCTGATCTGAAATAGAAACTGTGAATATCAGAGAGCAATAGCTCGTACCACTGTCATGCTGGTTCTTTCCTGGGAGACCCGTGTTCCCTCAAGAGACTAAGAGTGGAGAATCTACAGCATAGAGATAGATCCTTGGATTTCCCTTTCCCTGGATCATAGCTCTCCCTTCCTCCTGTGACAGGATATGAAGATTTTCTGTAACTGTAACTTCATGGTAGGCAATGAGTGTTCACTCCAGTCCCTGCTATTTCAGAACTGCCACACAACTGAGC
The DNA here is from genome assembly GCA_013389865.1 of Piaya cayana. Lineage (NCBI taxonomy): Eukaryota > Metazoa > Chordata > Aves > Cuculiformes > Coccyzidae > Piaya > Piaya cayana. The sequence continues at coordinate 139,652 of WAAB01019165.1, forward strand.
CGTTGAGCTTGAACAAGGTGTTCTACTTTGGAAGCAAGGACAGAATTTAATGACTTCTCTAATAACACCAGTAGTAATAAGATTTAGTTTAAAAGAAAGTGTCTGTGCAAACCCCACCTGGTTCCCTTGTCTCCCAGAGATAATAGCAGCTTCTAGGAAGACCTTTGAAAGTGTCAAGCTATATGAGCTTATTACAGAATGGGTCATGAACAGATGTTAGGACATTTTGTTATTTCTGTATAAAGTAGTCTTTGTGCAAGACCTATGAATGCGTTTCCTAATCTGGGATTGTCCCAAGCAGTTCAGGACATGTGGTAGGGTAATGTGTTGTGGAGTGGACTGAAATCACTGATCATAAACCATCTTGAAAAGAAAAATATGTCTGTTTACCGCCAGAGATTACTGAGAGTAAAAACCTGTTTTAAATCAAGAACTGGTGTTATTTCAATTCTTTAAACTAGCTTTGGTTTAGCCTGGAAAGTAGCACTGCTTTTAAATCTAAAGCATCAGATTTAGCCCTCTGTAAAAGCAAAGTAGCATAATAATTGAAGTATAATCTTGTTTATGTACTTTTTAAACATGGCCATCGACACTGTAGGATTATACCTTTTATGTCATATACTGATTTGCTGAATAAGTTCTTATAACATGCTAATAGCAATTGGAGGTATGATCCTACCAGGTTTTACACATTTCCTGCTCTATTTGGGTTGATTCAAATGGGAATTGAGGGTTCTACCTTGCTAAGCTTCAGGGTCCATTTGCTGCAATTTTCTTCTGTACTGCTCACCTGAACCTTTTATCTTCAGAAAGTTAAAAAAAAAAAAAAGGGACCTCAACAGACAGATGGTCACCTTTAAAGTGCAGTCATCTTGGATGAGGGCTATTCCTTTAAAAATTTGCTGCCTGAAATCTTTAATTATTTCCAAGCATGCAATTTAGATCTCCTCATAGAAGCCCATGGATCTCTGAGAACATTGCACACAGATCTGTTAATTAGTCTCCTGATCAGCCCCGATCAAGGAAACGTTGCAAGTTGTATTTTATGGAGCATTATTTTAGTAATGTTCTGTCGTGGTTGGTCTTTTTCTAATACTTAGAAGTGCTTCAGTCAATAACTGTGGGGATATGTCTGCAGTGAAGAGACATCTGTTTACTCAATAGATCTTTTTATTTAATTTTTAATAAAGCTTTTCTAATTTGGCTTGACCATTTGTTGTTAATGTATTTATAATGATTACAGTAGCTATAATTCAGATCTAATGATTTTTCTAAATCTATAAATATTATTTATTAAAAGATAAAAAGTCAATATTTCTTGTAGCAGCCATTACAATAAAGCTAGCTGTTACAAAATGAAATAAATATATTTCACGCCTGTACTGCAACAGATCAAAAGATAAACCTAAAGAAGAAATTTTGATAGCAATGGATTTATGTAATCTACCTACTGAAATAATGGAGCATAGCATTTGGCCTTACTGTACACTATTGCAGCATGGTGACATTTCTGCACTGCATATTAAATAAAAAATGAGATTTCAGCAGTTTGTAAAAAAAAAGTCTATAAGTATGAAGCTGATTTTATAGTTTTTATATAAGAATTTGAGATACTAGGAGCCAGATTCTGCTGTCTGATAGCCTGCTGTAGTGCTGTGGTTAGATGAGTGGTCTAGAAGAAGGTATGGAATGAATTCTGCTATCAATTACACATTTGTGCATTTGGAGTAAGTCTAAGGAAGCCATTTAAAACTGCAAATAAATATAGGCTCAAAATCAATTTCTTCACTTACCTATCAAAATTGAGTTCAGGGTTCGACATACACAGCACTTTTTCCATCTAAAGAATTCATAGCACTTTACAAAGGTGAATTAATATTACCCCCACTTAAAAAGCTGAAAGACTAAGACAGACAAGTGTGTTGGACAGAATCCATGGCAGACTGGGCTGGAGACTGAAAGAGACATTTTTTCAGGTCCAGGTGATAGATTTCTTTCCTCACTCCTGTACCTGAATTCTGAAAGAACGCTGTAAAGACTAGGAAGAGATGCCTATAACATGCGGATGTTATCCTTTCTTTCTTAGCATGTTATTTCTTTAATCAATTTTATACAAATGGAGAATAACTGTGTGCCCTATTCACCCAAGTAGTTTTTACTTCTGTAGATAATATGCCTCAATAGTTATCCCCTGAGTGCTGATCTCACAGCTTCTAGCTGGTAAGTGATGAACAACAGCCCGGTTTGGTAGTAGACCTAATTAGTAGACAGCATGCAGGTAAACTTCATTTTGATATGAGTGAACTCCTGGGCCCTATTGTGTCAGCAGAGCCAGTGAGGAGGCAGGCAGCTTGATGGAAGCGTACTTGCTCTAGACCATTGGGAAGTCCAATGAAGAGTGCTATGTCTTTCTGTGTGGGTCCCGTAATTTCTGCTCCAGGGTGTGGTCAATCTCCTCTGAAAGTGTCAGAAAAGGGCAATCTCACAGTGATTTTACCCTGCAGAGTACATTTACTTACATCAGGCTTGTTCTTAGGTGAAGATGTCTCCGTCCTGTGTGACATTTTGGTTGGTAGACCTGACTGAGACGTTCTCCTTTTTTTAAAAATTCCTAAACTGCTGGCAGTGACCGGAGCAAACCCTGGTCTATCTAAACCACCAGTCTACACTGTTATTCTGAGTATTTCTATCAAGAGATCAAACAGTACTAAGGTATAAAGCACAGCTTTACAAGACAAGTAGTTCTTGTAGATTAGCATTACAGTTTCACCAGTAGCCAGGTCCCCATGCCTAAATGCAGTAGTTTCTATTAGGTAGCTGACTATCATGGGGAAATAGAGTTTGCTTTCTATTTTATTCTAATTCACACTAACAGGTGCATTAGAAAATATCAGCTAATATAGAATCATAGAATCATAGAATCACCGGGTTGGAAGAGACCCACCGGATCATCGAGTCCAACCATTCCTATCAAACACTAAACCATGTCCCTCAGGACCTCATCTACCTGTGCCTTAAACACCTCCAGGGAAGGTGAATCACCAGCCTCCCTGGGCAGCCTGTTCCAATGCCCAATGACCCTTTCTGTGAAAAACTTCCTCCTGATGTCTAGGCTAAATCTTCCCTGGTGGAGCTTGAGGCCATTCCCTCTTGTCCTGTTCCCTGTCACTTGGGAGAAGAGGCCAGCTCCCTCCTCTCCACAACCTCTTTTCAGGTAGTTGTAGAGAGCAATGAGGTCTTCCCTCAGCTTCTTCTCCAGGCTAAACAACCCCAGCTCTCTCAGCC
>WAAB01019165.1:144001-248908 GCA_013389865.1 Piaya cayana
CCCAGCTTAGTGTCATCTGCAAACTTACTAAGGGTGCACTCAATGCCTTCATCCAGGTCATTGATGAAGACATTGAACAGGGTTGGACCCAGCACTGAGCCCTGGGGGACCCCACTTGTGACTGGCCTCCAGCTGGATTTATCTCCATTTACCACCACTCTCTGGGCCCGGCCAGCCAACCAGATGACACTAAACATGACTGAGGACTGCTTTAGGCTGGTGGAGAAGCACTGAATAGTGACCAGCAGGTTATCTAGGAAGGGATCAAGGCAGAGGCAGGGCAGAAGAGCAAATGAGGCAGAGAGGAGGAGCTTGTTAAGGCCAGGAGGAGTGACAGCAGAGTCTGTGGCATTGCAAGTACACAGCCCTGCAAAAAGGGATGAAATAGGAACATTTATTTGACAATTTATTATATCAACCATGTTTATATACTTTTGCATTTTCTCCCTGTGTATTTTATTTGCCCTGACATGAAGACAGCTAGCTGTATATGTGGATCTTTATAGTAACTTTGTGATTCTCTTGCACCAGAAGTCAGGAAAAGGATTAACATTATACAGCATAATGTTACTAAAACCCAGTACAGCTCAGCTATTATTTTCTTCGCAATATTAAGCCATAAATTGAAATATTCTTGAAAAATTGCTAAGACACTACAAGTGATAGATATGACTGCCTGGAATCTAATAAGCCTATGGAACAACCACAAACAGAAAAAAAGATTTTGTTTGGGTTTGCTCAGCTGAAATCAGGAAGTAGAACATAACCTACTGAAGGCAAGACACTAACCATAGTTCCTGGGGTGGAAATAATTGGTCCAAAGTGGCAAGAAAGAGAAATTATTTCAGAAGACCTAAAACAACTCATCATATTTAATATTAATATCTGATAAGGGCAGTAACTCAAAGGATGAAAAAGCACATTAAAAAAAAAATCAGTTGCAAAACACAGAAGTGAGATGCAACATAAAATTCTTGTACGTTTTTCGTTATCTTGATTTTTGCCTTCAAATTCAATGTGGATTAAAAAAACAATGGGAAAATGGAACACGGTCTTTTGTTATTTTTCTAATGAAGTTATCTGATGTTATCTTTAGTATTCCTAAGAAAACCAAAGCTGATTTCATTTAGCTATTGTTTGTTGCAAGGTTTATGAAATTATATAATTCATCTCTAGACAATAACTAATTATTACTGATTACTAAGAAATAAGTCAACAAAGATATTTTCCTGTTTACATTCTTATCAGACTGTATCAAGACCATCTGTATTTTCAAGTCCTTTATCCCACGGGATAAATAATCTGTGTTGTTCATTGAGTATATGCATGCAAACATGTCATTTGGATTTGATGCACATTCACAAAGCAAAAGCTAAAGAACTTAAATGGGAAAACAAGCATTAATATACAGGAAGAAAAGCTTAAATGTGCAGTCACAGCAGACAGAAAAGTAAATACTTCAGTTAAATGATTCTGCAAAACTGTCGTACTGATTCTACAGCATCAGCGTTTGTGTTGGGAAACTGCTCTGGATAATGTCATGTCTATTTGCACATGTCCCTTACAAGAGCGTGTGGATGTTTGTGCAGGTCTGTGCCTGGGAGAGAATTGCATTGCTCACAACAGTCACAAATTGCCCAAGCTACAGAATTCAAAACTGGAAAGGGAATGAACAGCTGCATAAACTGGACATTGAAAATTTTAGAGCGTGCTTATGCTTAAAGGTTCAAAGATGATGAATGGCAACACACTTGCTTTCTGTGCCCCCCATTGCCACCAACAAGCAGACAGGTGTCACCTCCATTTCTTTCAGCCTCCACTCCTTCAGGCACTGCTCTTTACTGAACCTTCTGTCACAACCGGAAGGATTTTTCTTTCCCGATAGGTTGGGATTTTCAGACTCCAAGATCATTTCCTCTACTGCTGTTTTCACATCCCACCCTTGTGCCTTTGCTCTCACACATTGCTGGAATGATGATGGTAGTGATGTGAATACTTTCTAGTGCAGCTCTGGCTTTTTTTTTCCTTCCTTTCCTTTCTCTGATTTTTCCTGGCTTCACAAATGGATGGCTCAGGAAGAGGCAGGACGTGCTGAGTGACAGATGTGTGGGAAGAAAAGTCTCCTAGCAAAAGTGAATAGAGCTACCAGGCACAAGACTTGCCCCATCTCATGCCAGGCAGGAGCTGCACCTTCTCTGAGTGCATGGGACTCTCTCAGCTTCCCCTTAACCTTTGAAAATGATCCTGCAAATCAGCAAAGTGCTTAGTTTTCACTCTACAAAAGATACTGAAAAATAATTTTCAAGTAGTACACTCTTCTCCATGCAAGAGTCAGAAGTGTGAGAGGCCACTGAAGGGTACTAAGTTTTTCTTTCATTCGTTTTTGTTCTGTCTGTGGCTTTACTCTGATCTTTTGTTTTGTGGTTACATTTTAAATTTTTTCCAAGTGCCCTAGCATAATGGGATCTGCCATCTTTTGGCATTATCTGGTACAAAATAGTATTTAATAAACTCTAACTGGACTGGAGGCTGCCTCTGCACATGCCTTTGTACGTAACAGCCCTCCCTATGCCCATGGGGATGCAATCACATCTCTCCAAGAGCCGCCAGAAATTACTTGTTTGTATCCGATGATCTTTGGTTTGGTGACAGCATTTGTCTGCTTAATGAAATCACAGTGTCTGTAAAGCTTAAATAGGAAATGGCTAAATATGTCTTTTCACCTCCATAGTGCTCAGATGTAAGAACTATTCCTGACTTGTGCCTTATGTGAGCTACATTATGTTAAAAACACAGCTGATTCAAAAGGGAGTGAAAAACTGTTTTTTAGCTGGTGGAGCAATATGGCTTAGTTGAGTAAAAACCCTTGGAGGGCTAGTGGGAGATTATGTGTCCTGAAGAAGTAACAGGCTTCCTTGTCGTAGTGAGAGCTAGTGTGCTGATCACTGCAAAGGCTTGATTAATGGAGTGATTAAAGCAGCAGAGGGTTAGTACTCTGGCAGCTGGGGCATAGGAAATGGGCATGGAAACTACTGGGACTGGGGAAATACACAGCTCCAGAATCAGGGGGCTGACTTGCCCTACCAAACACTTTGATGTTGGAGGTGGAGAAGGATGAAACACATCAGGCAAAAAGAAAAAAGACTCTCCCACCTCCCCTTCCCCCCTTCCCAGCCTTATGCTTACAAGGGAAACCCCCTAACTCTTGGCTCACTTAACAGAAGGCAATAAAGCTTCCTATTACGGGACTTCCTCTGATGTATCGTAACTGGTCTCAGGCTCCAGAAATCTGAGCCCTTGGAACAAAACTTACAGTAGATGCTAATAGATTCTCTAGCCCAGCAATGCTACAAACAATGCCCTGCATGGGCCCAGAAAAACTTCTGATTCAGTCACATCCTTTATTCTTCATCTTTCCAACTCCCTGGCCTGTTTGTTTTCCCCAGGTCACTCCACTTTGAAACAGTGGCGAGCCAAATTCAGACATGCTGAAGGAATGAATTCCCTCAAATCCACAGGCTGAAGGCCAACTTCTTTCTTTGGGTCCTTTGTAATGGCAACAAATCCTTGCACAATTGTTAGTCCCACTAATGATAAGGATCATCTGCAGAGCTGGAACCTGCATCTGGAGTCAAAATTCCCAAGGCTCAGAAGGTTTAGATCAGATGTCTGGGAATGGAGCCCTCCTTCTTCACCTTAGACATGTGATCTAAAATAGCTTCGAACTTGTAACTCTTTTCAGATTAACCTCAGCTGTGAGAGGCCTTGGGATTCACATTCTTGGTTTACTGATATGACTCCTCCATGCCTCACATCACCACAGCTGATGAGACAGACTTTATTTATTAACTTGCAGCTCCTGTCTCATGCATGAAGGTTAGTAGCCAAGAATATCTTTGGAGAAGGTACCTTGTATTTAATAAATTAAGACCAGGATGGGGCATGAAAAGGGGAATAAAATTCATCATCAGTCCACTAGAGGGTAGCTGCCCTCAGATCCCAGCTGAAAGCCTTCAGCCCAGCCCCAGCATGCTGGGCTCCCCTGTGTTTCGCTTGATGTGACAAAGCAATGCTAACAGCCTTTCTTGCATCCTGTTACCCTCAGTCAGCTCCCATGTCTAATTTAATAACCACAACAAAAACATCAAAATTCTCCAATGACTCTCCCAAAGATAGGAAAATTAGCACTCAAGAACAGTATGCATCTGAAATCATTACACTTTTAAACAATAGACAAATGGCCACTGAACAGTGGAATTTTAACACATAACCTAAATTAACAAGCTTAAGTCCCCTAATTTTATATCCCTGGTATATCATTTCATGGTGTTTGTGGGCTAAAAACATTGATATGAAAAGGATAGTTCATGTATATCATGTGGGAAGCATCTACATTATATATAATGCATAAAGAAATCTCAACAGCCTTCAGCGTGCCAGCTGTTTCTGTTTATGACACTGAGTTATTCATGAAATCCAGGAAGACATTTTGCAGTAAAATATACTACCTGCTTGCTTTTAAACTGCTGGAGTTGTCCATCCAGCGAGCTAAATAATTAAGGGAGTGATGTGAAATTAAACATCACATTTCAATCCGCCTTTTCCCTTCATCAATTCTTTCTTGTAAGAAGAGCCAGGAACTAGAGAAAAATATGACTCACAGGGGCTGTTTAGGTGTTGCTGTCGTATGTGGTGAAGGTAAGGAGAATGATAATACGCCTTTCCTGTCTGTAATAGTGTTCACTGTAGCAAACCTTCCTGCTTGTTACAGTAGGGTAAATGGGGTGTTTAATTTGGGATTCAGTGTAGTCTGGAGTCAAGGTGCAGCAGTTTTATTGCAGAATACGATTTTATTGGAGGTTGAAGATTTAAATTCCACCATACATGCATATATTCGTGGAAGTTCTGCTTTGCAGATACAAGCTAATACACACACACACAGAGTTCTTGTATGTTAAACATGCTTTCTGATTTTCTAGTTTGAAGGAATCGAGGAATTATGACACATTTCTGCATTTTCCAGTGCACTGAGAAAGCTCGTTAAGATGCAGTCTCCTCCAGTCATCAAGAAAAGGAAGCACATGCACACATTCAAAAGGAGCAAGTGCTATTTTTCATCTCCTCTTTAGAATTTTTTATGGTACCCACAATATCTGCAGTTCATGACCCCCAGAAAGAAGCTTTTGGGTTTGGAAAATATTTCCTTTGTTTAGCTTTTTTCCAGCAAACAGCAGTGTAGTTCCCCCGCACCCCCCACCCCCCACCCCTGAAGGGTGTTTAGGTTATAGAATGACTTCTCCTTTATTTAGTCTAAACCTTAACACAAAAGCCTCTCACTGGAATGATTTTCTGGCAAGGCAACGGTATGATGTACATATTTGAAAATCAAATTATTTAGAATTATGACCGTGTCATCAAAATAAGCCATTCTGAAATGCATTGCTAGCTCTCCAAACAGATTATATACAGGAGGAGGGGGTGGAAATTGGATAACACTTGGCACGAGCGCTTAGAAGTCAGTAAAACCCAAACACGAGGGACCGTTTCATTCCCTCTCGGTAGGAGCCGCCCCCGCGCTGCCGCCAGGGGGCGCCGCAACCCCAGGAGCGCCACCTGCTCCCTCCCCCTCCCCGGGATCCAGGGGATAAAGAGCCCCCGAGCAGGGAGGCTGCGGCCGCGGCGTTCGGCACGCGCAGATCGAACTTAAAGCTCTTCACTTACCCTGGCGCAATAAACCCGGCTTCAGGAGTCTTGTTACTCTTAGATAGAATGGCTTTTGTCCGATTTACAACTTTTGCGAACCAAAGAGAGAAAAATGATATTGTCGTGTAGACCATAAATACTGCTGCTGTGGGGCTGTTTTATCCGGGAGGGTGGGAAATGCACCTCGATTCTCAGCTGCAGCACACTGTGAAGCTGCTTTCCCTAACGCACTGTGGTAGCTGCGTACATGAGTGAAAGGAAATTACAGAATCATAGAATCACTAGGTTGGAAAAGACCTCTTAGATCATCGAGTCCAACCATTCCTATCTGCCACTAAACCATGTCCCTGAGCGCCTCGTTTCCCCATCTTTTAAATACCTCCGGGGATGGAGGCTCAACCACCTCCCTGTGCAAAAAAAAATCATTCCTTCACAGACAAAAGGGAATGCTCATCCTGCTGGGGGTAATCACAGTTTCCATTTCATTTGTGTTTTCCTGGCACTCTTTTGTGGTGCTCTTTGATAGCTAACTAGTAGTAGCTGAAGGTCACTGCCTGCTTTGGCTGCTATTTTAACAGCATCATATTTACACTGAAGCATAAGATAAACTGTTTGCATCCAACTATTGAAAAAAATAGGCTGAACATATTACTTACAAAAGGGAGATGCCAACAGTCCAACTCTTTTATTCACATGTGCATATAGCTTTAGAATGAGCTTACTCCTAGATTTTGCCAATGACCTCAACCTTGATCTGGAGGGACCATTTATTCACGAGCAAAACATTCATTCTCCATACAAACTGTTCTGGGACTACTGCCTGTGTGACATTTGGTCCTCTATTAATAAGCACACAAGACACAAAATTACTGTGATTTTGTCCCCTTAACATTTGGGGTTGTATGTCATGCACACCGCACTGTGGTCACTCCTGAGGAATTTTAAATTAGAAATCAGCATTTAGTGGCTTTGTAGATCTCACAGAGGGATTAAAGGCAGTCCTGAGGTGACTGAGGGCTGTGACAGACAGAGCAACAGACACAAAGGCAAGCACTGGCAAGAGAAGCTACCTTTTTTTCAGCTGGGGACAGGGTATTTTTCATGACCACACAATGAGTGTGCTGCACATCCCTGTTCATCAAAATCATCAGAATCACCATTTTGCAGTCCACATGCAACAGTGAGAAAATGGTGGTTCAGAGGGGCTACGCCCGACTCAGCACTAGAGTTCCTCTGCTCACTCAGCAGCCCAGCTCTTTTTTTAATTATTATGAAATGGCAATAGATTTTAGATTAGGAACAAGACAGGAAATGAGGGGAAAATCCTATGTGCATCTGGAAAACACACAGGGTAAAAATTAACCTTGAAGCTCACACAAAACATTGTATATATACATGTGAAAGCAGCCTCCATATGAATTTTTTAATAACTGTAAGGTGTGTCTGCATCTTAAAAACTGTAACTTTAAGAAGATGTAACACAATATGTGCTGTTGTGATGCTGAAAAAGCCAATGAAGTATTTTTTTAAATAAACTCTTATAGCAGAAATAATTGCATTCAACTCTGAGCAGGAATTAGCTTGGCACTGCAAATGATGAACCTTACTTTATAAGAAGGGGACTTTTTAATATGATGATTTGGCAATTTGGAGGGATGGTTATTTTCATTTTAACAAGCCTCTGCTTAGTGTATGTCCCCTTGGGGATGTAATGAAGGTTAACAACTCACACGTGAGGAGAAGGGATTTTAGTGATTAGAGAAATTGCAGGCTCCAATTTATATGAGCATGTATATGGCAGAGAGAGAGAGATTCTTCCTCATTTCAGACAATGCTGGACAAAATGTGTTTGATTTTGAAACATTTCTGGGGAAAACCCATATATAATATAAAGCAGTCTACTAGGGGCTGGACTGAATGGCAAAAACTGTCCTCTGGACTCTTCACTGGCATCAGGACAGATGTCAAAGCAGGGAGGGGAGGGATAGTCCACTGCTAACAGTGCATCAGCATAGTCTATCTTATCCAAAGCCTTGTCTTTACAAAACAATGTAGATCACATTTTGGACTCAAGCAGTCCCGTGATTGGCAACTCAGAGAGGCAGAATTTATCTTCTTTCATGCCTCTAATCCAGTAATGTTTGTCCATTAAACTTCCTACGTACTCCACACAAATTGAGTTCAGAGTTCAGACAAGACTCCAGCTAAATATTTCACACTAGTATTTCACTTTATAAGATTTGTTATTAACTTACATTATTATTGATTTGTTATTAAACAGAAAATCAGAACTCTACTTTCAACCAAAACCAGATGTCCACTTATATTTCTTTGCATTCTTGACCCAGTGTGACAATTACCAGGGAAAAAAACCCATCCCTCTGTGATATTGAATGCAGTCCCGTGCCTGGACATTTGACAATATTCATTGGCCTATATAATTTAAACAAAAGCAGTTTGTTTGCCTAATAAATCCAAGATTTGGGCTGATAACTAAAGGTGCTGTCAATAACCCTTTAGCCAGATAATAGTAAGGGGATTATGTGATTATTCTGTCAAAAAAATAGGTTTCATGCTTTTAATTGGCATCATATCCTGTCGTGAGTCTATAGTGTTTAAATCACAGTCCACCATACCAGAATGAGAAGGAAACCTAATAGTAAATCCTTTCATCCCAGAGCCTGTAGGGTTTTTATGTGAAGTACTAATTTCTCTTATAATACTTCCAAAGAAAGACAACAGGAAACAATAAACATAGCAGCACCACAAATATACTTTTCTGATGCACTATTTCTGTCAACATTCAAAGAATAAGCTGTACAGGCTGGAAAGGAACTGTTGTATCATTAAAGCCCAAGCAGGCTCAAACAGCCACCCTTTTGTAAAATGCCCCCCTGCCCATCGTCTCTCATAAATCTTCAAACTGGGCTAAAGCCATGGATTGACTTTGCCTCTTGCAGTAATGGCTTGAAACTGTTGTGCATCACAGTTCCGTGTTCAAAGGGAATGAGGAGTATTTAAAAACAACTTCAGATGCAGGATGCAATTATAACTGACAGCCAGATGTCTGCCCTGTCTGCTACAGCCAACCTAGAAGAGATTGTAAATGGTCTTGAGACCTTTGGATCTAAACAGTGCGTCCGAGTGAGTGATACACAGATAAACAACAATACCACAAATCACTGAAACCAGCAAGGGATTGCTGGTACTGATAAAGATTTTAGATGTCGGGAAGTGGCTGACCCTTCCACCCTACCCTTTCTTATTTTTTGCTGTGCTAAAAAAAAAAAAAACACCATGTTAGTGGAAAAGAACTCAACCCACAAAATGTGTTTACATATCCACTGACAGCTCATCTTGTGAGGAAAGTCTCAAAAGCAATTGTTTTGTTTACAAAGGTTAACTGGCTGTAGTGGAAGATATTTGATATTTTGATTAAATTATATGTCTGAAACATTAGCAGCAAGTTTTATAACATGGAGTGTTACCCAGGTGTATTACCTACTGAAAACAGCTTTAAATGGACTAACACTAAAAAAAAAGATCCTCTTCTTTCCGCAGTCTAAATTGATTATTACACAAGCAAGCCGGTGCTTTAACATCAAAGTATTTTTATTACAGGACTTTTAGCAATTTTTGTAGATTTCTTTCTTTTTACACAGCATCTTATTTTATGTACCTTTTTTGAAGCATGTGCATAGACCTACTGACTTAGTGAGCACAAGTTTAGCTTGGAGTACACTGAAAACCATACAAAGCTTTTCAGAAATCAGTGGAAAACACTTACCTTCATATACTTTACTAACATTAACTGTGAGACCAACCAACTCAAAGGTTTTAGAAGTAACTGAAAAGCCTTCACTGATTTTCCAAGGGCAGGGGATCATGCCTTACCTGGCTTTGGTGACATTTGTGAAAGAATGTGCTGCTAAACTGACGTACATTCACTGTATTACAATGTTAGGCTACAGGGAACTGGCTGAAGAATATTTGGACTGTAGCAAGCAGTGAAGACATGCAAAGAATGTGAACAGAACACTAACTAATTTGTCAGACATTTTAAAAGTAAGTATTATATTTGATTTGCCTTTAGAATCACCTCTTTTCTGTGATATTGTTACTGTCTTTTTAAATTATCTGCTACCAGATAAAAACTCTATCTGTTTTGAATTATCTTGCATTTTGTAATGGGATTTTGTAGAATTTATTTTAAAAAAAAAAAGAACGGACACTGTCCAGGAGCTATCTTTTCCTTACATCCCAGTGAGAAAATTCACTGCATCCCTTTATCACAGATCTTGAGTGCGTCTACAAAGACAGGTCTAAGCAATATCATGAGAAGGAAAGATAAGGGACTCCATAATGCAGTAATGTCACCAGTGATGGGGAAATTCCAGTTTTGAAAGAGGACCCCATTCCAAATATCAAGTTTGAAAGATTCAGTGTCTTGAAACGTTTTTCAGGTTGGTTCAATGTCATTGTGATAGAAAGAATGTCACCTAAATCACAGCAACCCAATGTGCAAAGTTGTGCTGCCAGATGAATTGCCAAAACTTTTATTCACAGAAGACTTATTTCAATGAGTGTCAAAACTGACCAGACTCTTGCCCATTCCTTGAGAGAAAATTATTTTATGGACTTCATGGTGAAGGATAACCAAAACTTTTCTTTGTAGCCTCCATTCCCTTACCGGCTCTCTAGCCCTCCTGCTTGACTCTCATTCACACAACAGGTGTTGCTTGTTTGGACAACTCAGTTTGGGATTCTTCTGCAGCTGATCTGTTCAACACGTACTGCTATAAACTTTTCACCTTAAGAGCAACAATTTTGCAAAAAAATAATGTTCTTATCCCTAAGGCATGAGATACTTGAGGTAAGATGCATGAACAACCTGGGAAACTAGAAACACAGCCTTTCACTGAGGTTTCTGTAAGAGGTAGAAGTGTGCTTGGGCCACATTTACACAGTAAAAGTGACAATTTGCCTTGAGCAGGAGTGGCAGCAGCAAGGCTGATGATGGAGCACCAGCTCTGTGGTGCAGACATGCCTTTCATGACAGGAGAAAAGGCCCCAAGCTTATGCTATGTATCCAGAAACAACTGCAATAGTACAAGTGTTAAAGCTTTGCAAATGACATATTTTGTAAGTGTGAGTGAAGATGAAGGCCCTAGAATTCCCCAAGGAAAATAAAGAGTTGCCAGGAGTACAGGTGTGAGAGGAAAGACTGTCAGGTTTGAATCTTCTGTGAAAAGCCAGATGACACAGATGTAGGGACCTGGGGCCTTGTCATGGCCATATCTTGGCCAGCACTGAAGTCTGGGGAATAATTCATGAGAGGCTCAAGAAAGCCTCTGGAGTCTTCTGTAAATCAAATTAGCTCATGAACAAGTGCTGAGTTTTAAATATTCTAGCTTCTTCTTCAAGTCTGTCATTTTAATAAGCTTTGAATGGTCACATAGCCCAACTCTATTTTGATGTGTTGAATTTTATTTTGTTTGTAATAAGTTTTAAAGCTAATGACTATTGTGTAATTATGTACAGGACTCATCTCGGAGACAGCTTTTATTTCCGTGAGAAATTTTTAAACAGCTACTGCTGGCGCAACATATTCATTGTTACAGCACTTCTAAATGTTATTTTAAGATCCTGGTAATACTCATCAATATGGGAGATATAAATATCTTCTCACCCTTGCCTCAGAGTGCATCAGGAAAGCAACGCATACAGATCAAGAGGGGGGGAAAAAGCCAGCAAGTAGTTTCAACCCTCCCTCTTCCCTGCAAACCATCCCAGAGGTGGGACTGTGACTGTACAAGGACAGAAGGAGAAGCAACACAGTCTGAGAGACCAGGACAGGCTGCAGATGGTCTCCGTAATGCTCCCGTAAGGGCAGAATTTGGGTCAAAAAGGTGAAGCTTGAAATTGTCCCTATCCACAGCTACCCAAAGGATAATAGGGTTGCTTCTCTAGTCCAGAGCAAAAGGGAGAGGAGAGTCATTGGCCCATTTTGCCCATGCTCCTGCTGCTGTGAAGGTGCTACTCCTGAAAGCCTTGGCTCTCTGACACCTGCACTGTGCTGGGTCACAGGTAACACCCCAGCTTAATCCCTGTAAAACAGCTGCTCCTGGTACCCACTTGCTCGTGAGAACTGTTACATATCCTGCTTACAGAGGCTTGTTTGCCACCATGCCATGTTTTACACAGAAGGTGTGGGCAGTTCGCTGTAGGAGATTTCATGTCACCCTACCTACTGTGCTTAAGGGCTAGGCTGGTCACCTGAGGGGTATGAAATCATCTTCCTCTTTTGCCATTCAAATCTATGATGCCTTGGAGAAATCATTTAAACTGACAAAAATGTTTTAGGCAGCTAACAATGAAAATGGAAGCCATGAAGATTCTGTGAGAACAAAGCATCTAGTGGTCCCCTGGGACTTAAGTATCTTCAAGCTGAGTGTCTCTGGAAAACAGTTATAAGCATAAGCCTGTACTCAGCAAGTTGCAAGGTTCTGTCCTGCAGTAGTAACTAGAGTAGTTGTTCAGCAGCTTGAGATTTCCCAGCTCTTGGAGCATCCTTGCTGTGTTTGTTACTCATGCCAATGCCTCACACTCAGAAGACAGGGGGCAGGTACGGAGGTGTTAAATGGCAAGACAGCCTCTAACCCCTAAATGTTCAGCAGGATGTGTACAACATTTTGAGAGGACTTTCTAATATAAGTGGGAAGTTCTCCAGTTGAGTTTTTTATTCCTCTAGGTAAGAATTTTACCTCTGGTTCCTTGGAGTTATTCCAAATTGGGTGTTTCAAGGCAGTCGTGTTAGACTCTGCTTCTGTATTACAGTGGTTGCAGTTAATAAAGTTGTCTCCATAAGTTACCAGGAAACAGACAGTAAAGAAATGTTTCCTTGATAACTAGTAATGATATATACATACACACACACACACACACACACATATGTGTGTGTGTGTGTAGCACAAATAAAGGAAAATTAAAATGGGACTAAACCAAAATAATAAAGAACATAAAATGATTCCATAACTACCACTCAGCTTAGGAACATGAATGACATTGCTTTATAAATGATAACTACATTCCTAAGCAGGAAAGCAGGAAAGCAAATCCCAGGCTCTGTGTTGAGAACTGTAAATGCTATTCCTTTCTAGGTTCAACCATTAAAAACCCTAGTCTGAAGCTACTGCTTACTCCCCAGGAAGGGTTTCTGGGCTTTCAGAATTACCACACTCATCAGAGGAATTTGTGAGCCACTTTGTACTTCTGATTAGAGTTCAGAAAGAAAATCCAAGGACGTGGGTAGTATTGAGTTAGATAGGAGTTTCATTGATTGAATAATCTATAGCTGCAGAAAGCACAGCTATTTTTCTACTGAGTTTCACTTATCTGACTTTCTTCTGAGGAAAGCTTTTATGGGGTACATCTATCAGTTTGGACACAGAGGCATAGTGCTCATTGGCATATGTCCATTAAACTATAATAAAACTACAATGCAGGTAGCATTTTAACTGTCTTATTTCTATATCCTTTAAGTTTATATCATTATCTTCATGCACTTTCATCATTTTATACATCTGCATTATACTCATCTCTGTAGCAGATGACTACATGGAAAAGAAAAGGCTAAACTTTTGATAGGAATGTGTATTTTTCTCAATTTGATGGCCTGGATAGGAGCTCCAGCCTTGCTCCCAAGACACAAACACCCCCAGCTCCCCAAATTTCAGGAATTCAAATAAAAAATTATGAGACAGGTTAATTAAACTTTGCTGTTATTCTCTCTCTTCCCTTGAGCTCTCCGAAGTGCCCCCATGGGAAGACATGTCTTGGAAGACCCCTCACCTAGGCATTCATCTGGGAGGTAGCAGATGTGGGCTGAAGTCCATGACTGAATTTACAGGCTTGGCTTATGATCTCCTGAATATCAGGGAGTGTATTAATATCTAATCTATAAGAACTAGGCCTTCTTTCTCCAGCAATAGTAGCCAAGATCCTGAAAATGTTTTCACAGCTTTGATGGACCCCTATTTTTCATTACATTTTAATCCTGACTTTGGAAACAGCAGCTTTCAACAAGCCAATTATTTGCCAAACAAAAAATAAAAATAAAAAACTACCCTGAAAAAGTACCTATCCCCGTTTTGCCAGATGTTTTGCAAAAACAAAATTAAAGACACGATTGAAGTCCCTTTAACAGGTTGCAGAAGGGGATGTACTTGACTTTGTGGCTTCATTGTCGACCTTAACTTTGTTTTCAGACATTTGAATAGGATTTAGCTGCAAAAAATCCTACTCTAATCTATAGGAGTTCTGTAGCTAAAACCCAAATGACTCCCACAGAACGTCTTGTCTTTTTTAATTATAGACTTCTGTATTGATTTTCACAATTTATTCTTTTCATAGTTGTTTAATTTTAAAAAAAGGCTCTTGGAATGTTGCATGTAAATTTACATACGGTAAATTGTTAAACTACTCTTATTCATTTTATCACTCTATAACACATCATAGTCCAGCTTTGCACTTTTGATAGTACAAAGTTATTGCAAAGCTTATAAGTAAAGGCCTGCTAATAACTAATTAATTATGACTGCAATTCTAGTCTCATTGTGGACAACAGGATAGGTTCCGCTGACATGAATAGGTGCAGAATTTGGCCTATTAAAAGGATTAATATGTATCTTCTAATTTTCACCAGAGCATCAGTAGACTGGGCAATGTACTGTGTACCAAGAGAATGCTGCAGTTCTCTAGGGCACCTGCTCCATGGGTTCTTAAAAAGAATAACTGGCCCATAAACAGAGGTTATGTGTAAATATGATAACAGAGTGTCCACAGATTTCCCCCTGAGCCCACATTCCCCATATCTCTAAGAGCATCTTCTGGCCATCCTTGGTGAAGGGGAATGTCCCTCCTCACATAAATGACCTGACAATGTCCACTGGGGACTGAGGCACCTCTCCTGGGTCTGGCATTTGTGCATGCTAGGGACAGGGTCATCCCTAGTCATGCTGCTCTCTTAAATTATTCTACTGAGGTTTTCTTCTTTCAGGTAGAACCATCTTAGCCTTGCACACCTCACCTAGGCACCAGCCCAGGTCCAGTTACTGCATCTTGCCTCTCTGTTTCTGTTTCCATGATGGTGGGAATGGTGTACTTGCTTCCTCAGGCCTTTACTGATTTTCCAGAAAAAAACCTGAAGTCCCCAGGAAAGCGTTAAATTGGTAAAATGCTTCATTGATTAAATAATCTCTGGCATGTTTACATATTTATACTCAAGGCATTTCTAAGTTTGCTCTTTCTCTCAAAAGAACAATAGCTAACGCTCCTCTTCCAAGGTTAACAGTTTCCAGTCCATAGCTTCTTTCATCACATCATTTCATCCTGCAGGATGGCTGTTAAAGGTCTAAGAAGTTTAAATTGACCTTGACCTGTAAACGTATGATTTACAGTATAAGATATTGTTCTGGGGAAACAAAACTTCTGTCCTGAAGATAAACTGTGTTTGATGATTCATATTACTTCTCCTGGGCCAGGTTCTGGTGTATTTATTGATGCTGTACGTTATTTTAATTCTGCAGAAGCCCCATTGGTTTTGGAGGCATTCTTCCAGGGTGAGGCAGATTCACAATATGAATAAATATACTAGCATATGGTCTGCTAATATATTGCCATGATTTTAAAGATACGTTCTTTGATCACTTCAGGTCTGTCTTCAGGTCTGTTTGTAAAGTCCTGGCAAATCATTTAATTATATCTTTAAAATACACAGGTAGTACCTGTTTTCCTTAAAAAAGATCCCTTGGCAGTATCACAAGGTACTTCAGAATAATACTACACGTGTTGGTGCTGGAAGCAGAAAGTCCCCCTTCTACTTTGTAAATTGTGAAAGACATGCTAGTTGCAGACTTTATTGAGGCAGGTTTTAAATCACAGTGAATTAAGCAATTAATTATAAAATTATGAAAGAATATCTATCTGGTGTACCCATGAAGCTGGGAAGTTTGGAACAATGTGTGTGAAAAAAGACAAGACTGACATTGAGGTGTTCCTAGTATCATTATTGCCTTTTATCTTTTTTGGCATGCTCTTTAGGAAATGGCAGAAAAATAAAAATATGAAATTGAACACAGCAAATTTAACTTTAAAACAAAGCCACCCACCTTGCTTTCAGGGTCAGGAAGTATAATCGCCTCCTTTTGACACAAGAATGAGTTTAACAACATATGTTAAATGAACATTTATTTAAAATAAAAGGAAATGACCTTAAAACCAGCTGCAGTATCTCAAGCTGTGGCACCGATGGCAGAGAAAAAAAGCAGTCCATTGTGGAATGAAGGCACTCACACAAACAGCAGCACTCCTGCAGCCCTGCTCTTGTAGAGACAAAGGCAAAAAAACAACCATTTCACAGAATGGTGTAAAATATTTTGCTTATATTTGATCTTACCAATTTGTTCTGCCCCTGATATTTTATTTATGTTTGTTTATTTTGGTCTTTCTTTTCCCTATTTACTTATTTGTTGGCTGCAAGACCGAATCCTTATGCCCAAAGCCACAGTTTGCTGCACAATGGCTCGATGACACTGGGTGTTTTCCAGTAAATCATATCATAATGAATGTCGCAAGCAGTGGAAATGCCAGAGCGAGCACATTGGCGCTAGATGCAGACTTAAGAAGAATAAAAAGAGAAGAGTTGTTTACAACAGAATAAATCCATTTTTCTTGAAAGACCCCAGAATCACATGACCAAGCCCACAGCCTTTAGGACAGTGCTGAAGCAGCTTGCAATGGGAAAGAAATTAAGCAGGTCTGCCTCCTCCTCACACACGCTTTTTAGCCTGTCGACGCGTTGCCTGTCTGTATCCCTCACAGCGCATCTGTAGAGCCATTAAATTGGATAATCCCTCTGGCCTTTGATACATTTCTGGACATGATTATTTCATTACTTGCAGTATATCAGTAGGATCATAATAAAAAGGACTTCTGACAACCTGCCAAGAGTTTTGTGGCCTTGTAAACACAAAAGTGCTCTAATAAAATTTTATTAAGTGTTAAAAAGTCATAAAAAGTGAAATAACATAAACTACAAAATTTACTGTCCTCAGCAAATGCTGAAAATATCGTCCATAGTAAAATTAAATTAGCATGTAATAGACAGTGTGGCAGCGTGGAGTGGTTTTGAAAGAGGATCCGGGGGGTGGGGGGGAAAGGGGGGGAAAAGGAAGATTGCACTTGAACTAAACACGGGTCACGGGTGGTTAGTTTACGGCGATTCTCGCGTTTTACTGGTGGGCGAGCGGGGATGAAGATGCGGGAGGGCTGAGCGGATGCGGGATGCGGAATGCGGGAAGTGGAGACGGGTGGCGGCCGCCAGGCGGCGCTGTGGGAGCGGGAATGCAGCGGTCCCCGCGCCGCGACCCCCGGCGCAGCCCCGCAGCCCGCCGGGAGCGCTCCCCCCGCCCCACACATCAGCCGTTTCCCAGGATTTCGGCGTTTTCTCGCAAATTTAAAAAAATAAATAAATAAAATTGCAGCGAGGGAAACGATGCGGGGCTGAAAGGCGGCGCCGCCGGAGCCGAGTGAGTTCCACCTTCGCCTGGCGCGGGGGCTGCGCTGGGAGGAGGCACCGCCGGGACCGGGACGGGGCGAGCACCCCCGCTGCGGGCCGGGGTCTCCGGGCATCCCCATCCCCTCGGGATTTTCCCTGCGGTGGAAGGAAAGGAGCGCGTTGCAGCCCCGCGGAGCCCTCGGCAAAAGCGGGGGGGGAGCGGGGAGGGTGAAGCGATAATGAAACGCGGGAATTGGCCGCAGGTTCGAGGGGGGGAAAGTGTTTCGAGTTTCTTTTTATTGGGGCGAAGAGGATAATGATGCTGGTGAGGCCGGGCTGGGGGTCGAGGCCAAGCGCGGTGCGAGAAACAGCGAGTGGGGGGAGCCGGGCTGGACCCCGACGGGGAGGACACATCCTAGGCGAAAACTGACGTAAAGATGTACAATTCATAAGCAGGAATAAAGAGGGGTTTTTTCTCACTAAAGGAAAGAAAATAACCGTGAAGTTATTTTCAGTAGAAATTCCAACTCTGTAAGTAACCTGCACTTCAGTAATTTTTGAATCTGTACAATGTGTGTTGTGGTAGGGTTAAAAAGAAAACGTATAAATGCTTTAAAACCTTTTTGTGCTTTATTTTGAGACATATAAATTAATGTGAAAGTTGTAGGTGTGGTGTAAAGTAGTGCTTGTCCTACCTCTTATGTCTAAATTGAAGACTGGGGGGGTTTTTTTAACAGG
Source organism: Piaya cayana (assembly GCA_013389865.1). NCBI lineage: Eukaryota > Metazoa > Chordata > Aves > Cuculiformes > Coccyzidae > Piaya > Piaya cayana. The sequence goes on from WAAB01019165.1 coordinate 162,000, forward strand.
TTTTTTTCTGCTTGTAGATAAAGTTCGGGAGACCTGTGTGCATATGCACGCCACGCAGCCCTAAAATGTGTGTTTATCACACAGATTCAAAATTGTAATGTTATAAATACCCTTATCACCTCTGATTAAAAGAATGAGGATATGACTCTGTAGTTCTTATATATATATTTATTGACAAATTACAGAAATAAAATGCTCTTGAATAAATAGAAAAAATCTACTTTTCTTTAATCTCAGATTTTTATATGAATCTTAAATAATTTCACAGTAATGTCTGGAATTAGTTATACTCACAGAAATAAGTTGTACTTCTTAAGCTGAAGAAAATGACTGCATCACATTGCCTACTGCATTAAAAAAAAAATCTGAGCTCTAAACCATCTATGGAAATACATACGTTTTCAATGAACGCTAAATAATTATTTTCTTTGCCTTGTAATGAAATTTTCAGTCTTCTGTCACCAGATATAATGTAAAGACTGCAAAAATGCAAGCTGAAAGAGTAGCAACAGTGTGATCAAAGCTTTGAACTTACATGAATTAAAAAGCCAGCGAAGCATTACAGAATTCCACATACATGTGGCTAAGGTGTGTGCACGCCTAAATAACTTTGAAGAGTTTTTAAATTAAAGGATCGGGGAGTTGGTTTGCATTGCAGAAAGGCTCTCTAGGATCAGTTACAGTATTTCTTGGATTTGGGGAACATTCCTTGGAAATCCCTCTTTATGCTATAGTGTACAGAGCCACACTGCCTTTATTTTTAAATATGTTCTTTAAAAACCTAAACTTGTCATCTGGTTGATCAGCCATTTGCTATTTTGTGTAGCTCTCTGCCTGAGCAAGTACCTGTACAATATCACTGCATCAACAATCCTGTTTGTTCCGAGGGTTTTGTGGGCATGAATCGGGGTATAGGCTTATGTGTGCAGGATCCAGGTTTCAGTGGTGGGAAAAACTTCAGTTTTTCCCTAATTTTAGTGTTCTGATTTATGGCAGGTGGTTTTGAGTGTGCAGCATTACTTTAACAATGGAATTTTTATATCAGCCCAGTGTGATATAAAATTAAAAAAAAAAAAAGAGATACGCCATAGGTTATGTTTAACGAGACACAATAAAGGCTCCATGGGCAAATGTCTGACCCTGCATTGGGCAAGGCTGGAACTCGTGTTGTTTACATCCAGTTTCAACCCCACTCCTTTCAATATCCAACACTGTCCAGCTGTGACAAGCGAATGTAGGAGTCCTATCTGGGGAAGTTTGCAGTCTGCCTGTCAGAAGGGCCTCAAAGGATGAGGAAGGAAAGCACGGTTACAGCAGCCCACGATGCTTGCAGCAGGCAGGATGGATATTGTATGGGCCCAGAGACTGGCGCTGCACATGTGTCACTTCTTTTGCAGGGTTTCTTTAAGTGCTTGCAGAATTAAAGGCACGAACCATCCAACAGAGGCCTGTCTTGCAATATATTAACCAGATCTTTCTGAGTTGATTAATGGCTTCAGGCTTTTGTTGTTGGATTTATTTTTTTTTTCACTGTAATGCAGCTGGGCCCTATGCTACAGAAACAAATAATGGATGAAATCTTGGCTCTCCTGAAGTCAGTCACAAAACTCATTGGCTTCATTGAAGCCACGTTTTCATTGACTGCATCGTAGTATTCTGTATCAGCCATATGGAGGAGATTTAAAATTGACTTTAGAAGAACTAGAATTAGCTCAAATTATTTGCATGGGTTGTTATCTGTTTTTTTCTCCAGGTATTATAAATGGCAACACTAAGTGTAAACTGCTAAAAAGACAAATAGCTGTATAGTGTTTGATCAGCTAACTCAATTAAAATATTAACTTAAAATCAGCAAGGTTGGATTACTGTACATAAGACTACCAGGTCCAACATGGGCAATGCAAGGGGATGAGAAGACATTCGAAGGCACAACTGGCTATTTACAGTTCATGACGCTCTTTAGGACCATGGAGATGTGGAACTGTCTCAATGATGCTTTAACACAAGAGGCAGTTAGTTAAGCAAGAAAGACAGTATTAATTCACAGCCCCCATTTTTGTTCATTTAATGTTATTGAATTGTGCTTCCCTTGATATTTTAAACAGATGCATCATAATGGACTTCTTAAAATCTGATTTAAGCCATAAAACCAGGAAGTACAATTTTGTTAAAAGTGGGGAGAGAGGGGAAGAAACTGCTAAGATCCCAGCTGCTCCCACAGTCGTGTTTTCACAGACAGTTTTTTCTGATCCATTAGCCTGCCAGACAAGGATGGCACCTATCCAGTGTAAATATTAAATTTTCAACATTTAGATGGCATTTTGAGCAATATTTCTCATCCCCTGAGAATGTATAATTTATAAATACAGTATTATCTGCAATTTAGAGCTAGATTATGGTAGGATGTAACTTTATAATGCAAAAGATATTTAAAGAACTCTATGTATAGACTTACTTACTGTGGAATAAATCTTAATCTTTTCAGTTATTTTAATTTACAGTGAAAATTGCTTAAGCACAGCATCAAATACACTTGTTTTTTTCTGGAACAGAGAGGATCCAGACATGATTTTGGAGGAATAACGCAATGTGTAGACAAGATCTGTTGCTGCTGTTTAGCAGCAATATCTACACTGTGCATGTCTTAAAGAGGAAAGCCACACCTGCATTTTGGGACCCAGTGTCCTCATTGGACTAAAATCTTCACTGTGCATGATCCAGTAACATCCCACTGACAGTGCCAGGTGCTGACAGAATTCCATGTTGGAAAGAATTATGAAAAATAGTTGATCCACATCCATAGGAAGTAGTGTATCTTCTTAGACAAAGAACTTGTTCTGAAATTCCCATCTCTATCTTAAATCCTTCTCCTTTTTATCAAAGGAAAAATGGGCAATATTTGAACTGAGCCCAAACAACTTTCTTTTTACTCATTGTTCTTCGAGTGAAAACAACATAGCTGGTCTGTATACTCTTGTGTAATGCGGGGAGAAACTGTGCCCAGACACGGCAGTTATCTCACAAGCTTAGCCTGGTGTGGATTTACACGGCTGAGCTATATGATATGACATTTGTGTTTACAGTGAAAAAAAAGTAACATATCTTTACAGCATCACTGCTTCAGTCTGTCTTAGTATATGACAGATACAGTCAATTAAACTGGAACAAATATAATCCTGAGAATACTATCCTCACATTTTCTTAGTTGTAGGTAATTTTCCATACTCATAATTTGCTGTTTTGAAAGAATGTCCTAATTTCCTGATTTTGAAGTACAGAGCAGTGGTTTTGTCTCCTGTTCAGCTTCCCTGCTTTCCCATCAGTTTGCGGCACATGATACTTTGTGTCTTGGATCCTATATTTACCCACCTTCAGTGAAATGTTATCAGCTGCTGTGTGATTCTCATTTGCAAGTCACTGCCTGCAGACATCAAACTTGTAGGTCTGGTAGTACAGTCAAGCCTAGGTCGTGAAGCCTAGGGAGGAGCTGGACACTCGTCTGGCTACAGTGATAAAGAAAAAAAACGAAATCGGAGATAATGAAATGCTGGGTAAGAAAATTCATGGCTTTCAAGCTGGTTAGAGGTGTTTTACCATGGACCTGAAGGAGAGACAAGTCAGCGTGACTGGCTGCCTCCTGGCTTGTAACCAGCCCTGGAGAGTCCCTGCAGGCAGACAGCCACGGTTTTCCCGGAGCCCATGCACAGCTCCAGCGTTGTCCCGTTGTCCCAACATGCAGGCAGGCAGCCAGGGTGCAGGCGGCGGAACTGTGCCAGCGCTTTCTGGCGCAGAATCGGGCCTTGTGTTTCCAGCCTTTGTTGCTGCAAAAATAACCTTGCAAGTATGAAGCCTGAGTAAACTAAGGAGCTGGCAGGAAGCTTGGAATAATGGTTTTGAGAAGTGTGAATTGTGCCCATCAAATGCGATACCTTAGAGGCCTGATAACAATGCATCCAGTGCAAGACAATATTAACTATTAAATGGCAAGCCCTGTCAACACAAATAACTGGCTAAACTGCTTATCCAGCTTGTCGGGTCCATTCATGTGCAGAGGAAATGCAAACTTACCAGGCCTCGTGCATTCCTGTGGAAAAGGAATGTCCCAGCCTCGCACAGGCCATCTAATTTCTGTCACTCTGCTCCCTTGCATCGCATTGTGTACTTCACTGGATCAACACGTACTTGGTGTGCCCTGTGAGGGAGCTGAGATGGAGAAAAAGCAGAAGGAATACAGGTGAGTCTAGTACTTCTGTTTTTACTGGAGAATATGGCCAATGGCAACATCAGAAAACAGCAATACAGGATGATATGAAGTGCTATGGGAAGATGACTGATGTTCAGGAGGGTTAAAATTTTGGTGATTAGCAAGAGAGATACAGAATAAAATGCTGAGTGACAGATACCTGCTTTGGACTTATGGCAGTATGAGTACTGGTGAGACCATTAGTCCCATCCTGTTTCTGACAGCAACTGGAATGTTTTGTCAGTGGAGAGTTTTGTCTGGGAAGTGACAAACCATACAGCCAGTTCCATCAGGATACCAGGTAATCTAGATAGAAACGTATGAAGTCCTGGTCATTCAGGACAGTAAAGTCTCCTCTCCTTGTATCACTATGCCTGTAGCTTTTGGACACTGGAAACAAGGGCTCAGGATGGATCCAGCCACACAGGCTGGAGCCCCTCTGCCACCCTGCAGTTCTGCCTTGCTCAGATCTCTTCAGCAGCACTCAGCAAGGCACACATGCCCCTGCTTCGTGGTTAACACATGCAGTCCATTAACCAGTGAAGCATCTTCATTGCCTCAAAGCTCATGATTGCGAAGTGAGCAAAGCCAGCAGAATTTCAAAATGTGATTGGAAGTGTATACTTACACCAAAACTTTGTGTGAGTAAACTGTCATCCATTCTTTGCTCACTGTTGTTTAGAGCATGCCGCATGTGAAAACCAGAGCTGTCAGAGTAGGAAGAGCAGCTGAAATACTTCTAATTACATCCAGTGCTAGAAAGTGCTTTGAAGTTCCATAGCTGCTATTTCTTCTCTATTATTTCCAAATGCAGACAAAAATTTAAAAAAAAAAAAAAAAGAAATATGAATGTTAAAAGCATCAGTCAGTCTACTTAATTGGACAATAGTTGTCTGCATCATTTCTTCTTGTGAGGATCTGATGTGGAGAGGAGAAAGCAGAGAATTATCTTGGTGGTTATAAATCATACATTATTTACTAGTGAAACAACAACAAAAAAAACCTTACTTAGCATTGACCAAAGGCTAACATAGTTAGGTATTTCAAAAAGTACATTTTTACCTAGTTGTTTGTTACTTTTGATGGTGAATTTGACTGTGATGTGGATCACTAAGGACCTCTCAAGTGCTGCCACCATTTTTCATCATCATTCATCCATCAGTGATACTGTCACTTTGAAATCTAGCAGAAGGTTGCTGGTTTTGATTTATTCCGTTCCTATCAGATCACTGTTATCCCAATAAAAGACAGCGCCAAAAAGACTATGCACTCTGCCTTAATGAGCTCACTGCTCAGACCTTGCTAGTACGCTGGGATGGCAAATCACCATGCCACTTTTAGGAAGGCCAGTACAGTCCTGGGTGGTTTGTTTGCCAGCCAGGGTAAAAAAATACCTGTTTGGATGAGTTCCAACTTTCTCAGCTCTGAGGTGTGATGTAAGGACTGGAAGCAGGATCAAATCCCAGCGCTGGCAGACCTCCTTCTGAGCTAGTTGCTCTGACATAGCACAGAAGCTCCTCCTGAAGGAACACCAACAAATGCTAACACGAGATACCCCCACAGCTGATGTGGACTTTTAACATGCAATGCTGAGCTTGCTTTCTGATGTATTGTATCTGGACCTTGTAACAATCATGACATTCATTCCATGACCCTCATTTAACGTGTGTTTTATTGTGCATTTTAGATCATGACTTACTGCATGGGAAATGGTAAGACTATCTGCCAAAGATTTTGCTTTCTTAGCTTAAATAAGTTGGTTCTTCAGCTGACTGCAGTAGGAAAGGGACTCCTCAGCATAAGCAGAGCAAGGAGAATGTGAAGCCTTGCTTCTGCACTTAGTTCTGCAAGCTCCAGTGAGAACAGTGTGGCTATGCATGGCCACTAGTTCTCATCAAAGGGCTGGGGTAGATATTGATACATGCCTTGGCATGTGTTGTACCTGAAATAGTAAGATTTACATATTATTTAACTATTTTTACTATTTTACTACTTCAAAGCACTGAAAATACTTTGAGGATTTTTTTTTCTGGTACTATTCCATATTTCCTCTCTCTTATATATACAAACGTTGGTTTATAACACTCCATATTGGCTAATAAATTGGAAATCAAGGGCATATCTGCAAGAAAATTAACAGCATAGTAGCTGGAAAATAATGACAAATCTCACCTGTTATTCTGCCCAGTGACCAGAGAAAAGATAGAAAATAGGAAGAAAACTGCTGATAGTTGTATGTCCACATAAAAATCAAAAAAAATACTAAAAATATTAAAACTCAAAGCTGCTTATGAATAATAAAGTCCTGTCCTAATAATAGATTTTGTTTTAATTTTGTTCTTATCTGAGACTTTAATTTATCCAAACTGTTTTCATTCATTGTTAAAGACATATTTCCTCTTTGATTATATCTGGGTACAACAAAATTAAAGATTTCAAAAATGCAATTGCCTGAGAAAGGTGACTGTTCATACACTTTTGAGTATAGCCCCATGACTGCATATCTAATGTGTTGAGATAAATACATAAATAAAGTTAATCACTACATGGTTTGAGCAGTGAAAGAATCGCTGTAACTTTTATATATGACTACACCACAATGTTTAGATAAATTGCCTCATGTAGGTCAGTAAAGTGGGACCAATTAATTTTTGTCTGTCTTAAAAAGGGCTCCAAAAAACATGATTCCTCATCAAACATTCACATAAAGGACAACTCACAGTGATACATTGAGATAAAAATAGGATTAATGAGGGGAATGTACTTTTTTATCTGGTAGGTCCTGGTTGTCCTGGACAGCCAATGAAGAGTTACATGAAGTTTACATTAATTGATTTTGTTGTGAATCTGCTTGAACTTTTGTCAGTAAAAAAGAAAAAAAAAAAAAAGACAAACCTGCCCACATTATATACTGCTTAGCTGTAGAAAAATGCTGTTCTTCCAGACAGCTGATCACCAACAAGATGCAGAATTCTTTTACAAGTTTTATACACAATTTTCTTTAGGGTAGAGGCACACAGACTGTCCATATTTTACATTACCTTTGTATTTCAGCACTTTGGTCTGCGATGTCATTACTCTGGTGTTGATCCCACCCAATCCTAACAAACACCTCCCTTCATGATACATTTTCTCCCAAAAGAGCTAGACATGGCCAATAACATAAAATAGTTTTCTTAGTACAGGAAGATGCCAACACAGGAGATTTCAGTGCAAAACTACATGAAAAAGTCCTCACTATTGGTACATTAATGGTACGTTTCATTAGTAAAGAGAGGAGACTACAAGATAAAGGAAATCTCTACTCAGAGGAGACTTTGGTATTTTCCTTAAATTTTCTCAGGATGACTGGTGTTGGAAATGGTGTGATTACTGGGCTAAATTCTACCTCGTTATCAGTTTAACTTTACTCACTTCTCTCCATATTTTGCTGTCAATAATACCTCCAAATAATCAGCAGAGCAAGATGTTAGTTGTGTTCTGGAACTAAATATTATCTGCTTACAAAGTATTTCAGTGACATGGCATTGCTAACCAGACATGGGCAAAATGCTTCAGTCAAGTATTTTTACTTATTGGAATTTTGCATAAGCAAAGATATTGTTTTAAATTCCCCAAATGAAATAAAACATTTTTGTCTTTAGATAAGACTTTTATTCCAGTTTGTCTTTAAATTAAATCCTAAAAGATCAAGACACTTCTACTTGTGCAACAGTTCTGAATATCTAATACCAGTCTCAGTGAGTTTGCATTGTACAGCCAGAGTCAAATTTGCTTGTGCTAATTGTCAATAACCGAGGTGCTGATTATTTCATCAACAGCAAGCTCAGTATCCGAGTGTTTGATTTGAAGTGAGTCTGTGTCATTCCTGCTTTATGATGAAGCTGTTCCACTGTGTTACCCTGGTGTCAAAATGGGTTAATGCATTGTAGCCCATGGCCATCCTTGCTACAACACTTACATTTTCAGATGAAAGGTCCTGACAAAGAGAGGGGGATGAAATCCTGTCATAGAAAGGAGCTTTTTCCTGCTTACTTCCATTAAGTTGCCCAGCTCATCGTGGGCAGATGTTCACTGCGTGCACACATCTGGCCCAGCCTCTCTTCATGTAACTTCATTCATCGTGACCTGTCATGTTAGCAACGCTGCTCACATTTCCCCAGTGCACTGCAGAAAACTTTCCTCTCCCAGCACCTTACATTTCACTCCCTTGTAATGCATCTTTTGTTCATTCTAACAACAAAATGGTGCCATTCGGGAGCTGTGGCAACATAATGGGCAGTTACACAGCACACTCCTCCAGTCACTGAGAGCTGTGTGAGTGCATAACACTAGGATTGCTGCAGTGTCATGCATTGCCCAAAAATAATATAAACTAACCTTTTCATTATGTTTGTTGTCTCTATGATTTCAATAATTCTTTGTCAATATATCTTCTCCATGAACATGCTACCTGAAGCCAGACCAAAGGATGACAAACTGAGGCAAAGTATGATCTTGTCTTTACATGGCAGTCAAAGTTTCTTCATTTTAATCCATTGCACTTGAGTCCAAAGACTTCCAAAAATGCTGATCTCCCCATCTTTGTGATTAAATGTTAAACTTTTTATCTGGCACATATTAGTAAAAAATACAGGGAACCCAGAACAAATGAATGAATCTGAAAACTAATAAAATAAGGCAAATGGCTATTTATTGACTGGTAGGGCAACATCCTGGGAAGTATTAACTCTCCGTGGAATATGAGAATGCAAAACATAATCATACTTGTCTCATTGTTGCCATATAGTTCCTTTGAAACCTAGAGGTCCAAACCACTATTTCTGCTCCTTGAACATACTTACAGATTTTTACACTTCATATATCAGCCCCGCCAGCGAAATAGGCCAGTCCATCACAGCCTTATGACTACTGAGACCAGAATAATGCAGGTGGAGTTGTCCTTCTGCCTGTGAAAGGGGAGGCTACAAGAGCAATGCCTCCCAGAAATGACTTCCATACCATCAGGCAGACCAGGCTATTGATATACTGGGCCACTTCCTCAAAGGCTGATATTTTAACTTTTTTTTTTCATTGCATTTTTGTCTGCAGTGTACCTTTCCTAGGCCACAGGCTTCCATCGCTTTTACTTAGCTCATTCACTGAGGATAAGGGAAGAAGCTCCTTATCTGTGTACTTAAATGTAGACTTCCGTCAGTTCATGAGAAGGTAGATAAGGGGTATGTGAGGTACTAGCAGTCTCCTAATTACTTTTACACCATTCTGTTTCTTGGGTTTTGATTGTTCTATTTCCACTCTTCTCTATATTGTCAACTTCACTTTCTCCAATTGCCCATCAAAGCCTGCTTTTTGCCTCTTTGTCCTATACAGCATCCTTGCCCCTGCTGCTTTCTCTGAGGCCTGCCCTAAATTACTACATTAGATTGTCCTTCTCCAAAACAGAAGCATGTTAATTTTTTCTGTTCATTTTCTCCATCAGATCCAATGTGTCTCCTCAGTCATCTCAACTCCCTTATCTTGTTAAGTTCAAAACCATGGCATCATCATTAGGTATTTTCTTTTTTCTGCCAGTATCTATTCCACTACTCAATACTATAGATAACCCTTCCCTAGTACATCTGTTTTCATCTCTTTCTGTACATCTTTCTATACAAACTATGGAGTAACTCAAGTCTTTGCCGCCTTTTCTTCGCATGGTTCTGTTTATATTTGTTTCTGTAAGATTCACCTCAAATAGTCATTTAAAAGTTAGGCATGTAGACAGGTAAACCAGTAGGTTTGCCTAACAGACCAACCCATGGTCCCAAAGCAGGAGGCCAAAGCAAAAGAATTTGGCCTTATTTTGAGCAGTGATAACTGCACACACCTAAGCTTTGTGAGAGGCAATAAAATTGCATGTAAATTCTGGGCCAGTATTCCAGCTGTGATTTTGACCTGTATGCTGGTTTAACAGGAAAAATGGTTACTGTTCAGAGCTATTCAAAATTATTTTTATCAGCTACTCATCACTGGAGAAGTGTCCCACAGGTGCATGCTGCAGCCAGGTCCTTATGCTAGCACTGTTAGCAATGCACAGGAAACATAATCACTGTTTCTATTAAGTTCTCCTCCTTTCCCAGCATAAGAACATTAGCTCCTGGCAAAAGAATCACCAGCACCCCTGGCTGTTTGACAGACTATACTAAAGGTGAGCACACTGAGCCCTTACTTCATAACTTGGCTCTACTGTCTTATATCCACTGCTACCTCCCCTTTTCTTTTTTTCCAGCTTGTTTTTTTTTTTAGGTTATCTGGGGTGGTTTTTCATTCTATATTAGCTTGCAAATTACCTTGATCATTCTTGGAGTTGAACAAATAGAAATTAACTCAAAAATAAACCACCAAACTGGCATTAGCCAGTTCTACTCACATTACACTGTAGGTGAATAGAGCATTGGTTTACTAACAAACACCAAATTAACATACATGTTTCAGAAGGAAAATCATTCAGTAAGTATCTATGTTCTTTCCTCAGTATTTGACATGCAATGACTGTATCAACATGACCTGAATACCTTGTTGCTGGACTACGGCACAATCTGCAAGGCAAGACTACTATGAAATGTGGATCCTTCCAAGAAATTTTATGCTTGTCAGGTTGGCAACAGTTTTGTGCTGGTGATGAGACTTGTCTGAGTTACCGAGCATTGCAGGCCTGTTTCTGTTTACCTTGCCAGCCTATTTGCAGCCAGCTGTTCTCCAGCAGGAGACAATGTTAAAGTAAACACACACATGGAAATTGTCCATAATAATTAAGATCCTGAGACAGCAAGTCCTTTAAATACATACTTAACTTAGTTTAATCAGGTCACTAATCTAAAGCTTTTCCCAAAATGTCTTCTACAGTTGTTCAACCAGTTAAAATCTCCTCAAGCTGACAAAAAAAAGTAATTATTTTGGTCTTCCATGCATATGTCATCCAATAACACCCACATGACTTTAAAGTGTGTGTTATAGCTGTTCCAGAATTTCTTTCATAGTTTTGATTCCTCTCTCCAGTTGATTCATTGACAATACTTCCGTCTGCCAAATTCTAGGTTTGTTGAGAATTCATCTTCTTACTCCTTATAAATATTGTTATTTTAAAAGAGAAGACTTCATTCACATCAGTAAAAATGTTTACATATTTCTGTATGCAAAGATTCTGTGGCTTGTGTGCTTTATGGGAATAAATGTGCATAATCAATGTGTTTGAATGTTATCAGCTTGGTCATTATCATCATTATTTAGGAGATGGTCTTCCCCGTATTTTCTTGGCACACATTACAAGGTTAAGTGTTGTTGATATACAGAAATAGGACTGGTTATCTGTAGCAATTAATTAATCTTAGAGGAAATCTAATAATTAGACAAATTGAGACAAAATATAAGACAAGATCTCAAGAGAGATGATTTATAAATTGAACATAGCCAGTCATGGACTCAAAACTTTTTTTTGAGGGAGAACCCTTGTGAGACCTTTTTTGCTTCTGTTTCTTATAAACTCCCAATCTGGGTCTGGCAGGTGAAGTACTTCAGTGAAACAGAGTTGCCCCTGTGGAAGACAGAGGCTTTGATAGGTTAACTGGACATAAGAGTAACTTCCAGATCTCCCCAGAAGGGTGCAGTTTGCCAGGGACACCAGAGCAGAGGTTTGAATATTTGTTTTGTCTGACATGGAGGCAAGAAACACCATCAGTAGTTTTAGAGGTGGATGAGTCTGATCAGCCTTTACTGCAAAGCTCTTCTGGCCATTGCTGCTTTAGATGGAAGTTTATCACAAACCTGAGATAAAAAAGCAGATATAACCCTCACGTCAGTTTTCTACTAGTTTCTCCACTATGCATTGACTGGTGCAGAATATATACACTAAAATTAATGCTGCTCAGGATCCAAGTACCAAAAACTTCCTCATCACAAAGCTTACCTCTGACAGCTATATGTAAGCCAAAATCTCCTGCTTGGTCATTGGTTTCCATGCAAATAGAGAATAGATGAGCTGCTCCTTTCCCCTCCTCACAGACTCCCCAGACCCACCATGGTGGTCTGAGGAAATGCCAGAGGGGACATCTCGGCACCACACTGTGTGTCTCCGTGGAAAAATAACCCATGTCACCAAAACAATGGAGAAAAGTCTCCACTATAGTTATTGCCAAATGCCATTAACCTGCTATCAACAAAAATCTACGCTACTGCAAGACAACAAATCAGTGTTTCTGTGTATGATGAAGCATAGTGGAGCCATCTGCTCGTGGTGTGTGGCCTGCATCTCAGACTGCAAGAACGCCTGAAAATCTTGTTGCACATTTCTGAATATCACATCTCTACTGCAGATGTTTCCATCTGCATAATAGTGTGGTGCTCTGCATCTTAGGTACCACAGCATTTGCAGATTCTTAAGCTCTTTAATGGGTGGGCTTAATTATGCTGGATGTCATTTGCATCTGCCATTCTTCCATGCTCGTAGTTGATGACTGTAGAAACTTTCAGAGGCTCTCAGACTTCTGAAACATTTCTAGCAGAAAAAAAAAGGAAAATACTGTTCCAAATGCTTCCCTTGAGGGGTTGTAATGGTGTGAGTTTCCCTAAAGACTCAGTTTGTTACACCTGTATCTAGTTGAAAAGTCTTTCAAATACAAAGTCTGTGCTGCCTGTGGCGTTGAAGAGGAGCAAGGGCTCTCAGCCCTCTCTTTGCTTGCCTTAAGACACTTTTACCAGTCCGATTTACTTCTGTTGATCCACATAATGCAATAGATACATTGGCCTTTGGCAATCACCACATCGGCTTTAAAAATACATACCATTGCCTACAAACCAGGGAATATTTTCCTTTGAAGTCACTAAAAAGCACACAAGGAAGTAAAGACAGTTGAGAAAGATAAAACATTTTGGAGTTTTACTGACCTTCCCCTAAAGTATCTGGTGCAGATCTGTGTGAACATCCAAGAACTGAAGCCTGTTTAACCCCACTCCCGTTCACTCCTTGGCTTATCTGAGGCTTCTTACTTTTAACAAGAGATGAGATTTCCAAAGCAGGCTGTGAACAAAGACATTGAACTAACAATATGATTTAAATCATATCATCAGAATGAACACTTTCAACTTTCTGGCACTCAGATACAAATTTTGTTCTGTAGCACTGGTCAGGCAGTCTAGAACAAACTTCTTTCTTTTTATTTAAATGTTGGCTTTGTGTTATAACAAATTAGCTGAATCTGGTGTGTATTTTCCTACTGACTGCATTTTATCATTTTGGTGATAAATATTAAACCCTATCCTGGGGCAGAGAGCAAGTCAGGAGGGAGATATTGCTTGGCACCCAGTCTTCCTGCAGAGGTAAGCCCCTTGACTGTGATGGGCCTCAAATATTTAAATCATGACATAGCCTGCTGCCAGGGGAATGCTGTCCTGGGATGCACAGGGAAGAGAAGAGGATGCCATAGGAAGGAGTTTTGTCATTCCAAGTTGAATCAAGGAACAGGCAGGGCACTGTGACAGCCCTTGCCTCAATAACGACAGTTGAAGCTGCTGTTTTTCTGAAAATGTGTGCAGAGGTTTTGGTGCCACTGTGGCAAAGGAGGAAAAGAGAGGGTTGCAAGTTGCTGTGAGGAATGCCAATTTGTTCCTCTTTTACCCCCAGGACCTATGCTGGGGATGGTGCACACTTCTGCAGCTCCAGGCTGTCCTGCTGCTCAGGGCACTGATTCCTCTTCCTGCTTAAAGGGAATCTCAACAAGGAATATGAGGGAAATCACCAGAACAGAGGGCTGAGCAACAGCTAAGAAACTGAATACTGAATTTCAATGTTGTGGAGGATGTTCCCACACAAAGCCTTATTAAAATCATAAAAATCAAACCCCAGACATTAAGAACTCATAGCCAGCACTTTTAAACATCATGGATGCTTATTATCATGTCCACATTGTAAGGGCTTTAATAATCTATGATGTAGCATAGATACAGTCACAGAGACTTTACTTACCTGCATTTATCATTCTGGAAAGATCATGTCTATTAATCACAGATAAGAGCACAGTCTATTGTGTCCCTGACAATTAGAGTTCTCTGCCAGCAGAGCAGATGCAAATGCCAAGATGAACAAAATGTAAGATCCTTTTACAGGCTTAGGGTTTTTTTCCAAAAATCTTGTATATGCTATAAGTAGGGTCTTGAATTTTTGTAGAGTTCTCTAAGTGAACCTTAAGCATCTGTAAATACTTGTGCCTAGGTCAGGGGAGGCAGGGCACAGACTTGTTTCTAACCACCACAGCAATACATTGGTACTTTAAATAGAGCTTGGGGGTAGGAGGTGTGCCTTGCCTCTGAGAGCTATCCTAGAAAGAAGCAACAAAACATGAGTTTTAATGTACAGGAGCTAACCTGACACCCCAGCACTAAGCATATGGGAAATTCCCCATTTTTGGAGGTGAGAGGAACAGCCTGGAGCAGAGCAAGAAACCTTGTTCTGGGTCCACAAGACTTTTCAGAGTTTGTAATAAGCAACTTTGTAAAATGTGAGGAGAAAAAAAGGAGAACGAAACCACAGCAAAAGAGCCAAGGGAACAAATAAATGGGCATATAGATCACAGATTTGATCAGGGGTTCTGCAGGTCATGCTCTGGATAGTTTGAGTGGATTGGGGATAGCAGAGACTCCCAGGCAAGTCTCGGTTGGGACAAGTCTGCCTGTTCTCTTTTATCCCTATTTTTAACCACAAAAAAAAAAAGCTAAGAAAACTTTCCTGACAAAGAAGTCATTGAAACTTTCCTTTGAAACTGTCTGATTTTGACAAATAAGCTATAGCAAATTATCTAATCAGAAAGTTCCCAGCCATTGGAAACAACCCACCAATTTATGCCTGAGCAAAATCAAACCCTTCAGCTTTCGGTAATGCATTTTACAATTTAAACTTCACTTTGTCTAGCTAAATAATAGTATGACATAGTATCTTGACTATTTTTTGTCTGAATAAAGCATGTTATCTATCTCTTACTTAAACAACGTTGTCATAGGAAAGTGTGTGAACTTCACCTGGCCTTGCTACCTACCCAAGTATTAAGCTAATTAAAAAATAGAATGAACTCACAGAAATAACAGAATTTCCTCAAGTTCATTGTATTTATCCCTTCTGTTGGACTCTTGCATAGTCTTGAGGGCAGACCTCTAGTATCTATCTGTGAAGTATCTAGCAAGTAAGACTGTAAACCGTTGATGCAGGGACTATGAAAACTGTTCTGGCTTTGTGTAGTTTCCAGTACAAGGAGGTCCAGGTCATGACTGCCTCTTTCACCACTGAAGCATCTGGTACATACTGGGAGCTGGCAAGCGGGAAACCTGATGAGGCAACTTTGGAATGCTTGAAGCTCCCATCAGAGTTGTGCCTGTCAGTGTCCCTTCTGTGGGAAGACGATGGTAAAGGAGAAACTGGGGGAAGAAAACCTGAGCTCGTCTGAGTCTGACCTGCAGGAGGCTCAGAGACAGCCGGAGCAGGCACTCCCACCGCTGGGTGCACATTCCAGATGCACTCCTGGGTCTCGTCTTTCAGATATGGCCTTAGGGGCTGCTTCAGTGCAAGTAATAATTTATGGCAGCAGCACATAGTTACATCTTTAAGAATAACATGTTCATAATAATTAATATATGTTTTCAGAGTGTTTCAGTGGCCATAAGCAGCACTTTAATTTGTTTCTTAATTTCCCTGAAGAAGTTAGCTGCTATAAGAAAAATGTAAAGCAGTTTTTCAAGCCCTAGCAAGATATACACTTCTGCAAAAAATTATTCCAGATTTTTTTTCCTATGAGCTGACTTGTGATTTATTTCTGCCAGTGATTTGAGCTCTGAGTGAGCTTGCTGCTGGAAGTCCAGAGGCAGATAGTACATTTTCAGTCTATTCATTCTTTGGAGTTTTACATGTTTGAAGAGAAACGTTTAGTCTTGGTTCCTATATATTTCCCTTATTTTTCTTTTCAGAGCAACTGAGTTTTCTGTAGAAAACAGAATTTTTCTTTCCCTCTTGTGACAGGATGTATTTACATTTTAATTCAGGAAGGTTGCCATTTCAAGAGAGTTAAAGTTCTAGGAGCAGCATGTGTGATTGGGGCAGATGTGTATATTCTAGCACTGGGACAGGAACCAGAAGTATGGGCATTGGCCTGCTTCTGAATAGAGGGGCCATTGACGTTCTGGGTCCTGATACAAGCTCTTCCAAAAATCATTATCCTTGGGTGCACTGCTTTTCTAGTCAAAAATCCACCCTCTGCTCCTGCACCTGCCCTTACTGCAATGTACCTTTGAAGTACAGCTCTGCAGCCCTAGTTACTTGAGAGAGGGGCAAGTGGTAGCAAGAGAAAGCCCATGTTGGGCAAGGAAAGCCCTCACTGGAGCCAGTGCTGCTGAGGCAGGAGCAAGGCACTACTACAGGAGGGACAGAGTTAGGAAGGCAATGCCATGAAGGGAAGAGGAGGAGGATGGAGCTAAACTGCTAGAAGAATCTGAACTCCTGGTTTAAGCAATGTTTTCTCTTAGTCATTTTAAATAATCCATCCCACCTGAAAAAAAACTCAGATCTGAATACTGGTCCTCTGTCATGAAGGATGGAAGAACTCAGGAGGGCTGTCTTCTGACCTCTCTGCATGGTGGGCATGTCTCACCAGGAAAGCCTTGATGAGGAGAGAGATTCCTGTGGAAAAGACAATAAATATTATTTCCAGTAAATGAAAATTGTGAGTTCACAGCAGCTTTCTGGGACTGGAAGTTTTTCAGGTATTGGAAAATAGAGCACAGCTCTTCATTGCTAAGATGAATCGATGTGACGTCAGCAGAGGCTGAGACTCATTAGCATCTCACGTCTGTTAGATGGCCTGTGCAAAGTGACTTGTCAGTGTTGATGCATTTTTTAGTTAACAAGAGATTCTCAAATGCATGACATCACTCATTGTTTTACACAGGAATTTAGGAACTGATGTGACTTAAGCTGAGTCACATTGTAGGAGCAGAACAGTGGAAGTCAGTTGTGGTCTGCAGCTGATCAAAAGGTGTTTGAAACCCCTCAATCAGTAAAGCAGATTTGTGCATGAAACAGTATGTTAACATTCACACTACAATATTCTTTCACTGTTATTGTGTTCAGGGACATGTCCACTTGCACAACTAGGTGTGCAACTAAGAATATAAAAAAAAATCAGGATAAAATATAGAGAAACTGTGCCAACACTGACAACTCACTTCGCACAGGCCACCTAGGAGACATCAGTTGGTAGTGATCTTCAACCTTTGCTGAGGTGTTGTAGCAGAGTAGGTCATAGAGTTGAATGAGTAGAATCTACCCAAAAGTATTGATGATAGGTAACTAGAGAACATTAGCATTGGTAAAACTATAAATTGAAGTTACCTATAAGGAAGCAATGAATGGTTTCCATCCTGAAATATGAAACACACTTTTGTCACGCCATGCATGCGCTTCTAAATTGCAATGCTAGACAGAGATGGAACTAGCTTGTGGAAAACTTCAGCTGCTCCGAGGGATCGGAATGCGAGCTTAACATTGACCTTGAACAGATACCCAAGTATCCTTGAAGGAGCTGGAAAGTGCCAAGAAGAGCTGAATAGACAAGATTAAGAAGCTGCCAAGCCGCAGGTGAAATCATCCAATTATGAAGTTACAACAGAGAAAGAGTAATCCAATTATGAACTGTTGGCCTTTGGCTAAACTAATCATGAATGAACACACAGTTCCAGAAAGGGTATAAAAAGTTGTGTAAAACCAATAAGGATGTCCTTTTGCTCACAACTTCTATGCATCATTGGCTGCCCCAACTGCAACACTAGCTGTGCTCCAGTATTGACCCAAGACACTCAGCATCCAAAACTAAAAGCACCATACTAACTCAGTGCCTTTGCCTGCACTTAGCCCAGAGTGACATCAATGTGGTATATTATTTGTATGAACAGAGCCGTGGTGCTGGGTCTAATGGAGACACTTCAAAAGCGGATATTTAGGATGTCTCCTCTGCAGCCATGCTGCTGACAATGTTCAGAATCATGAAGTGCCATGAAGACCATGTGCCATGGAAATCAAGGAAAGATAACTTTTCAGAAGTAACTAATTTGTGCCTAAGGCGTTGTATCCCCTGCTGCATAAGGCAGGTACAGGAATAAGTTGCTGCGTGGCCAACAAGATCAGCTACATTATTGTTAAATAAATACATACTTAGAAACCCTCTGGGACTCCATCACACTGTTGCCTGTGAATTCTTCCTCCTACTGAAAACTTCTTATCTACATCTTCAACTTTTTTTTGATGTTCTTCCTCTTTGTGCACTTCTCCCAAGGTCTACGGGGGGAAAAAAAGTGTTTTCTTGTACAGCTGGAGTTTCTCCTGCTTTCTGAAAAACAGCATGGAAGAAGGAGCAGAGGATTAGAAAAGCCTCATTCTTGTTTTGGTGTCAGCAAGAGTTTCAAATAAGTTAAAGCAGCAGTTCCAACTGCAGAAAGGACTCTTTATGACATTGTTTATATAAAGATCATTTGTAAATGTTATATAAGCTGAACTCATCTGCAATACCTAAACTTTTCATTGCTTTTCATGACAGAGGAAAGAAGATATAAATATGTAAAATAAGGCACTAGTACATTAACATAAATAACTAATAAATTGTAAAGCTTTGTAGAAAACTGAATACTGCTAATGGAATAAAGCACATTTGTTGATTCTTGGAGCAGACACTGGCCATAGATCATGCACCAAAGCAAGTGCTAAGAGCATCAGCATGCAACAGAATTATTTAAACTTCTTTTATGGACAAGATTAAATAGTCATTAAAGCAGCCCATACTGAGACTGCTGATTTGTTCCAACAGCCACCAATTCACATTTCTACTTTTTGTTTGTGTACAAGAGACTATCACAGGAACTTTGGTGTTTGGGGTTCTCATTAATATTTACATCCTTTAAACAATACCTTCACGGCAGTTGACCACCAGATTATTAACAATGAAAACAGACCTTCCCAAAGGACCAGCCCAGAGTTCAAAAGCACAAGATTCAGCAGTTCCCTTCTGCCATCCTGCCTCACTCAAACTTGCCAGACAGCCTCAAGAAAGGATTATTTTGTGGCCCATCACTCCATTTCTTTGCTGCTTTGACCAACACAGGCATCACTAAAATGTATTACAATGGGCAAAAAGTGTTGTTGACTCATGGTCTAGAGGAATAGAACCAAAGCCATCAACTCATTACACATAAAGCACTGAGTAAAGTGACAAGATAAATGACAATTACTTTTGGTCACTCTAGTCCGGTATGGATTTGAATGAAAGAGGCACAGGCAAATGCACATGATGATCAAAGCTCCTGCAGAGGTGGTTGATGCCCGTATTTTCCAAAATGTGTGTTTATATGTCAATACCTTGGTTCAAGCATTTTCCACTGTGTGTTCCTGCACTCCATGGCTTTACTCACATACAAAAAACTAAGCTGAAATAGAGGCCAAAAAGTACCACCTGCACAAGCCTTCCTGGTGGGAACACCAAGAACAGAAGGTAACCCACTCTTCTGAGAAGCAAACCTATTAAATTCCATACATCCAGACTGGGCATGTGGAAATTCAAGTGCCATAGTTGTACTCTGGTATATTCTGCAGTTTTGTAAATTTAGCCCATCCTTTCTCATTGAGAATGAAAATACTTTAGAGCCAAGTTAAAGGGATAAATTGCAGATTCAAAGTCCTTAGGTTGTTGAAGCCCTTTATGCCAGAGTAATAGAGGGTGATGGAATAGAAATCTCCATATTATGCCATTCATTGAATTTGTTTATTTGTATTGTTTATTTATTGTATATTTGTCACTTGGCACAGTATTTTTCCCCGTTTGGCACTAAATGGACTTTTAAACTGAAGGTTAATTTTGACATTAAAAAAGCTGTGGCTACAAAATGGACATATTAACAGGACATATTAATGGAATATATATTAACAGGAATGAGCACTTTCACACAGGATAAAATGATTCATTAACTGCTCTTTTGCCATTGTAGAAGAGACCAGTTTTGTCTTGTCCTCAGAGATCCCACAGATGCTTATAATACAAGCAACTTTTAGAAAAACTTCATTACACAGAGAAAATTCCAGACTTCAATTTTTCTTCTTCAGAGAGTTCAGTAGTTGCCTTGTTCTCCATGTGCGTGTGTGTTCATACACAAAATTAGGTTCTAGCAAAGGGAAAGTGCATTTATGCAAAAAGCAATTCATCAACCACTTCTGTGCTCAGAATTCACTGAGGTAATTTAGATACTTTAATGGCAAGGTAGTTTAGGTAAGGTATGCAATAAATGTTTCCCCCAACCCCTCCAAACAGTTAGAGTAATGGATAGTGTGCGCTCTAAATGAATCTTTTCAGTAAAGTAATTCTTGTTTTAATTATTTATCAGTTAGAAAATATGAAATATAATGACATAGCGAAATTCTCTGGAACCTCCTTTCATGTTGAGGGAGCACTCTTACATTATCCGGAGTTTTATGCTGGCTATAACCATAAGGCTAACATAATGCAGTGTACAGCACTAATCTGTTTCTTGTTACACTAAATGTGCAGCAAGCAACCATCACTATAAGGAGACCCTTTGGATCTATTATTTGCAATATTTTCACCATGGCCTTGACCTTAGTGATGTCAGGCATATATTACATCTCCACTATAATTTACTATTGACATCATGGATTAAATTTGTTGTTTCAGCTAATGCAACAGAGCAAGCAAGGTACATTGTGAAACAAAGCCAGCTGCTGAAATACGAGGGTTGTCAAGTATAAATTTACAAAATATATTCAGACTGAGCGTAGAAGACAAAAATAAATGGACAGAGAAGCTGTTTTTGACAGACTGCAAAGGACTAGAGACTTAAACTTGAGCATTGTAAATCCAAATGTCACAAAACACTGCTACAGAATGTGAGACATGTCTATTTCTCAGGAATATAAATGGTGATATGAAACCAAACTTTCAAGATGCTGTGCATTTTTGAAAAGTCTATCACAATCTCCTGATAAGAAGTCTAGTGATTTTTTCCTCCTGGTTTTAAAAGCAGGAAAATTCATCATTTAAATTCAGTGACCAATATAATAACTGTATTTGGGGCAGGTAGACTATAAAAATAGAAAAAAGTAAGCTTTGTGTATTTTTCTGGATTTCTACAAAAATATATTAAACTCACTGATATGTTCTCATGGTGAAATTTAGTGAATCATGCCTAATTAATTTTTATTTGAGTACTCATATAGGTAGACAGTGTTTTTCAGCTAACTTATGTGTTGATGGAAGAACAGCACTATATAAAAAAATACTTCATATATGCTATGTTATTCACATAACGCAGGATGGGCTCTCTTGCCAATGATTTACTGCTGTTTCTAGAATGACACGCTACCTCACTGACTGCAGACAGGACTCAGGAAAGCAAGACATCTCTGGAGGGAAGTGGGCAGCAGTGCTCATGCATGCCCACTGCTGAGGCTGGGGAGCATCCTGAAGCTGCTTCAGCTTCCAAACCCTCAAATCATGAAGCAAGTAACTGAGGAAAAAAAGCAGTGCAGCACACTGGCTGAAGCCTCCAGTTCGGCGATTTTCAGCTCCGTGTTTGACTCAGTAACAAGTATGTGCTTTCTTCTTTCTTTACACCTTCAGGGAATCCATTCAGCTTGAGGAAATTAAACTGACTCCATGACCGAAGTAAGTTGTCAGCACAGATTTAACAGGAACATATCATTGTCATAGGGCCATCAATGAAATAACTGTGGATTCTACCAAAATATAAATGGAGGGCACAATTTGGGGATAAATGCAGAGACAGGATTGATAAGTTTCTGTGTGATATTTGGAATACCTCCAAAACAACTGCATTTTGTAGAATCCTTTCCTCCAGTGCAAATCTAGCTGTGGCCTGGCTGAGAGTATGGCTACCTCTAGCAATCAAGGAGCAGAGGACATAAAATAACAGCTAGCAAGAGCAGGCTTTGTTTCAAAGAGGGTCATCATTTTTTGCTGCGGTTTTTTGCTACTCAAAAGTCCTCGTTTTAAATAAAAGTCAGGGTGGGTTAAAGCAAGGTTTTGACACATGACTAAAAGCAGTGTTGAGACAAATGGTCATTAGCTTTTCCTATTGTCTCAAAAATGCTGTGGGAGATGATCAATGCAGGCCAGACTCAGATTCCACGCACCACTGACTGCAAACACCTCTTTGGAGCAGTTCAGATACACTGTGCTGCAAGAAGTAAGAGCAATCGCATGCCTCATGAGTTTAGTATTAATTTTGATTCATTTTGCAGATCAAGCATGAAATGCCTTTTGTCGTGGTCTCTGGCTCTAAATGGTTTACACCAGTTCAGAATTTTCCAATCTTAGCATCAATTACTTGTGACAATTTCTGATAGCTATCTAATTTTGGCAATGCAATATTCATACCTAGGGCTTCATTCAGCCTATATATTGATTTCCTCTAAGCTCTGCTTTTCTGAGAAAATCTTTTACACTGATACACCTGGCTACCAGATGTGGCTTAGCTATTATATGTGATGCAATTAATCTGGAAGGCTGGCGTCACAGCACTTTCCATGATGCTGTGGCAGCATTATTGTGATTCATTAGTGTCACTTCCTCAGCAAGTTGTAATTGGGAATACTATGTTGTTTCTGTAAAAAGTAGTCACTGTGGTAGGAAAAAGAATGACATCTTTTCTTTTCTGAAGAAAACAAAGGTTATCCTTGTTTACACATCTAGTGTAAATGTAAAATGAACAAGTTCAATCCTTAATTTACCTCTTCTACCTCAGTGCAAAGCCTAGGTGTTAGAGGACAGCGTTGAGAAGCATTCACCAGACAAAAAGTGTTTCCTATTATTAATGGCTAGAGGAGCCCTCTGTGTAATCAAAGGGCACAGCTGCAGTGATATACTGCCAGTGACAAAGGGAGAGATCTTTCCTTCTCACCGCTACAAGCTTACCAGCTTGCAGCCAGCAACTTCCTGCACTGTACATCTGCAAGATAAATAGCACAAGATATGAATATACGCAGTGCTTACAGTCTTGAAAAGTATTGTTATATCCTCCACACACAATCATTCTAAATATGACTAGAGTGCATTTTTCACAATTTCAGAGGTATTCTTGCTGTTTGCAAATAGATACAGTTTCTGAGCAGAGATTTAAAGCCCTCTAACTGTGCTGATTTCTGAGGTCTGGTTTGGAAGTGGGTGCTGTACAGCTGATGGTGTCAGCAGAGCAGCTTTGCTGAGATTCATAGCACTCTTTTGCAGTGACAAGCAGTGCCTAACTTATCTGTGAAAAGCAATCAGCTACAGAATACACAAGAAATCATTTTTATTTCTCTTAGGCACCTATGCCAAAGCAATATAAGGGACTAACTCGTTCCCTTTAGTATGCATGTATTTAAGAAAAAGTAGTGTTAGCCATTTCTTCTGTAGTTGTTTCAAGGCACATTTTAGTCCTTTCATTTCACAAAGCCAGATATTCTGTGTAGTACCGTTTCCTTAAGCTAAGGATGTATCTGAACAGAGACAAAACTTAAAAGTAAATCAGGAGCAATTGCCAGTGAAAAGTAAGGCAAATAGAGGTGCTTGGTAAATGAAAAAATTATGTGCCCTTTTGCCTGGCTTGACTCGGCTGGTATAAGTGGGTCCAAATTTCCATAAACAGAAAAATAAGCATCAGTGGCCAAGACCAGCCATGGTTTCAATGGCAGAAAGATGTCCCCACATACACTCATGTGCACATGTACACACACACACACAGACATGTTCTCACCCACACACAGGCATGCAGGCACATGCACATGCAGGCACACACAGAGGAAGTCAGTGCTGATCTGTGACCTTTCCATGAACTTTCTAGGAGATGCAAAGATCAGTCAAGAAGGCAAAGGTCAGCATTCATGCTGGTCACAAACAAAAATCAGATTTAGCCAGCCACTGGAAGAGTGTTTCTGCCTGGGATTATCTGAGGGAAATACTAATAAATATATTTTGCATAGTGAAAAATTGACTCAGTCAGAGTTTACTGTCTAAGCATTGCTCAGTTTTTTTATGCTCACTTGACAACTTGTTAGAAGTTATGTTCATTTTTCCGCTGTAATATATCAATGCAGGAGAAAGCTTGAGTTAAATAATATGAAGGACGTGGCATAATGTGAGAAGAATCTAGGAATTAAGAGTGAGCAGCACCACTGCTTGTGTTGAGAGACACAAGAGTACAAGTTGAAGAAAGAAAATTACAAGTTGATTGCCTATGAAGAAAAACATTGAGTTAAAAGCAAGGCAACAGTAAACAAAGTCTGCAATTTCAGTTGTAATTGACTTCTCTAGCCTCCTGCTCAGTACTTGGTATCAGACTATAACACAGTGGTATCTTTGTTTAAATCAGAAAAAAAAAAAGTCAGAATGAAATATATAAGTAATGTAATCCTACTTTCATCAGGTCAGAAGTGAAAACAAATGTGGTGATTTTGCTTCTGCTGTAGCCTGAGGTGGACATCTGCCCAAGTGACAGCCTGCGAGATACATTTTAGCACAAAACTCCCATTGACTTCAGCAGGGCCCTGATGTAACCCAGACACAGCAAACACTCACTATACCCCAGAAAAAGCATAAACCCCTGCCATATAAACATCTTTAGGAGAAGATCTTGTTCTAAGAAATGAGTTACTAGGAACATTATTTTGTTTCTCCTTGCCTTTGCTTTTCTCACTGGCACAGTCCAACAAATTAATGCAAATATTAAGTTCTACTTACAGAAAATTATGAGTGAAGCTCAAGAAGGATTACAGCAATGTGAAATTTGGTTACAGATTGGAAAGGAAAGCTTTATCTTGTAATAATGTACTTTAATAATGTCAGTTGGCTCATCACTTTTATCTAACACATTATGAAAATTCCAAATATATCCCTCTACTTAGTAAGTCTTCCAAAATAATGGAAAGCAAAAGGAAAAAGCTTAAAATATTTGTCTTATGCATGACTATTGGGGACTTCAATTATTTCTCATGTTTATTCCTTTCTATAGTATTCTGTATTATTTTTACCAGTTACCTGTGTCTCTTATCTCCTAAAGCAAATGCTATTTCACCAGCAATTGCTCAGTCTGGTGCTGGTACTACTGTATTTTCTTCTGTTTAAAAAAAAAAAAAAGAGGCAGAAAAGTAAAGGTGAGTTTGTTCTCCAGTTTTCACACTGCAAAGACCCAAATGTTTCTGTAAGACCCAAATGATCCAGCTTTGGGGCACGTCCTGCCCAGTCATTGAGAACTGAAGTGCTTTTAAAAACAGCAAGGAGCTGTCAGGAGCACTGAGGCACCTTTGTGCCTGCCATAGCAGTGGAAAGACAGCTTCTTGCAGCTGGGAGCTGGTGCGTACAGAGCTGGGATGAAGCTTCTGCATGAAGGGGTCTGGGGAGTATAGCCTGGATGGTAATTCTAGATGATGTTTGGGATGGGATGATGAAGCAATGCATAAATTAGACAAGTTCAAGGCAGCCAGTATGCAATATACATAACACAGAGAGGGCTTACAACCAGGGCTAATCTTCTGTCTCAGTTGCAAAGCAGAATAATTAAAAATATGATCTTTTAATTTTTCTGCAAATATTTTCACTCATTCTAAAGTTCTTCTAATGATAGCACTTACTTCATAATCCCACCAGCAGTGCTGGATGTGTGCTGCTCATAGACCTTGAAGTGGCTGTGGAGCTTCTTGTCCCAGCAGCCAGAAGAGAAATATTACCCAGCAACAAATAAATGGCAGTAGTAAACTTTTACTCAGGGACGTGAAAGCATCTGGCCAAGGAACACTCTGATCTACATACACTGTCTTTTTAAAAGGCTGTAAAAGTCTGAGAGGACTGTAAAAGAAGCTAAGGTCATGCAAATGATTTTAGATGGCAAACCTGATGACTAATGGGCATTTAACCTGTTAAGCTGAAAAGAGCAATCATCCCAGTCTTGGAAGATTAGTATTGGAGACAATCAGCAAATAATTAAATGACAGCAGCAGAACATTCAGCTCAACACATTTGAGTTTGAAGTTAAGACTTGCCAGACAAGTCCAATCTTAATTTTTTTTATGAAATATACATTTTTATTGATGAAGTTAAAAACTCCAGCAAAGCAATCTATTCACATTAAATAAACCAAACCTAGCAAACAGATGATATTGAGTAACTGAGAACTGAAAGCCACCATCCTCCCCAGGGCTCACAGGCACTGGCTCTTGTTCCACCCCTGTTTCATAGCTGAGGGTGATAGTGAGGCAGGGGCAGGGACACATCACCCAGAGAGGAGTAGAGCAGGTCTCGCAATTGGAACTATGGTCAGCAAAAAGTCCATTTATCTCAGACAAGTCCATAGGGTGAAGGTAGGTCTGAGGTCAATCTGGGAATTCAGGTCAGCAAGGCCAGACCAGGCCTGGTACAATACAAGGCTGGCACAGACACACCTAAAATGTAACTTGGGCAAGGACCAAGGGCAAAAGCTTAAGTGCAGCTTCCAAGTCAGTGGACAGAAGCTCCACACAAATCTTCCTCCATCTTTCTCACACAGCTCTTTTTCACATTTTAGCTGCTTTCATGGAAGCTCAATCCAAGTTTACACAATCTCACTATGTTAGAGCAGCCTGGAGTGCAGACAGCCAAACCCACAGTGGGGCTGAGGGGGAAAGAGCCTGCAGAGTGGCTTGGGGTTCTAGCATGGATTTGGGAATAATCGCAGCTAAACAAGCAAACATGGACTTTCCGTATAATGTACAGAGGAGGATGTGAAGACAAGAAGATACATACAGCTAACTAGATTTCAGAAGATGCTGTTATATTTACCCACATACAGCATTAGTGAAAATGCTCATGGGAATATTGGGTTGGTTCTTGAAGTATATTAAGAAACTAGGAACAATTTTAAGAAAAAGTTCAAGGAAAAAGAGTCAGGAAAACATGCCTTAATCTGTTAAGGTTATCCAAGAAGGAGTTTAAAAGTGACTGAAGTTAAAAATTCTGCAGGTATCTACATAAGGAAGAGATTTCTGATAACAAACAGCTATTTAGTCTAACAGAGAAAGGCACAATAAGGCCCAATGGTTGGAAGCTGCAGTACTTTCTCTAGCATGGGCCATTAATCATCAGAACAACCTACCTCAGGATGTGGTAGATCATTTGAAATCTTTAAATCAAGACTGCATCTTTACAAAAGAAATTCCCTCTCTCAAACAGAAAACCTGCATCCAACACAGAAACTGCTGTTTGGGGGTTGCACCCTGAATTGCTCAATTATTGAGGTGAAAGCCCTTAAAATCTATTAAATTAAAGAAAAACAGCTCAATGGAAAAAAATGTAAAGACCAATTGTGGGATCTTCTAGGGCAGCATAACAGATTCTTGTGTCTTTCTCACTAAGAACAAACTCCTAGAAAAGAAGCAGAGAGGGGAAACAAAAAAAGTATTCCTTCTAAAATATGTGTCTTCTGTCCTTGAAACACAGTGTGATAAGATACACTTTTCACTTGAAGTTCATCTGGTGGATTTTCTGACTGGTCATGGTGATGGGCTCACCAGTTGTTACTTATGAAGTATGGATTCTTGGGCATGGTTAAAAAAATATCAGTTGGTCTTCTTTTAGTTAAATCCCATTCCTTTGAGGCCAATTTAATCATGCCTGAAAGAGATCTGTAAAATAGAAGCACTTTGAGTTTCCTGCAGAGAAAAAAGGAAAACACCAGCCTGGGGGAGAGAATACAGCTCTTATGTCAAAAAGAGCAAATGCATAGGGTACAACTGAGTACTTCTGAGTTCAAACTGCCTGAGTTTATGGCCAGAACTCCCATGGGGAAGGGCAGGAGGATATTTGTGACTTTTTATAGTAATAGCATATGTAATTCTAGTGTTCTGATAGGACATTCTTTATGTGGGGAGATGTAAAAACACATGGAAAAAATGGTAGAGAAGACAAGCTATACACTGGGTGAACACTTTAGTCCAAAATCTCAAGCAGCCTGCACAGAAAACTTCAGCAGGTCCTTCAGGGCTACTACCATGACAGAAAAAAAGGGCTCTGGTTCCCTAGCTGCTTTGAGCCTGTGTGAAAAGCCTTTCTTTCAGAATTTACGTACAATTTTAGCCTCTGATATGGAAACAGCTGCTGGATGAAATTGTCTGTCCCAAGCTCACTAGGCTTTTCCTGAACAGAGAGTAATAGTAAAGAGCTGGATTCAGAGATTATGCTGGCTTTGCTCCATCTGCCCCTTGGGATCCAGTAGTTATGTCCCTAACCCTTCTGTGACCTAAGCATATGTAATATATGTAGCATGGCTTGAGATAGTGTATGAGGAAATGAAAATGCATAAGGACATACCTGCTAATTTGTTAGCTCCCTGACAATGAGCATGGCAGCACAGTTGCGTGTGCAGGCTGCAAGTGTACACATGCTCTTTGCATGTGTATGTAAATGTTGCAAGTGTACCCGGTCCCCCATGCTGTAATATGACAGATTTCTGATTAAAATTGGGACATCTGTGCAGTAAGTGGCTTATGCCTGTACAGTTACTGGTAAACCTGCTGCAGTACAAATAAGAATCAGTTACAATGGTTCAGTAGAGTTCCTACTGTCAAGTTCTTAAATTCATTAGCCATTTCACATATTTGTCATTTACATTGTTGGATCACTTTTCATCTTTCCATAAGCTTACAAAACCAAACACTTAGTTAAGAAAATTTTTAGGGCTTTTCTCCCTGCACAAGCTATTTTTAGTCTTTTTTCTAAAGCCTGCTGTTGGACTGAGTAGCATTTTTCCCCTTGGGGTCTGTACTTCACCAGTGATGGTAGCCAGATGAGACTCTTTCAGGACGACAGAAAGTAGTATCTTCACAGAAGCTAAACATCCGTCTGCATTAGTCCACAAGTGCTGCTGACTAGAGGAGCTGAGGAGAAGGCAAGAGGCTCAGTTACTGCTCAGTATGTCACGGCGCTTTTAGCTCAATCTGTCGATCATCACACCCAAAATCCCACACTGAAATCTTCATAGGCTTTGAATCAGCCCTTAACTACTCTAGGACTGTGTGTGCTGTGTGTGGTTTCTGGGTGTATGTTTTAATTTTGTTTTGTTCTGAAAATACTGAGCATGTCCTTTGAGACCATTAGAAATGAGGTTTATACAGACGTGGTAAAAGACCACTGTAGGCAAGGATAATAAAATACAAAACTATTATGAGAGACATAACAACTGGTATAAAATAGGAAGTGATGAGTTTTTCATGTTCAGCAAATATGATTATTTTTCTTTTTCATTTTCTGATTGTCTGTGAGTATATAGAGTCCTAATTTGAGAACTGGAACAAACTGGGTTTGTTTATGTGCAAGCAATACAAACTCATCTATCAGACTCATCAGTACATGGGCCAAATCATAAATTACCATCTCACTGTCAGCTTACAGAACAATGACACCCCATGTAAGGATATACCCCTTATTTTTGAATCAGGAAAGCTAAAAGCTTTGCTTCTGGCAAGGACAGCTCCAAAAGGAATAATTTGTAATGCAATTAGTCCTTGAAATAAAGCTCCATCTCATCTGCATTCCCTGTGTCATCTGATAAGGAATTCAAATATAAAATTTTCATTGTTTTTATATGACATTGTTGGGATGGAGAAAAAATATTAGCAATATGATTCCTAATGAATCTGCATGAAGTCATCACACATTTAACTTTCTGCTAGACATGAATGCATTATCTTCCAAACTGTGTTGCCCACATGACATTCCTACTAAGCAGCTGCAGTTGATAAGGACTACTCTGCATAACTTGCTTTGAAGTATCTTTAAGATAGGATTAACCAGATGACACTCTTTTTCTCTCCCTCTTTCCCTCTTTCTCTTTATTTTTTTTTCTTGTTGTCATTGTTGTCATCATTATGGTCCTGATCCAACAGACAGGTTTGTGGACTGCAGATACCCATCTGATATACATACACCCCATGAGCAGATTGTTAGTATCTTACTCTAAACACATTAATGTTTGAACTGCTAGAAATAACACGGAGAAATCTGAAACTGCTAAAATCAGGCAGTAAAAAGCCACTGCAATTAGCCAGTAGAGTACTTGACAACACATCTGATTTACCAACAAATGACTGTTTTATCTTTCTTTCCAACAGCTTGCTTTCAAGTCCAAGTATGTGTTGTTTTTCAGTCATTAGCTTTTGAAACATAATTTCATTATCAAGGACACTTTGGTGGTGTCTGAAAAAGAGAATAGTTTATATTTGTATTGAGTTACCGCATCTCTGTCTTCTAAAACACTGAATTGTTTTGTAGCTTCTTCCAAGGGATAGTTTTGTTGAGTGAAGAACCATGTCTTTGCCCACTTGTTTTCTGCATCACTTGTCATACACAATGAAAAGGAAGTGACTATGAAAATGCAAATGAATATCCTCATCTAAGTGCTGCTAATATGATAGCATGCTATACATCTGAATGGTTCAGAAAATTCATGGGCACCATTCTGAACTGTGGAAACATGAGCTATGGCAAGAAAGCTAGAATTCAGATTTACTGCTTCTCCCTTCTCTTCTCCAGTCCTTGAAAATAAAAGAAAGAATAAGGATGCAAACTTAAGTACTTTAATCTTATCAGCTTGGGCTTGATTTCTTGTTAAATGTTCAAATGGAGCACATAATCAAAATTAAATAAAATCAAGGTCAACTTTTCATTAACTTTTGGGTTTTACCTCCCCTCAGTTTAAATGCATTGGCTCTGAAATCTCTTAGCTGCAGTTGATGGGTGTTTAAAGGCAATACTGCAGACCTTTTAGGTTTTATGGATTCTACAGGAACAATATAACATGATACGGACAATCATAAACAGATACTAAGTTGCTTCAGTTGGAAACAATTGCAGCCATATAACCCTTGGTGGGCTCTTTTATATGAACTTTTATTTTTCTCTGTACAATGGCTAACATGGGAACTATCCCTTGTCCAACAGAGCAACTTGTATTTGCTCAGGAAATGGTTAAGTTATAGCAGGTCACCCCTGTTACTTCGTGGAAATGCTTTGATTTGTCTTCCATACTAAACAGTTAAGAGTCATTTGTTTTACTAACAACTCCCCTCAGAGCAGAATCTAAATACTATCTTAAAAAAAAATTTAACTTCACACATGACTTTGTCAAGAAGCTTATTTCCATTTCAGCAGAGTTCACATTTCATAAAATCTGGGCACATTATAGTCAAAAGGACGTATGGAAATGTTAATTCCTCTCTTTTTGCTGCCCAAACTGCCCATTCACCCGTGGATTTGTCAGGCAACATCAATGCAAACTTCCCTAAGCATAAAAAAATGCCTGCACTTGACCAGGCCGCCCAGCTCGGCCATTGCCAGGAGGGCAGTGGGCAAAATACCGATCCTATCTCCGACCCACATTCTGACTCATTCAAAGCCTAACCTCATGGATGTGTCCACTGCAGTCAGACTTTAAAGGCACCTTTTGAAAACATCTGACAGTTTTAAAAACACTTAGCATGGTTGGATTCAATGATCCAGTGGGTCTCTTCCAACCTGGTGATTCTATGATTCTAAGAAATAGGGAAAAAATCCAGAATGGTTAATCCCTTTCAAAATGGGGGAAACATAGCTGCAGCCCCTAAACAGATTGGCAAAGCATCTTGAAGATACAAACAGGTGTAGGTGGATGGTAAACATGGAGTTTGTGTGCATCTTACTCCACACTTTTGGAGGAGTCTTATGAACATGAAACCTTTTCCTGTTAAATTTGAGTAAGACCTGTAAAGAAAAACCACACTAAATGAAACAAACAAAAAAACACCCTCATGACCATACCTTCTGTTGTTTAATTGTTGTAGTTGATGGTAATAAGTCTAGTTTGCCTTGCATATCCAGATCAGTTGAGAACACTTCCTGGACTTGAAACAGAGCAGAAATAAAAGATTTCTCTTTGTTACAATTTCAAAGCACTTCACATTCACCACAAACCGCCTGCAAACAGTAAGGCTCAGAATACCAGCCTGTATCAAGTTGTTAACCTTTCAGGACTCAATCAAAGCAGTGTTGTGTGACACTTAATTAATGAATGCTTTAATGTGGTATATAAAAGCTAACAAACATGGAAAATGGCAATGATTCATCAAATTTAATATTCCATCAAACATTCGATTTTGAAGACTGACACTTTAAAAAAAATAATCCAGTGGAATACAAGTTCAGAGGAGTGTCTTTAATGAAATTCATCCCTCTCTTTTTAGGTCTCTTCCAAATTGTATTTAGAGGCCCAACAAAAGCAAGAAAAGTGCATTAAAAACTGAAGTAGTTATGCGACCTTCTAGATAACATTTGAACATATTTTATGGAATCTGTTGTGAAGAGTGAAGGAAGTTGTCCTTATAAATACACTTGCAGTTTAGGTCACACATTGTCTGCAGTCATTGCTAGGAGGCAAAAGCCCTGTTGTAAAACAGCTGGGCTTCTTGGCTTGGGGCAAAGGCAAATTCCACAGCCAGAAACCTAATTAGACACTTTTGGAATTCACAGCACCCTTTCACGCTATGACCTTTTCCTTTCTGTCTTCCCCTCTCTGCTTCTCTCCATCTCACCCCCATATGTCCTCATCCCCTGTCTCCCATGAACATTTGATCCTTTCCTTACTAAGTATGTTGCTTCTTTGCATAAGTACTGATTTCAGGCCAAATTCAGTCCTGCTGGTAATAAGAGCAACTTGGAAGTCAACAAGTTTCTGTCATGACTCAATCTGTCACTGTGATCCATTTAATGTCTCAGGGACGCTAAGCTTATCCAGTCTCCTAAAACTTTTCCAAAAACATGGGCAGCAGAAGTCAGTGCCAAAGAAGTAGCTTTATCTGTTCTGGAAAACTTCAGAAGTCCCCACAGAACTCTCATCTTGCCTTGGAATGAAATGTAAAATGTCCTTACAATTTTCAAAACCCATCGAGACATGGTCTAAGCATGCACCATTGCCAGTGTACTCACTCGGATATAGAAAGCCCAGGTTCAAATTGCTAGAGGGACTTTAACCTGGGTCTTCCATGTGTCACAGATAGACGCACTATCTCTTGGCCTCACAGGGAATTCTTTCTGGATTGAAGCAGCAATTCTGTTCTGAATCTGACTTTTCTCATTGAAAGACTCTGCACATCCACAAAGCATTTTTCATATCGCCAGACAGGCATTTTTCAATAAACAGCCTATCACCACAAATTTGCCAACCTCCTATATCATCAAACAAAAACATTCAAAACTTTTCTAAAAGGTTGATAGACTTTAATTTAAATATTATTTGTGTCAAGGGGAAATAATAACCAAAAAATAACTAGGTACAAGAATGTAACCATCTTGCAAAATAAATGAGCAACTGATAGAAATGGAAAGCTATTAAATGCCACTGAAGATGTATAATTTACAGCAAGAGTATTATATATCATTTTCTTAAATTGTTTTTATAATGTAAGTTGCAGCTCTTACCAAAACTCATTTCCAACCAAAGAACAAGTGCCCTCACACGGATTTTTCACTTAACTAAAAATTGCAAGATCCATCCATTAAAATAAAAATAAAAAAGAGGTAAGATAAATAGGATATTTTAACTGAATTGGGTAATGGAGAACTGCTGTGCCACTCATAAGAAATGTCTATAACTCATTTATGACTCCTGGTATTTGTATAGCATGTTGACTCGTGAATCACAGAGTAGCTATCATAAAAAACCAATGTCTCCTTGACAAAAATGCATTTAACTCAGCTGAGATTTGCAGTAAAGATTCATGTCTACATTTTTAAAATCACAAAATCTAAACATTAACTATTTTTGTAAATCTGTGTATTTCAGTGGTGCGTTTCCTGTTGCAAGTCCCAGAAAGCACTAAAGAACTTCTCACAATCGCTTCTCACAATGTTCCTGGAAGGATTATCCCCATTTTACAGATGGTAAAACTGAGGCACAGGAGTTCACTAAGGTCCCCTGGGTAAATGATGCTTTGGGCAATTTGCACCTGTTTTCTCTGGTTGCCCACTCCAGCAACAGGGACCATGTTTCCACTCCGACTACCCACCAGCAGTACCTTTATTCTAGCTGCCCTTTTTCAGATCAAATGGGCTTTTTAGACTTTTGGTTTGTTATGGAAATACATATTTTTCCCTAGCCAAAGACATTCTGATACAGCGTGGTTTTGTGAGGAAAGAAACAGGAGGGCTTAGGCAGATTTTGGTGAAATATGTAGAGCAGCTGTGATAGGGGAAGGCAAGCTGTGACCACCACGGGATGTCAGTATACTTTTTCATAGCTGGGGATGGTGAGAAACAGCACTTGTCACAGTCATTGGCAGTGGGAAAGGGAAGAAAATAGCTACAGGGTGTGCAGGGTGCTGGCCAGAATTGGATTTTCCTCCAAGGAAAAGGAAAGTTCATCTCTCAAGGCTTGTGGGGCAAACCTGTACCTGAAAGGTGTCAAAGGTGAGAAGAGATGGCAGAACCAAGCCCCAGTATCAACAAAGAAAGAAAGAAAAACACAGGGCTCTTTGTGACTTCAAATACACACAATATTGCCTCTACCACTGCAATTAGTGAGCCACAGTCCTGGGCTTCTTCACACCACAAGGAGAGGCACATGCTTGGACACTGGGCACCCTGGACTGACTTCCAGCATGCTTCATCCCTATGTGTCCAACCAGGACTAAATGGGTGCAGCACCCCTCAGTCTATGCCCTAAAAAATAGATCTCATTTCATCTTCCAGAACAAGCATGTATCCTCTACATGCTATTGCTATTTGCATGAGATTAAATATTTAAATCAGAGAAAAATATTGTTCATTATCATTTGCAAATATCTTTTTAATCACAAACTCAACCTCAAAGCAGCACTAACTGTGCATGATTGCAACCTGGTCAGCATTATCAAGGTCCCCTGAAAAAACTAATTAGTATGTTATTGTATATCTACCTAACTTGGAGATAAATGTTGTTTACATCTCCTTTCCTAATGACAAAATGGAGATGGTTCAGTAAAACACCCTACCTCTTAATATGCATGGTTTGTTGTAGGAGCAGCTCAATTCATATTTCCACCACTTTGATGGTAAGTGAACAGCAGTAGCAATATTAATCTGCAGTAACCTGTCAGTGAACTCTACAGCTAATATGATGTAGTTCTGATTTTACCATCAATCAGACCTGAACAGGCCCTAGACAATCCTTACAGCACTGCCTCAAAAAATCTAATTGTGCAAAAGCTTCATCGGTTTCCAACATTTCTTTTTTATCTGTCACAGACTTCGGCCTACTACACAACCTTTTATTATTGGTGTTATTGCATTAGCTTGTTGGACAAAAAAGAAAAGGCTAAATCTAAGAGTTCCCCTGCATTCCATCATTTGTTACCATGTGAGATACTATTTGACAGTTCCATATTATTTTAGATTTAGATAAATATTATTAGGACATATGGTATTGCATGAACTTTTGAACCACTGGTTGCCAATGTATTAAAAAAGGCTAGTAATATTTTTACATCTGCATTTGCATGTTCAAATGTATAAGAAAAAATAACATGATAATAAGAAAGAGATAACAAAAATGGAAAAATTAAGCTGTACCACAGGATTGGATTTTAGATGAAATGTAAACCCAGACTTTTTTTTTTTAGTTAATTGTATTCACAGAGTAGAAGTTAAAAAATGAATTATTAACAACAAACGTGAACTTTAACGAAAGTTAGAGTTCTACTAGTAATTAAGATAACTGTTCATTATTCTTTTCAGGCATTTTTAGTACAATCATCTATTATGTGGTTTTGTAGCTTAAATTAGACATGTGTGGGTAAATACCATAAAAGAAGCACAGACACGCATTCTCCACGAGAATCTTTCTTTCAAACATTGGCTGTAAGAGATTACATCTTGCAGTAAGATACATTACAACCTTACTATTTCTGGTGAGTTTACTGTGCAAGAAGTTCTGGTGTAACTTTTGCGATTTTAAACATATAAAAACATCAAGGAAGATGAACTATTAACATTATCTGTTTAGTCATTTTAATCTTTTGCATCTTAAATGTAATCAGGCTTTTCAGAACTGAAATCGCTAATCAGCATGTTGGATAAATGTTTCCATTTTAAAATGTCCACATTTAGAGATAACAGCTGGTTGTAAAGAATATATTTATATTTGTGATTTAATGTATCACAAACTTTATGTTTTATTTCATTTAGCTTTACCAAGAAACTGAGAATATTTTTGCTAGCATGATCTATTTAGACAGCAGTTTTACAGCAGTAGAAAAGCATAGAGTAATAAATGAGGTGTGCATACAATGCATTATATATATGGCCTTTAAAGCAAGCATGTCTTTCTAACAGAACAAATTTTTTACACAGTTTCAAATTATTTCATCCCTTTCTAACAGGAGCTCAATTAATGCAAAGCAATAAAGCTTGTGCATAACAGGACACAGGCAATATGCTGTCTTCTGTACTATAGTGTTTTTTCATTAATTTAGAAAATTGTATACAAAATTGAGAGAATTATTTTTTTAAAAAGAACTCTAACTTCAAAGAAATATTTTTTACTATACAAACATCAAATGAATAACTGGGTTTTAGCCCTCAATCAATCATAATGTAAGGGAATTGTAATCTAATGAAAATAGCCATACAAAATAAGGAAATGGCTGTTTCATCCTGTTAAAAACATGCAGGAATGCAGCTTTGGAACTACTGAGAGGGCCGAGGTTGTAGAAAGACAAAAACAGGATGTTAAATTCTTACAACAATTGGAAGCAACTGATTTTTTCAAGCATTTACCACCACCTGTGATAATTTGTCCTGCTGCCTGTAGGGGGTTCTGTGCGACTGCAGAACCCCGCGATTTTAAGAGTACCTAAAACCAGGTTATCAGAGATAGAGGCAGAAAAGGAGTGAGGTGCATTTGCAGTGATGTTGAACATGTCCAGCTGCATTGTCACTGCTGCAGTTTTGACTGTTAGACTAGCATTAGCTAGCCTTAAAGCAAAAATAGCAAGAGAAAGTTCTTCAGAACTTTAGCACCCTTCAAAATGTGTACAATTATTATGGCAATAATAGAAAATCAGTTATAATTTACATAATTACATTAAGCTGCACATACTAATTTTCTAGGTAACTGTATTCACAGCCAACCACAAAATTATTCAATTCCCTTTATTATTTAACCTCTTGTTTTAGAAGGCTGTCAGTAAGGAATGCTAGCTTTCCTTCACAATTTGATATTCCTCTTTTGCAAGAGGTTAGATCTTTACTGCCACATGCTAGTTCTCTGTAATTCACAAATCAACTAGAGCACATTATATAGGGCTCCTGCTTATTTAGAAAAAAAAATTAAAATAAAAAAAGGACCACTAAACTGTTCAAAACAAAATTTTTAAAAAAAGAGTTAGTGTGGTACAATGTGTCATGCCTGACTAACCACAAATACAGCAATAGAATTATAAGCTCAGTTGGTTAGAGAATAATAAAGCCACATCCATTAAAAAGAGTGCAAAGATTAATAACAGTATAGTTAAGAAAAAAAACTCAAGCTGTTCTCTATGAATATTTCAACAAGAGTAACAATGTTTCGGGATTTTTGTAACTAACAACAACTCTGGATTTTAATTAATTTAATTAATTTTAATTAATCTGGATTTTTCAAACATGAGAACATGTAGTCTGAAATGCTGATTTTCTCCAGAGAAGCTCAGCAAAGGAAAGACTGAATATTACCAGAGCCTGTGAAATTATTCTGGTTTGTTATGATACCTGTAACACAGCTCACACGTGTCAGCAATCTAGTCCTCTCGTCGTGGTTGTCACAAGAGGGTGACTCGCACCCAGATATACTCATAGGGAAACTGACAGAACTGGGGTATTCAAATAATTCAGATAATGTGGATTTTTTTAACCTTCATTATGCACATGGCCTTGTTTTATTCAAAAAGGAAATAAAGGAAGGTTCTAATTGCCACAATTTTACTGGAAATTATAAAACACCTCTTGCTATTCAGTAATTCAGGTGCCCTATTACAGCAAAGTACTTAGAGATAAAGTTAATTTTAGGTAATTTTAAAGTCAAACCTAGACATTCTGCAGGACAGGGATAGCTGAGTCCAGGAATAAGTGCTTGGCTGCACTGGCCTCACAGTTCATAGCTAGGTGAATGCTTCAGAACATTTTTTAGGGGCAACAGTCCTTCTTGTGATGGAGCAACCCATCTGGGTGGGGGTGTCATGCCAGAAAGACAGCTACCCTCTGCCCCCAAACACACTTCCCTTTGCCCCACCTTTGTTGTACTCCCTCTTTGGAAATCCAGGTTCAAATGAGGGCTGGCCAAAATCTAATTAAATACCCTGTGGTTTAAGCTGTCTGAGGAACTTTCAGAAAGTTTTGTCCTGGTAACAAACCACAGTTACAGATAGCCCCCGCCACAAGTATGTTGTAACTGGGTCAGGGGTTTAGTGGTTCCTGTTGCATGGGAAAGCTCTCAGACAACCTCCTGAAAACAGTGCTCTCCCTTCCTGTGCATTTATGGCATGGAAATCAAAATAAGATTAGTAAAAACAAAGTAAGAGACTATAAAAAGGATTGTAAAATATACAGTGAAATTTTATATTGCCTAGTTCATGAGAGTGTATTATCCTTTAGACAGAATACTAGTTACCAGATAAGTCTCTATACCTGTACATACTGGGTTTGCATTATACTGTGACTGCAACATGAGTGTGAGTGAAACCATAACCAGCAAGCAGGGAAGAAGAATTTAAAAAGCCACCAGGTTAGACTGTGATAACACTGACACATAATAGGTGCATTTTTTTTCTCACTTCAAAGATGTTTTTGAAGATTTATGTGTGTTTCAAGATGGTTAAAAGCAACCTTTTCTTACACTCAGACTATTACAACAGCTACTACCTCTTTTATCCCACAAAACAGGTATTTGTCTAGTTAAGGCAGGTGAGCAGGACATCATCTTCTCAGCTTTTCCTAACCAAGAGACAGTGTAACAAGTCCAGGATGTTCTGAACAATCCAAAAGGATGCCTTTTGCTCTTTTTTTTTTCTGTAATGTCATTCAGGGATGGGTACTATGCATACATGAAACATAGGCAACCTCAGAGGCAACCCAGGAAAGAGACAGGCATTGTGAGTAACAGATGTCCAACTGTTAACTTCGTGGTCAGTCATAGGAGACCTCACTAAAAATACAATCAGGTTAATAAGATTTTGCATATTTACTCCAAATAGATCTGTCCCACCGTCTATATATTTACAAACAACAAGTCAAGACTTCTTTTTGTTAGAAAAATATGAGAAATCAAAACAAATTGAAAATAAAATATGTGACAGTGAATCAAATATGTTGTTATTAATTCAAAATTCTTATTTCAAAATATTTCCCTTCTGACTCTTTAAGTTTTTATTGAGTTAGCTTGAGTTTCAAAGGAAAAGATGACTTCAAACAGTTTTTGTTTTCCATTAAGGAAATATTGACATAAGTCCTGTAAAAATTAAAATTTTTTCCCCATACTTTCTGTATCAAACAATTTTGAAACTGACCTTTCCTTGAAATCATTGCAATGACTCACTGGTTTTATGAGAAAACATATCATTGTTTTCTCATGCAAAGCTCTGGACCAGTCTACATGTGACTCCCTATTCCCTTGTGAAACTCCAGAGAGAAAAGATTCCTGTCTTGTCACACATTGGGTCCATTGCTTAATATTTCCATGGTGTGAGTAGACAGTTCAGGAGTATTTTTAATCTTCCTTTATACAAAAAAAAAATTCCTTGCATTGTGTACATAATGCAATAAGGAGATTAATGTTAGACTTAAAAGGAACATTAACAATAAAATGAGATCCATAATCAGTGCATGAAAGCTCTTGAAACTAGCTGCTTGACTGGCTATTTTCTGATACATTGACCTTATGTACACAGTGAGGGCAATGAATACAAGGCTGTTCTCCATTCCCATCAGAGCTCAGGGGACCGCTTATGACCACAGCCCATCATGAAGCCTTTATGCTTTTATTCTAAGGCAAGAGGCCAATAGTTTCCTCTGTAATTGAGCTGAAGGACACTTAAAAATAATTAATAGGATCTGGTGCAAATAGCATTATTTGTTGTGTTGTGTGCATTCTGTTTTTTATTGCCTGCCTCCAGAGCTTAAAGACTTTTCTTCAGAAAGGTTGGATACCAACTGTTCTGAAAGTAGTCCCAAAGCAAGACAGAATATAAATAGCTCTGCAAGCACAACAAGCTGAAGGCTCCACAGAGGCAAAAGTACATCAAGTAATTAAAAAATACTGAATTATATAAATAAGGAATAGCCCTTTACAGTTCCAGACCATATATATTAAATATACTATGAGGATCTCAGTTGTTTTTAACTATCATCCTGATAGAAGTAATGTATAAACAGGAAGGGCAAACGCACAAGGGGGAACATGCAGTCCGTTCCACATGCAGAATGCCCCTACTGAGGCAGACCAACTTTCCCCACATCCCCTCAAGTAAGAAGCAGACTTTTGTCACCCCTCTGGAAAGCACATAAGCCATGTGTCCCCTTCCTACAGCTGCAGATTGACAAGCATCACCCTCCTTGGCAGTATGGCCCCATGTTGCTCTTATTTTCTGTAGTCTCCAGAGGATCTAGAGCTGGCAGAGCGATGGGCATGGGCTCGTCATGTGGTTGAAGTATCCACCACCACCCTCTTCTTTATTTGTTTTCTTATTAAACAGCTATCTGCACTGTGACTGCTTGATTTTCAGAGGTTCTTGTTTCTCTACACTCTCCATGGTATCCACAGGTGATGCTAACCCAACCACGTATGCTAGCCCTCTGTAATAGCCCTATGACGCTTCCAGGTTCTCAAGCATAACAAAACTAAATTCTTAGTTTGAAACTTTCTTCTTGGATGAAGGTGTTAACTGATAATTTTGCCAGCACATTAAAACCCCCAGATCTGGTTATTTCCCCCAAATCATATCCTAGACTCCTCCCTCTTGCATTATTTAGGGCTGCAGTAACTGCTGTTGCTTCATTGAGGGAAGATTACCAGACATAGGGCTGGGGGTCATGGGACAGAGGAAGCAAGGAACAGATGCAGAAAGGCTCAACACTAGGCAGCTATCTGACTGCACAGTGGAAAGCTGTGATTTTCCTCTCTTTTTGTGGATCTTGCAAAATGCAATTGACTTTCCTTCTCTATAGGAAATCCTGACATGCAACCAGTGCATGAAGCCTTTTGAAGTCTCATGAGTTCCTGAAGGCTGGGTGCATTTTCTTCTAAGTAGTGCCCTACCTGACATTGCAGGACCATCCATCACATCAGCAACCACCACAGCCCTGGGGAATATGATTTGTTAGTTAACATAGGCTTTGTTAGCTAGCTTTCCAGTGGCACACACCAATGGAGATCTACTGCTTTCAGAAAATTTCCAATGATAAACCAAGAAGAAGCTTAGCAAAAACTTGTCCAAGTCCACACTATACACTGATTTGAATCAATCAAAAGTCTCGCTGTTTATATTTATTATTGATATTATGATCCCTGATGTTCTGAGTCAGCTTTTGGATTAAAATGAGACTGAGGCCATTTAAATCCAGTTTTCCTCTCCTTTTAAACATACGCAAGGGACAGGAGCCCTCAAGAAAGATCTTATGTATGTGGACTTTTCCTTGTTGTTTTTCACTTATTTATTTGTAAATAAAAGAGAAAGCATATATGCAGCACAAGTATTCTAACTACCAGTGTACTGCATGCTGTATTAGAGGAATAAAGAAGAGGGCTGATGGAATGGAGAGAGCAATTTACTGTGCACTGGTCTCAGCTGCCAGTGATTGCAAAGGGAACTCAGCAGATGTTTTTTTGATAAAGGTTGTTTCTTGTTGGAGCAGCAGCAAAATCCATAGCATTATTCTGTAGGACTTTGCACATCATGATTCTGCCATTTCAGTTAGACTTAACAGCTGGAGGATGAAAAAAAAATGTTCCAGTGCATTATTTGAAATTTGTCATGTTGATTTAGTTTCATTACTGTTATTAAATTTTATTCTGGAATGGTTTACATATCAAGAATACATAATGGGTTTCTATGTGGCCTGGGATTTATTTCTTGAATGAGGAAAGGACTCTACTGTGACAAAGTCATAAAGCCTTATTGACTTGATCCTTTGCCATAAACTTAGGATTCAGGGAGATAGACCAAATATTATATTGATACGATGGTTGTATTTTCATCAGGAGAATAACTGCTTCCAAAATAAAATTTCACAGTGAGACTAGATCTATAGAATTGTTTGAGAAACATGCTATCCCAGGCATGAATAGAAAATATTCTCCTAATTAAAGATTTTGTAGGCAAAGAGTGTGAAGAGAACAAACACAAATATGCAGATTTAATGTACTATCCAGACCTTGAAGCAAATAATATAAATAATGTAACAAAAAATAAAAGTGCATAGACATATAGAAGGATTTAAATATGTGAAAGGATGTTTCTAAACAAAGAAATACTGAACACAATAAAGCCTATCAAAATCAAAGTTGTATTGAAAGACAAGATGAGCCAGCTAAAATCTTACATCCAAACAAATTGAAATTATAGAGGATACTCAAATTTGATTTGAATTCAGCTTTTGAATCTCTTCTTTCTAATGGGACCACTCAAAATTCTAACACATTTTTGAGTCGGGTCCAAATATTGTGGTGTAAGCAAACACTTAAATGTGAGTGACTGTTGTTTTGTCACATTCCTGAAGGTTAATTTGCAAATAGGAGAAAGTTGCTGTGTCATATAATGCAAATTACTGAAGATTGCATGTAGCCTCAGAGAGATATACTCTTGCTGATTTGTAAATTAAAGACAAGCCACAGAAGTTCCGAATTCCTTCACAACATAACTACTCATGAGTTTCTGCTGAGAGACTGCCTTCAAAAGGCAATAAATCTTCAGGAAATAATATCAAAATGCTAGCTCTAGAGCATTTATGACTTTTTTCCCCCAACTTTCTCTGGAATACTT
The DNA here is from genome assembly GCA_013389865.1 of Piaya cayana. NCBI lineage: Eukaryota > Metazoa > Chordata > Aves > Cuculiformes > Coccyzidae > Piaya > Piaya cayana. The sequence goes on from WAAB01019165.1 coordinate 205,364, forward strand.
CTTCCAAACGTAAGCAGATGGCAAAATACTCAGTGGGTCAACTGTTGTGTTCAAACACTCCCAGGGGTTTCCGTTAATTCCAGTCGTCTCTGCACAGACAGACAAGAACAGAAATAGCTGCTCATTCTTCCTTAAGATGACCACAATTTTCCTTACTTCACTCTCTCTGAAGTATTATTTGAAACTACTGTTGTTATTCGGTGCTTTGTGGATGCAGAAGACTAGTGAAAGAAAACACAAAATAATGCTTCTAGCTGAAGTGAATGAATAAATACAGGACTTAGCCCAGATCCATCCTTCTCCTAGTGAAGCCAGGATGGCCTGACCTTGCTGTTCCTCTGCCATTCCAGCCACCCAACCGGGCAAAACAAGAGCTTCTCTGGAGGTCACAGACTGCTGCCAAGCTGAAATTTCTCAAGATGCTAAACCAGTATAGAACACCGGATTTATTTATTTACTGGTTTACTGGGGCAAAATAAATTCCTCAGAGGGCAGGGGTTTAGAATTCAGTGCTGACCTCATTCTGTCACTACTGATGTCAGTGGAATCTGCTGAAACAAAATAAAACCAATGATGGACGAGTCTGCAAATCTCACATGCTGTAAACTATGAAGTTCACGGCAACTTCATTGGCTGCATTTCTGCTAATGAACAAAGCCTAACCAGGATTAAGGGCTGGCAGCATGTGGGGGAGCGTGCTGGGCCGCCACAGCTCTCTGGGGTGGTGTCCACAGCTGGGTGGGCGCTGGAGACGTGCACCCATACGTGGGAAGCCACCATCCATCGTGTTTGTGCTGAGATGCTGGGTGTTGCCAGGGGTTACAGCGCACACAGCAAGGGACTAGGCGACAACACTGAGGAAAGCATTTCATCCCAAAAAAGGAAAACATTGGCTACAGAAATGCAACAGTGTAGGCAAAACACAAGAGATAATCAGATGTTAATACAAGTGCATTCCTCCTCATTGCAATGAATAAACATTAGAAAGCACAAGGAACGTGTTTCAAGTAGTGAGGGCTTTTTCTAACAATAAATTCAGATAACTCAGGTTCAACTGTACAAAGACAAGCAAGAGACCCACTGCAGAGCTGTGAAGGCATCTTAGCAACACCTCTATGCAGGAGAGTCATGCTGCTGAGCCAGGGCCAGGTAGCACCTAGCCACATTGCCCCCACCTGCTCTCAGTGCCTGCAGCCACCACCAACCCCATCCCAGCAGAGAGCAAGGGTCAGGCTGAAATACTGCTGCTGACACTGACCAACCACAAGGTTTAAGCAGTCCACAACTGGGAGGCATTAAACCTTTACGCCTCCGTATGCACCAACAGCATCTCCTGAGCAGCTGTGCAAAACAGAAAGGGAGGTGTCCCATTTGATGCCTATTTTGAGTGAAGGTAGCCAGCAAAACAGCCAACACTTAAAATGCTGACCGCTCCATCTTCAGACCACACACATTTGCTGTTAGCCACCTGAATGCACAGTATTCTTCAGGTGCTTTCATTTCTTGCCCTGGCACACTGTGCAAAAACAATACTGAGCTAGTCCTAGGTTAAAAAAAACAAATCAACTTTACATTTTAATAAGTGCATAGAGCTGTTAGCTTGACAATCCTGTCTTCCATAAAACTCACATTCATAACAATCAATAAAGATGGAAATTTGCTGCAATATAACCCATGAGTCTGACTAAAACTTAGATCTGATGAGATCTCCATTAAAGGTAAAATGCAGTAGAGGCTTCACACCAGATCAGTCTTTTGTTTCTTTTCAATGAGAGAAAAAGTGCCAACTATGATAAAGTTTTACAAGGAAGTAGTCCATTTTCTAACAACATGACTGAAAGTAGCTTTCATTACATGTAGGCTCTCAATAGCCAATACTATTAACTGACATGTCTTTCCTCCTCGTCTCTGGATAAGACAAGAACACATGTTATTTTTAATTGTTTCTAACTCAACATTGATATTTACTGCATTCTATTTAAAATTAGACATTCCTCTGTTAAAAGGATAGAATCAGATGAAAGCCAAAGACTTGGCTTCCTTAATGTGGTACTTTTTGCAATTTTTGTCAATTTCTTTCACAACTTTAGCTGCATCCAGCAGTATGGAAAACAAAAAACATACAGTGGGAAAACAATGTTTCTGTCCATCAATCCACTTACAGTGAACTGCTAGCATATCACAGGGGGCTACAGACAATCTTTATAGCATCTTCCAGAGGAACCTCTTTTCTGAAAGAGCCAGCCCTACCTCTAATTTAATTAACCTCTGTAAAAACACCACTAATAACATAAACTTAGGTATTGATAAAACCAGCCAGCATCTCAAAAATTTGTTTTATCCAGGAATATAACTCAGAATGGTAAGTCTTAGAAGTGTGGAAGAATTATTAGATTAGAACTCATGTCTTCCTCTTGACAATGCAAAATTATTTGCTAGTGCTTTTGTGTACTTGGTTTTTTTTTAAAATATACCTAATTGCAGCAGTAAACTATGATAGCTTGGGTAAGCAGAAGACTATTTTTAATGGAACCTTGCTACAGATCTGGTTTGTGCCACATGGTCGATTTGCCTCACTGCCACCCCTTTGTTTCTCCAGCCTTAATAAGAGAGACAGTTAATATCTGTCTATTCCCCAGGACAGTTATGCTGATTACTTATCATTTACCAAAATCTTTCAAACTGAAAGAAGTGTCATGGAGGCAATATGAGACATAATTTGGTCTTTCACTATTTTTCTTACTTCCTTTTTGTGTTGAGAGCCAAGACTCATTTCTGATAGCTATCATGTTCTGCTCTTTCTCTCATCAATTACTTGAAGAAGTTACTGTCATCCAAGGTTACATTTCTAATGATTTTTTTAGTTGTGTAATTTAAAGAGTGCAAAATCACTCCATTTCATCTTATTCTGGAGATCACTAAGTGTAATTATACATGGAAATGATTAAATGAAGAAAAGCTAGATATACTCTAATCCACTTTCAGGGTCTAGCATTAGAAAGGGTCTAGAATAAGAAATGCTTATTTCAAACAACTTACGTTCACCAGCCCTTCAGGACACTAAGACTGGCACTAAGTTATGGTGCAAAAGTTTGCTCAGAACAAAGATTTTGTTTTCCTCACACATATGGTGGACCTATATTAAAAAAAATTATTCTCTTCAGACTATTTCGTCAATCAAGAATTGTAAGTTAAATACAAACATACCTAAAAAAATAATCCCCAAACCAAAAGACACGTCTCTCCAAAAACCCCAGCCCTCCCAAAGTAACTGGAAAAAAAACATATTGCAAAACTTTGTTAGCCAAAGAGTTCAAGGAGATTAACCTTGACTCTTTCAAAGTGTTCTTTGAAGAAAAGAAATGATAGTGACAACAGATCCTATCACACATGAGAGGAATAAACTAAAGACTCAGAAATGGCTCTGACATGGAGTTCCTTTTCAAGTATTTCTTCAGTGTTCTCGCTAAGAAATGCCTGGAGCACTGAGAGAGGGTAGGATGAGGATCCTGATGAAGAAACTGCAACAATTGGTAAAGGACACGTAAGGGAATGCATTAGGGAAATATGAACAACTGGAAAAAAATGGACAACCTGCACCCTTCAGGACTTAAAAGTATTAGTTAACCTCCTTTATGTTCACTGTGTATAAGCCAAATAACTGAAAAATTAGAGCAGAGGAAGAGTAACATTACCAGCTTTAACAACAACGAGGGTACTGCAGCCAGACAAGCTCTTGTAAATCCACTTTCTGTTCCTAATTGTCACTTCTGACTTCAGTGAGCCTTGGGTACAGAGCCTTTAGCAAGGACAGGGAAGTATCATATGCCCAGATAAGCTTTAATAGAGGTATGATGTTGTATCTCTCTGGATCTTAGCTGAAAAAGTAATTCCCACAGGCTTGGCCATTTCCATGTGGCTTTCAAGTGGCTGCAGTCATGAAATTACAGGAAATAAGCTGTAATATAGCAAGGTGGTGGGAAGTGTCTCCTGGCTACCATGTGGATGCCTGCTAGGAACAGTCTTTGTTGGACTTCTTTATTAATGATCTGGCAGAGGGAGTGCACAGCACTTTGATGAAACTCACAGATACAAGTATGAAAGACAAAGATCAGTGTATGATGAAAATAATAGAGAATTTTCTAGAGAAGATAGGAACATGGAAAGAAAATAACTAAATGAGGCTCAGCTTTGAAAAAATGCAGGCTAGGAGAACATCTGAGATGCAACAACAGGAAGGAGAAATCTGGGATGCAATAATGATGAAAGAGATCGAAGGGAGATAGCTCAAGTTAAATGACATGAATTGGCAACATGATATGGTGTGAAAAAATGCAGTAGAATACTGGACAGAGTAAACAGTATCACATCACTGAGTAAGCAAGGAATAGTCACTGTCTGTATGGTGCTGGTGCAGCTTTATCTGGAATATTATACGCATTTCTGAATATTGACAAATTAGAGTGTTCAGAGAAGAGCACCAAACATGATCCAAAGACTAGGAGGATTGATTTATGAGGAGAGATTAGAAGAGTTAAATATATAAATTGCTTGACTAAGAAATGATTAATGGGGGACATGATAACAGCCTACGAATATTTGAAGACCACCAGTGAAAGAAAGGCATTTTTCAGTGGGATTCACAGGGATCAGCAAAGATCCCAGAGAGTGACTAAGAAGCAAAAACATGTTCTGAGCATCAAAGAAAAAATGCTTCCTAAACATGAATTATGACAATCTGTGGAATAATTTTCCCAGCAGAAGGGACAAGGAGTTTTACTTGTAGCTTTTAAATACAGACATGAAAAATCCCTTAGGAAACGTATACACACAACTGCAAAGGTCTAGACTCAGTGACTTCTCTGATCCATTCCAGTTTAGCCAATCTGGGTACAGTTAACAACTCCCTTTTCTCTGAGATGAATTGGGCGCAGGAGAAATTATTGTATTTGTAAAGATCCAACATCCACATTTGTGTTTCTCCCTGTGCTGTTTGCTAACTTGGCATTCATCAGACTGAAATAAACAATAGCTGCTGTTAGAGAAGTAGTTTTATTACTTGAGGGTTGTGGTGAAAGTCTCAGCACCTGTCTCACCACTGCATGTAGATAACAAATCAGTAGCCTGATATCCACAGAGCCTTCCAGTGACTTAGTTGGGTTCTTGATGAGCTACATTCAAGGTAAATATTAGCTGCAAGTGTATCTTCCTTCTTTTAAAGGTGAAAAAATTACTGTATAGCAAAGTATGACTACTCTGGTTATGTCGGGAATCTCATGGCTGGCTATTAACACTGGAGAGTGAGACAAGCCTGGCAAGGCGTGGAGCTGAAACTAACTAGAATCCTCCTTCATCCAGCCACAGAGTGTTATCAAGAGAGACACAATACCATAACACGTGTCATGCAGCAGCAACAAAAGTTTTAAATCTTACAGCTCCCCTAGCTATATATATCTCCTAAAGTTAGATTAACTGTGAGTCTTTCATCTTCAGCCATCTCTGAAAGGTCTTATCTTTATCTCTGCTTTCAGAGGTCCATAAATTTCTCTGTGTTCAAAGGCTCCATCCCTTCCCCCAGACCCTCTCTAGTTCAGAGAGGTTCAAACTCCTGGATGACTGTCAAGTCTCTCTGTATTTAATCCCCTTAAATCATCTCCCCCTTCATACTTCCTTCCATGTTGTCCACCAGCTTGCCTCCAACACTCCACCTGCTCAGTTTGTCCTCACTGAAGCTCTCTGTAACTTCCCTTCCACCAAAATCTTTCCATCATGGGAATCAACATTGTTTCTTTCTTCCTGCTACATCTTTCAGCCTGGCTGGTCACCTGCCTATATGCAGCTCAGCTTGGAATACACTTGTTTACAGGAATTCCCTGCAGCCACCAGGTGAACTGCAAATGGTTTAACTAAATGGTTTCTGAACCACCCTGGCACTGGGAAACTGAAAGATTTAAAGGCAAAGTAAATTTTAAAACCATCAAGTTTATTTGAATTGTTTTACTTTTAATGTGGACATCTCCCCTTCTCCAGAGGCAATATCATCCATAAACTATCGCCAATAATTATGCTTAAAGCATTTGCTGAAAATGCTATTGTGAAATATATTCAACTTTGATACTTGCTTTCTGCTGAGTAAAGGTATTTGAATCACTAAACAAAAATTGATTTAGTTTATAACCAAGTAGCTATGTCTTCAGTGTCATTTTAATTCATGGTTTTCTACGTGTGATATGACTAATTCAGGTGGATCAGTCCCTACCCACTAGGTTATCATAATTATGCACTATACCAATTTCAAAATTAGTTCCAGCTAGTTAGCCTCACTGCAAGACAATTCGCACAGCCACTTGAGAATTCAACCTAGTTTGATGATGGATTCATATAAACAGCAAAATCCATTATTTATACACTGTAGGAAAATAAACTCTCTGGCTGGCCAGGGATATGAAGCATGTGAAGGGTTTTCATTTTAGATGGTTGGGAATTTTAAACTCAAGCAGCTTTTAATCAACATACCATTGAAAACAAATTTCAGCAACTGCATTTCTTATTCAGCAGCGATACAATGTAACTGAAAATAGAAGCTCCAAAAGCTTTATGGCCTATTACTCAACATGTGCTTATAATAAATTAGATGTAAATAGCAGTTATTGTGTATCAAGAAAAGCAAGAAAAGGCAACCAGTTTCAATAAGCTGGAAGCGCTGAGAAGAGGACTATTTGTCCTACTGTTCTGAAATAACTCCTATAATTAAGACACTCACGTGTATCATAATTTTCTATTATTATCAAGTTACAGTAGCACCTAGACTCTCAAGTTCCATAGCAGTAAAACAGTTTTTAAAAAGCTAACACCAGTTACCTAGAACTAGGCACCATTATCTTCAACTATTAGTGTTGACACAAAAGCTCAAACAAGCTCCCACCTGCTGAGGAGGTGTTGAAGAGGAGTGCAGAGGGGTGATTAGTGCTGAGAGGTACTCTGTGTGAGAATCACACCTAGGGTGTGAGCACCCTGCTACAAAGCTGAGCTTCCCCGAGTCTGCGAGGGCCCCTGAATGCTCTGCTACACACTGCCTGTGGGCACCAGGCACTCAAAAAAGCAGGGCTGCAGCAAATGCCATTCAGTGTCACAATTCTATCTTCTAAGAGCATGGGTACCTTACTCCCAATGAAACCAAGGTGTGTAAGAACGATTGTCACCTGGGTTTCGAGAGCCGTGGTTACAAGAGTAAAAGGGAATTAAGAAAGTGTTCAGCCTGGTGGAGTGGAGCAATGAGCAACTCCACACACACGCAAATGCACTGAAACAGAAAGAATTCTCTTCTACCTGCAAGTAAAAGGATGACAAGCTCATTTTATTTCTGGCTCTGAAGTTTTCTATATTCTCAACAGCTTTCCTTCCACAATAGGTGAAGGTGGCTAATGATGAATCATACAGTCAGCCTGTAAAGAATACACACCCCACCAAGTGACCAAGACGTGGGCTACAGTTTTTCACATGGACATCATAAGACAAAAGTGTTATAAAAATCAATCATAGATTCATCATATGTAGTGACAGCCTGAATCACCTCCCTTCATTACCATCAATCCTGCATCCCTGTGCTGCAGTTCTGGAAGTTCATTCATTAGTGCCATGTCATGGGTCCTCTTTAGTTTTTCAACTCGGAGATCTAGTTGGAAGGAGCTAGGTGCTATGAAAACAAACATATGCCACAGGTCTGCCTGTATAACAGGAGATCTAGCACAGGCAGGGAGGGCAACTTGCTGCCTTTGGACTGTGGGTCCATCTGAGAGGAATGACAAGTTTATTTGTGAAGTTTGTGAAGATATGCTACTGAGCCATTTAGGGTGGACCACTGCTGAGACTTAGGGATTGTGAATTGGAACAAAAATCTCAGTAAAACAGCACAAAAATTCTTTTTGTGTGTGTGAGTAATTATAATTTGTACACCATCCAAAGGCAATTTTACAGGAGTGACTGCACTGAAACCAGTAGCAGACATCAAGGGAGGTGCCAGCCTAGGGCAAATATGCATGGAGCCTTTGGCAGCACATGCATGGAAAGACATAATCTAAAAATCCAAGTCTTCAGTAGAACAGTAGACAGTATTGCAGCTGATGGTGATAAAAGTATTTACCAGAGAGAAAAGCAGTACATGCTTCTTCAGGTTGGATAGTGATGCACAGGTCAAAGCAGTACAGGAATCTAAATTATTCATGGTAACAGAAAAGCCAAAGGAAGAGGATAAAAGTCTATTACAGGGTAAATGTATGTCAATTCTATGGCTTCTTTGGGAAAATCTCATCACTGAATCAGCAAAAGACAAAAAATACTCTAAGATAAATCTCAGGATATTTTACATAACATGGTGACAAATTACACCTTTTCCAGTTTGTTAGTTATTACATATATTGCCAGTATATATTAGTAATATATTTATATTTATCTTGGTATATATTTAGTGGTATATATTTATCTTTATCCATTTACCCTAAGATGAAAGTCAGTTTAAACATACATCTGGCTTTTCACATAAAGTGGCTGGTGCTACATATTCCCAGCACCTGTTGCAAATATAAATGAGAAATTTATCTGGAATTTTTTTAAAGGTACTTGGAAATTGTTTTCTCCTCTGTTTAATAAAGTTACTGAGAAGAAAATGGCAAGGCTAGTACTACATATATGAATCTGTGAGAAGGACTGAAGATGTCCTATTCTACCTGAAAATGGAAAGTGACACTGGGGATATATGTGCCAAAATCAAACTAAACAATGCAAAAACCCAGAAAATAACTATTCTTCAAAAACAAAGCAGCTATTGGCTTATGTAAGATGGAAAAAAAGCTAAATATCCTACGCTATTTTTCTTTTTTCTCTGAGCTAGCCCAAAGTGAAGATATTACAGGTAAGTATTTGTGTCAAAAGCACTGAATTAGTTGTGATGCAGCTGACATAACTATAACCAACAGTGTCATAATTTAAATAGTTTGCAGTTAAGTATAGACTTAGACATAATCTCACCAATGGAATAGTTTCCACCCTAATACTTTAATAGGAAATGGTGCCAGATTAATAAAGAGCTTATCAAAAAGCACCCAGAGTCAGAGCTTGATCTGTATTTAGAACAACCGAGTTCCAGAGTAGCACAAGTAATGCATGGAGCTGTCACCTGAGGACATTTTTTCTCACAGAAAACTGAAATCAAGACTAGCTACATTATTACATACTGGAGTGTTATGGAAATGGAGGATGAGATAGCAAAGCAAACTCTTCAGTTAAACTTGATGTTCGAAAATCCACCTCCTCCCAGAATGAAGATGAGAGCTGGTACTGAACTTTATGTGGATGTTGAGCTTCATGGCAACTGCAGGTTTGCACTGCTCTTTTATATGCATGAATGACAATGGTTTTCTCTTACGTCATGTAAATACTGTCAGTCACACATTTAATGCAAGTCTGTAGGGCACACTGCTTCAGGGCCCTTCAGGTATTTCAGTTATGCAAAACCATGTATTTGGAATATGAAACTTGTTATGATTCAGAGTGTTTGATTTAAATACAGCTGGTCTTGGATTTTTTTCAAGTATTATTTCAGAGAGGCTTTTGAATTGTTACATAAATAAACAGCTAATTGGGAGTTTCAACATGCAGTGTGATTTTGTCTAGATCATAACTGGTTTTATCCTTAGAAATATCCATCTGTAAACATATTTTTGTTGCACAAAATACACAAATACCTAAACAGATAAAGGAAAATAATCTAGATATCAAAGGTCATGGGCTTTTGCAACCTTTACCAGAGAACACTTAAATTGTTAGCTGAATGTAAATAACTGTAAAAGGCACAGAAAATTATCCTTTGAGTGTCACATTCCCAAGGCTCACCACCTACTGCACTTCAGAGCAGGACACCCTTGCAGGGGATGAGATTTCTACAGTGCTCAGTGACTCAGGAACTGTTGCTTCTCTTTGGTAAGAGCTGGGCATCTGGTTGTCATAGATGATCACTGTGAGTCACACTAACTGCTTAAATGCCAGCTGCTCCTTTGGGCAGGCCAAGGAAACCTGCATCCAGTGAAGCACCAGTGCATTTTCCTGCTCTTTGGTCCAGTTCTCCCACTGTGCCGAGGAGCAGTCCCTGACGGCATGAGTCCTGTTCTGCTCCCTTGAGTCTTAATGGGGATGTTCTGCAAGCCAATGTGTAGAAGGCTGTGAGAGATGATGTGTTTGTGGCCTCCTCCCAGGATGGGGAAGGACTAAGGGGACTGGTGCCAGGCAGTCACACAAGGCATGGAGCTGATGTGCGGCCCACTTTCTGTGAAACCATATACTGCATATACATCATATACGCACTGTCACGCATATACCAGGGCAAGCAGCCGATGCCTTGGCATACCCACAATATCAGCAGCAAGCACAGAGCAAGCAAACAATGCTCTCGTGCTTGTTAGTTTAAGGCTTTGGCATTGCTAGGAAGACCTGTGAGTCCTATGAGGAGAAGTTGAGGAAGCTGGAGTTGTTCAGCCTGGAGAAGAGGAGGCTGAGGGGAGACCTCATTGCTGACTCCAACTACCAGAAAGGAGGTTGTGGTGAGCAGGGAGCTGGGCTCTTCTCCCAAGTCACAGGGGACAGGACAAGAGGAAATGGCCTCAAGCTTTGTCAGGGGAGGGTCAGGCTGGACATTAGGAAAACATTTTTCATGGAAAGGGTAATTAGGCACTGGCAGAGGTTGCCCAGGGAGGTGGTTGAGTCACCTTCCCTGGAGGTTTTTAAGGGATGGGTGGATGAGGTGCTGAGGGACATGGTTTAGTGATTAATAGGAATGGTTGGACTCAGTGATCCAGTAGGTCTTTTCCAATCTGGCGATTCTACAATTCTATGATTCTAATAAGAATGCATTAGCCAAAGAAGCAAAGAAGGAAAACATGAAGAGGCACGCTGGTAGCAAATAGTCGTTGCACTTTATCACAGTAGCCCTGGGATATTTTAGAAGTGGAAATTTACTGGGGTAGCTGCTAGCTGGGTAGAGAAACATTATATAAGGCTTTGCCTCCATACAATAAAGTGATTTCGTTTGTCACCTTAAAACGGAGTCTATGCCTCAATCACTACAATACACGGTGACAAGAAATAAGGGTGCAGCATCCCCTGGCACCACAAATGGTAACAACGAGTGAGGGTGAGACACCCACGACATCGTGGACGGTAGCATGGACCTACACCACCTCCCAACATCATACGTGGCGCTTGTGGGGCATCCCCCGACGTCACCGGCGGTGCCTGGGGGTGGGGCAGCCGTGACGTCAGCGGCGGCCGCAGCGCGCGGGGCGGGCCCGGGGGAGCGCCTCTGCCGCTGGGTGTCGCTGCAGCCGGGAGGCGGGAGCCGCTCCAGGCCCGCCGCCATCTTCTGTGGCCGCGTCCCGGCCCCTCGCGGGATCGCGCACACGGGTTAGGGGTCCCCGCTCTGCCGGTGTGCGGAGCGGCGGGCGGCCCGGGGAACCGGCTGAAAAATTGGATTTGGGGGCAAAGAGGATATCAAATCAGGGACAGAAGAGTGATGGGAATGCTGAACAAGGGCTTGTCGTAGAAACAGCGGGTGAAGGCGGGCTTCGCTGCTGCAAGGCGGCGGGAGGCGCGAGTCATAGAATCACAGAATGGTTTGAGTACAAAGGGACGTTCAAGATCACGCAGTTCCAGCCCCTCTGCCACCTCCCACCAGACAGGGCTGCCCAAGGCCCGTCCAACCTGGCCTTGAACACCTGCAGGGATGGGGCAGCCACAGATCCCCTGGGCAACCTGTTCTAGTGCCTCAGCACTCCCATAGTGAAGAAATTCTATCTTAGATCTAGTCTAAATTTGTCCCTCTCCAGTTTATATCCATTACCCCTAGTCCTATCGCTACAAGCCTTTGTGAACAGCCCCTCCCTGGCTTTTCTGTAGCCCCTTCAGGTACTAGAAGTTTGCTCTAAGGTCTCCTTGGAGCCTTTTCCAAGCTGAACAACCCCAATTCTCAGCCTGTCCTTGCATGGGAGGTGCTCCAGTCCAGCAGGTGCCGCAGGGTCTTCACTTTTGCTTAAACACGGAGTCACAGAAGTCAAAGTTGGGGAAATGTACTCCCCTCCCTGGTCTCTTTGTGGGAAATCCCATCAAGAGTCATTTTTGGTCACATAACTTAAAATTTCCTCCACTTTATTCCTGCATTTGGTCCCTGGAGATGGGTTTAGGCTGTGCAGTTTGTGAGCATGTCTGACAGCACTGCTTGCTCCCAAGTGGAAGGTTGTTTCCCATTCCCAGGGCAGCCCAGGTGATGGTGAAACTCCCCTGCCAATACTCTTCCACTTAAAGGGGGGAAAGGACAGTGCCCGCAGCAACATGGGCAGGTTCATCGCAGCACCCTGTGTCACATTTGTCAGTTGCTTTTCAAGGATATTTCAGGGTTACAGTGAAAGGGGCCATTCTGTCTGCGGTTGCTGTTCAGCAGGACATATTTAGATGGTTCCCTACAGCACCACCGCTTGCAACCGCTCATATGTGCAGGGATATTCTGAACACTTAATAATAAGTGATGAAGAGAAATGAAAATGGAGAGGTGTGAAGCTTGTAGTAGAAATGATTTGCCGTGACAACCATGTGCAGAGGTGAAAGATGCTCAGTGCCTTAGGCAAGTAAAGGGCCCCATTTTACTCTGACTTAGAAGACGGTAAATTCAATGCAAAACAGTACAGAGTCAAGCTTTTTAACTGTTACACGAAAACTACTCAGCCTGAATGAGGACATCTTGAAGAATTAGATGTTGTCTCTGTGCGAACTGCTAAAAATGATGGAACAGCAACAGCAAAATCAAGTAGTTAAGCTGAGGCAGTGTTTTTTATAGGCAGGCTTCCATCTTTGCAGTGTGAGTTGTTCTCTCTGGGGAAGCTGCCACCGTTAGAGGGCATGAATGGGAGAGCTTCTTGGATATATGTCCTTGCATCTTCCAAAACTGAGGTGGAGGGGACCCCTTTGTTCATGCCATGGGAAGTCTTTACATAGCCACAGCTGTCTGCAGCTGGACACCACAAGACATGTGGTACATGATGCCTTATCAAGCTGTAGAAGGTATTAGTGGTGGTTTGTTACTACAATATGAATAAGAACATGTTCTTCTGCCCATCTCCTTTCCTCCTTAGTCTGTAAATTTTCCAAAATAGCTGTGTCCCTTCACCTGAGTTTACAGCGAGAGAGAAAATGAGGCATTTGAAGAGTGCTGTGAATCCCCTTTGGACTGAGAGGATTTCTAGAACTCTTCTCAACACAGGAAACTGCTGTGTAATTTAAGCTTTAAAATTTTGCAGTTCAAATAATGAATCTACATTCATCAATACCAGCAGCATTGTTGCAAGAAACATTGGCAGTCTATGAGAAGACATCTTACAGTAGCAGCAAAGACAAGTTAAGAGCCAGTTGTGGTTTTCTCCTTATGCACACACAGAGGCACCCACACTCAGTAGTGGTCTGCTCTGGTGGCAAATGGCTAACAAGTGTGTAACAACAAGCATTTCTAAACAGGTTTAAATCATCCCTCATGGCTTTAATACTTTGTGTGCTTCTCATGGTCATTAAAGTATGAAATTTGCCAGTTCCAGTTAAAATTTAGCAAAAATGCTTGTGAGTTATAAATGCCTTTATAAAACAAACAAAAAACCTGTTAAGCCAGAGTTGGTGGCCACCAGCATGCTAACCTTTGGAAAAAGCTTTTGGCAGCTAGACTGACTGTCTCTGCTGCTTAACACAAATCAGAATTGCAGATAACTGTAACAGGGAAAACATCAAATGAGTACCAGAAGGAGTTAAAGAATACAAGATTTTTCTTTAGTTTTAATATTTTGGCTAATCCACCACTTCCAACGTCTTTACGAATTTCCTTGGTTTTAGGAATGAGCTACCCCATGTTTTATGGACATTCTAAATCCTGCTACAGGAAAGGTGTCAGGGTCCCATAACCTGCTCTGTGCAGTTTGTGTAATCGCCAGACATCAATAAAGACATAAAGAACAAAAGAGCATCTTGCAACTACTGCAAAATCAGACATACTGAAGCCAATCCTCACCTCCAGGAGGTGAGGATATAGCTGTTTCTCTACTACATAGATTAGATTTGAGTTCATCAGGGAGTTGCTGTCTTTCTTGGGAGTGTTAATTCCAAGCTCATTTGTGGATTTTATGCATATAATAAATAAAACATCAACAGCAGCAATGTGAATACTCACCAAGGTTTGTCCATCCTGAAATAAAAATAACCAAAACTGTGGCAGGGATGCTGTCTTTTGCTAACCCAACCAGTGAGATGTACTGGTGACAGCAGCCTTTATGTAAGAGAACCTCCTTTAGAGTTGCAAACTTCTTTTATATGGGTGCCCATCAGCTGATCATACTTACAAGTCCTTTTGGACTGCTGAACTGAATTTGAGCAGGCAAGTGAGAGTTCTTTGCCTGACAACCAACAATTGTCCCAGGCACTGTTGTTCTAAATAAAATCACAGATGTTGAAGTCTTCCTCTGTTTTGCTGCTGGTAGCAGAACACAGCTTGCTGCAGCTGATATTCTGGTGCTTTCAAGCTGGTTTTGAGGGCCATATAAAAATAAGTTGTTTGTTTAACACCAAGTAAGAACAGAAGAAGGAAGTCCTTTGCACAAATGGTGAAGATCCTCAATCTATTCCCTTTAGTGTAGCAGAAAGGGGTCATAAAAGTCCCAGTTCTGCAGTGAAGTGATTCCTTTGATGTAGAGAATGTGGAATAAACTTTGTAGAGGTCTTGCAAATTCCAGTGCACAGAAGCAGGAGCAGGGGTTCTAGGTGGAGGTGCTGTACAGTCCAAACAGTGTCCTGGCCCTTAGAATGACTGAGTGGGGGGCTTGTGCAATTTAAACAACTGTGCATGAATACTGTAACTTTGCAGGCTTAGCAGAAACTTCAGAATTACTCAGGCTCTGGATACCATGGAAGATTTTAAAGCCACTTTACAGCTAACCTTCTAATCCCTTCTAATATGTATTATTTAAGGATTACAGAGATGTTGGTATCACTCATATTCTTGAAGCAATTGTAGCTATTCATACAGAAACACTTTAAGTGTGAAATAGACTACAGACAAGTTACATTGTTAACTTGGTTTTCCACTTTATTCAGTTTGTGTTCAATGCAGCTATTCTGGGCTTTTTATAATTGTTTTCATTCCTTGTTCTCATCTACTAACTCTGTGTTTCAAAAGTCTGGGAATACATTCTATGTTTTGTTTTGAAGAAAAAAAAAATTTCCAAAATTTAGAATGTGACATATCCTTTTTTAACTCCACAGCTAAAATCCGGGCTGTAGGAATGCATCTGCCCATCCTCCTTTTAGCTCTGAGCCACCTGCCCAAATCTTAATTGATCCAAGACAACATGAGCAAAGGAGAGATGATAAACTCATGGAGAGTTTCACAAGTGACAGGTAACAAGAGGACCCATAGGTCCATCCAGTTCACTGTAGGGTAGTGGTCAAATAGACTGGGCCATTTCATCCCTCTCTCCCATCACTAGGGGTTCAGATTAATCAGTAACTGATTAGTACTGGTTATGTGGCATAACCCCAACATGTGTTCAGGTCAAGAGAGACAGACATCTAAGACAGCAGAGGAGTACTAGGATTTTAGTATGAATCATTACCCTGTTTAAAATCTGATGAGATGTTTGTTTGTGGCTCAGTTCTGACTCTACTCCCATTCACATTAATTTTTTAAAGCTTGGGGTTTTTTCATTAGCAAACATACTCAAATTCTAAATTCACCCACTTCAGTTTCTCCAAAGAGGCAGCTACTAAAGTATGTGTTTTCCAGTCACACAAGGACTCCAGCTTCAAACATGATGCACACATTTTTGGCCCATATGAATTGCCATGATTCCATATTCCTCTTGAGCACAAATGCTGTCCCTGAACTTATTGGCCCTGGACCACAGAGGTGGGTCACTGTGATAGGAAGAGTTTGGGTTAGAAAGAATAATGAGAAGTAACCATTTAATGCCATAGAAAAAAACACCACATAAAAATTCATTTACGTCCCTCTGTCAGAGCAGTGGCCTTATTTCCAGAATCTGTAAGACAGCAAAATAAGTAGCACAAAGCACCAAACCCCTTTTTAAGATTTTACAAAATATGCTGGTTTGTGCAGTGATAGGAAGAACAACAGGAAAAAATACCTCCATCAATCTGTGCTTCCTGGTATATTTAGAAATGACCAAATGACAGAAAAATATGGTTTGTAGTTAAGGTCCCTTATTAACACTTTGCAGAATAAGTAAATCTGCAAGATTCTGCAATGAATAAATCAATATTTAACAAATCTGAATGAAGATAAATTGAGGAAATCCTATTATAAAGACAAACAAATAGATCTTTATTCTTTATAACATGGGCAATAGCTCCACATTGCACATGACAAGGTATGCTTTATGTAATAGGGTGAATGTGTATTGCTAATTATATGGAATACAGTTGAATTGAGAAAATATATTTTAACGTTTCCATAAATGGAGGAAGGCAGCATGTCTGAGGTTACTCATATTTTAGATTATTATTATTACTGAGGACATTTTTTACATCATTAGTTTTTAATATAGATGGTATTTGCTTCTACTTTACAATTTACTCTAGTTTGGAGAGTGAAGATACAACACGTGGTTGTATGGAATGCAGGTTCTGTTAGAACTAAGCAGATATTTTACTAAAATTTCACATATATCTAGCAGAAAAACAGTTTTCTACTTTTTTCATTGAGCAGCCCATCTGTTTCGCTCTTCATCCATGTAAAAAAGCCCCAAAAGTCAACATACTAATTTTTTAATCTATCAATGAAAAAAGTAGAAAACTGGTTTTCTACTAGATATATGTGGAAATCCAGTAAAATACTTGCTTAGTTCCAACAGAACCTGCATTCCATGCAACCATGTGTTTTATCTTCACTCTCCAAACCAGAGTAAAGTCAACATACTAATTTTTTAAATGTATCTGTTTGGGCAAAGAAATTTTCTTTCTACACTGACATTTATTAAGAAAATATAAATATTATTGGAAATTTGAAACAAAACTGTAATTGAGTACATTTCTTCCCCTCTTCTTTACAACCCAGTATAGCTTCATACATTTTTTCTGAAAGAAAGGAGTGTGTGGTGCTGCAGAGGTAGTTTTACATAAAACTGCTGTATAAAGTTTGTCCACTAGGTGGTTCTTAAAGACGTATTTAAGAACATTGGTTCAGGTTTTGAGTCTATGGCTAAAGTGATTGTAAACATTTTGCTCCCTCCTCTCATATTCAGTATGCATTCATCAAAGATAAGTAATCTGAAGAAAATTTCATATAATACTTTACTTTATATGTAAGCCCTCAGAATTCTTAAAAAGCAAGTCATTCAAATGATTTCAGCAGGGTTACTCACAGAATCCAGTCCTTGGTATGTGAAGAAAATCTCATTTGCAGCTCACATACTCCATTTGTACCCCAGGGATGCTAAACATTTGGAAACAATGCATTTCATTGGCGTTATAATGATGCTGTCAAAGTTTAAAAAAAATCATAGTCAAAAATAGCACTGGTATAGCTGTAAACAACAAAATACAGCATTGACAGAAAAAATCTTTAGATTTGGAGCACAAGGCTCATTTTACTTTAAAACAACTTGAGATTAAATCTGGGAATCTACCATATGGCTGAATCTTCCTGTAGAAGGTGGAACACCATCAAAAATCAACTGGTGTGAAGCCACTGTGGGGTGTTTGCAGCAAGTAACTCCTCTAGAGAACCTGATCACACAAAGCCACTTATTCTTCTGTTTGTTATTCCCAAACTTGATAGAATTATCATCATTACAGATGGAACATGCAACTGAGGAAAATTTCATTCCATGAATATTGTGGAATAAAGGACATTCTAAATATATCCACTATCAAATAAACTGAGATGTATCAACAGCAATAAAAAGATCTCTCACAATTTGAGTTTTAAGGGTGACAAAATTCAAATAAAAACCATAATAATTTACACCCACTGAACAGGCAAAGATGACAAGAACAGGTAAAAATATTGATTTTTTTTTTTCTGTCTTTCACATATGCCAAATTATCTTGGCATTAAAACTTCCCCATTATACAGTAGACACATTTTGCAAGAGTTGAAAAACTAAATGTAGGAAATTAAACTTTGCAAACATTTTGAAAGAATATATTCTGTCACATAAAGGAAAACTGAATCTATGAAATAGATCTGCAGCCATTATGGGTCTCTTTTATTATGTTGCTGTAGTTTTTTAGTGTGATAATGGTAAATTTCTAAAAACATGGTACTAATTTTGATATTCTTTTTTTACTTGGTTCTCATTTCAAGTGTGCAAAGTATGATTCCATTAGTCTTCACTGATTCATAGAAAATGTAGCATGGTCTGTGTCTGTATTAATGAAAGGAAAAATAAGAATGAAGTTGTAGAATGAAATTAGGTTTAGAAATTAGTTTGTTTAAGCTTACAGCAGTTTTGCTGCAAATTATGGCAAGATTGCCAATTGTATGACATGTATTGCTTGTAATGCAATCTATGCCTGATAGGAATGGTTGGTCTCGATGATCTGGTGGGTCTCTTCCAACCTGGTGATTCTATGATTCTATGCCTAATGAAAAAGTGACATAATCAAAAACTGTAGAAATACAGGAGACTCGATATTCCTCTATTTCCTTGTGAGCAGGGCTTCTTGATATAAACTAGTGAATTTACTTAGGTATTAGAAGAAATAAGCTGCCACAATAATAGAGAAGTGGATATATTATTCATAGAGCAAGAGTAGAGGGAGAACAGGTATTTCCTTCTTGTTACTTTTTCTGATATTAGCTGAGCTAAACAGTTCAGTCTAGTCACAATATTTCCCAAAATGCTTCACAAACTGTCAGTGCTTGCTCCAGTGACATTTTGATAGTCCAAACCAGCTGTGTGATAGGCCATAGACATTTAATACAAGTACTTTGAATTATAAAATCATAGAATCATAGAATCACCAGGTTGGAAGAGACCCACCAGATCATCGAGTCCAACTATTCCTATCAAACACTAAACTTTGGAGACCAAACATTCTATATGATTCTGCAGGTGAAGTTTAGGTTGGAAGAATTATTTAAATTGACATGGTGTCAAGACTAAGATATTAAGATGATATTATTAGAGAATATATTAATATTCACATTTTGTAGTTTATGACAAATAACTGTTTAAAGGAAAACATGTAAGAACTGGGGAAAAACTGGGAAGGGTAAGTCCAACAAAAGCAGTTTCAGGTTTTGGTATTCTGGTAAAACATACTTAAAGCAATAGTGTAATAGTAAAGAGAAAAATGACAAAAGGCACAGGAAAAATAAAGAAAAATGCTTTTACTTCCCCCTTACGCCAAGAGTGGCAATACCTCCTATTTGTTCAAATCTTTACATAGCACAAACAAATATGACCTTTAATACAACAGTCTTTTCACGTTAAGCTTCTGAACAGGGAACGATCCTCCTACCTTCTAATTTCCTCTTCCTGTCCCATATATAAAACAGCTGGGTGTGGTTGTCTGATGAGCCCAGCTGCCTTGGTTTCCCAAGGTATTTTGCCCCTTCCTGTGGGTTGTGTGAGCTCTGCTCAGTTTGGCGAGGTGGGGGGTGGAAAGGTGAGTTAATTTTTTTACCTGTGGGTTTTTTTGTTTTGTTTTGGGGGGTTTTTTTGATGGTTGTTTTAATTTCAGCATTTCTAAGCCCTTTAGAAGACAAATGAAACTGAAAAGAAAATGTGGTAAGCAGCAGCAACTCAGAAGATGCTTTGAGAGAAGCCCCAGAACCAAAGCTAGAAAATTGAGCTTTGTATCTTGCTTTGGTTTAGAGTGAAGCCAAGCTACTTCAGTTTGATGAGGAAAGATGGATTTTCAGCTATGCTGCAATAGAATTAGAGCTAGGGCGAGTTTCAGCTGTGAAAATTGGTCCTGGTCTGAATGAGGAGAATGAGGTCAAGGCATAAAAATGTTTTCAAATTTAGGACACAGAGGTTACTGATCCTGTGGGGCAGTTCACAGGGTTTGAAATCAAGGATTGTGGAAAATGCTTAAAATAGAGGAAGAAGTAAGAGCATATTAAAGTTATGTGGGCTTCAGGTGGTGGCCACATATCCATTAGGTATCAGAGATGCTAAGAGATTCCTGCCATGAATATGGGGCATCACCAAACAAGTCTTTAGTCTTGAAAAGAGGCTGAAATATATTAAAGGATAACATAGTTTTGATGTGGTACAGAGCACAAATCCCACAGAAAGCTGGAGGAAAGAATGGGAGAGCCCTTCTAAGGAACGGTTGAAGAAAATAAAGTAGTGGAGATACAAAGATGTCAATTAAGTTGGGGGATGAGGCAGAAAGTATGTATTTGATCATGTGCACTAGAGAGTCTTGAAATTAATAATACGTAGGTGGAATGAAAATGGAGGAAGTGGCTGTGAGATTTGTCTAGGAAACAATCACTTGAAACCCTAATGACAGCATTTTTCTTGAAATATGAGGAGGAAAGGCAGACTAGAGAGGATTTTAGCTGAAGGTGGTGTGAAAAAAAAATCTATGTAAAGATGTCAAGAAGACAAAATGAGCTTAAGGATAAAAGAAATCAGTTGTTGTGGTTCTGTTTGGTTGGATTTTTGTTTGTGTTTAAGGAGAAAGAGTTTTTTAAATATTTCCATTCTAGGAGAAAAGAGTGTGGTAGGACCCTGAGGGGGCAGATCAGGAGGTGGTCATAAGCTGACTGGCAAAAAAGAAATGAGAAACTTGGGCATCTGCAGTAGACACTCTGTGGAAGAGGCTTGGGGTAATCACTGAAGTCAAAGGTAAACTGGTAAGAGGAAGATTGTCATGCTCTCTCAAGCTTCTTTTGAGAGACAGTCACAGTCCTCCTGTGCAGTGAAAAGGGAAGCAGAGAAAGACAAAGATCATATAAATTGAGGTCACAAGAAATTGCCGTCCAGAGGCTTATTTGTGCTGGGAGAGGTGTTCTGCTGGGGTGAAACAAAAAGGGGGAAGAATAAATTTCTTGTGGGGGAAAATCATTCTGGTCACAGGCTTTTGCCAGAGACATTCTTGAGCACAGGAACAGGGTGGAGGAAGCAGATGTTTGAGGGACTTGGCAAAGCAGACAAAAATGTTGAGGCACGGAGGACTTAGGAGAGGGGGAGAAAAGGGAGCAGTGAGAATAGAACAGCAGTGGAGGGGGAGTGCTTGATAGCATGCAGGGCTGTCTGCCCTTTGTTGATCCTAGGCAGGGCCTGCGCTTGAGACGTGAGTTAGTAAATAATAAGAAGAATGTATCTAAATATAACAAAGCAACGTAGGCATCTGTCTGGAAAAGTAATGGGAATCAGAATGGTAATTTTATAACAGTCAGTGTAACCCACTACATCAGCAGCAGAGAGCCATGTTGGGGCGCGTGCGGAGAAGGAATCCCAGGAACGCTGTTTCATTCCTGTGCTTCCCAGAAGACTCCCATTGCCTGAGGTTGCAAACAGGGCAGAGAGAAGGAGGCACTGGCATCCTCCTGCAGGCAGGACAGAAGGTAGAACAGAACGGTCACTTTAAAAAAATAATCTTATAAAAGCCCATACAAGAGCATCCAGTTTTTCTTGGGGAAAATAGTTATTCTTGTTCCTAGGGAAACATCCAACTGAGGCGGGTTGTCCTTGATAGGGGAAAGCTAAATAGAGTTGTAGCCAATTTGTTTACCTCTACAAAATTAGAGAGAAATGGTCTCCAATGGCATCATACAGATGATCTTCACTTTTTTTTTTTCCTGTTTCACAACAGGATGGTATTTCTTAGCTGCATGTTTCACATCTAACATGGATTCCCAATTTATGAACTCTTCCTCATTTTAGTAAGAGGAACACGATTTGGAAACAGTTTTTAGCAGAAAAGTTAGCATTGTTAAACACATCTGTAAACATTCAGTTCTGCTTCACACAAGGGAGTTTCATTTGTGAATGCTGAATCTAGGAGTAAGATGCGGAGATGAGGCAGGATGTTCTCAGCACCTATTTATAGAAAAATGTATAAAATACTATAAGCTATGCCACATGAGACCAAAACCACATGACCCAGATAGTGAACTATTCACATGAGCCCAAGCAAACAACAGAAGCAAAACAAACAGCTTAAAAAACAATATAATTGAACATAAAAGCACAGTCAGGAAATATGACAATGAGTCCTGTGTCATTTCACGTTTTATGCAATGTAGAAGTGACACCTTATCCCTTAGGTTGCTAGACATTAATCAAACATACTGCCACACTTGAAAGGATAGTGCTATCGAAGGAGAGAAACCTTTTGTATATTCACTTTGTATTCTTTAAGAACTGCAGACTGAAGTAATGAATGGCGTCTTAGACCATTTGTCACATGAGGAGCCAGAGTGTCATACAAAATTTCTTATACCATACCACACTGTCCTTCCATGTTATACTGCTTGTTTTTCAGTACCAGGATATCCTCTATTACATGGGGTTTTTTTAAAGGTTACTTTTGGGCAAAAGAATGATGTTGTTGAGCTGTGCAGTTGTTAGGATTTCTTATTACAGAAGGAGCTCTAAGAGGTATGTAAGCATTGTATATCTCATTTCCTTTCCTTCTGAATTTGTCCCATGCTTTCCCTAGAAGTGTGACAATTCCTGACAGTTCACAGCAGAGCTGGGAAGAAGTCCAGGGTTTGCTGCTTGAGGTACCTATAAGGAATTCCACCAAGTGTCGCAGTCAGATTGAACAGAAAATTGTCTATGCTATTGACCTGATATGGTGGCTGTGATTTTTAAAAACCACAGGTAGGACAAATATGGAAGATTTCATTATGATTCTAGTTCTCAAATGCTTAAACGGTGATGAGGCATGTCTTTGCAAATTCCTTTTACTTTCTCATCACCCTTCTTTACAGTGTCTGTGC
The DNA here is from genome assembly GCA_013389865.1 of Piaya cayana. NCBI lineage: Eukaryota > Metazoa > Chordata > Aves > Cuculiformes > Coccyzidae > Piaya > Piaya cayana. Next base: position 228,369 of record WAAB01019165.1, read on the forward strand.
TTTCCTTCCCTAGTCCCCACCCTCCTTTTTTAAGACAAAAGGCTGGAAACTTACCTAATGCCTATGTGATGACATCTCTACTATCGGATAAAGCTTCGGATAAAGCACTATGTGGTCCATGATCCGGGTTTCATGTATTCATGTTGAGATCAGACATTGCAAAGTATTATAGAATAGTTGCTGGTGGATGTGGGCCATAGCCTTGCTTGACCTTGGGACTGCAGACAGAGAATTGCTGAAGTTTCTCTTTCTTTAGCCTGGTGAGCTTAAGCACAGGTTTGCCTGATCAGTTTCTATGCTACAGAAGTTAGGATGACAGCATAGGTTCAGACTTCTAAATACAAGTAAGACCAAGGTGCCTCTGGGTCCTCCCTACTTACGTGTTTTTCACATGGTATGGTTTCTTCAGTGGGGAACTCCCCCAGACAAGATATACAGCCTGACACTTAGGAGAGTGTCAGGCAAGCCTGCTGAGTCTGGTAAAACATTTGTGGGAGTCTGGAAGCACTTTAGAGGCTGATAGATAAGAAGTTGGGAACATCTGAAGTTTTGAGGAGGAAAACAAGATTTATGGTGACTATGAAGAGCAGGAAATCAAAACTGTTAAGAAATCAGCTTCAGGTCATCATAAAGTTCTGATCCCAAGTTTCACATTAAGGAACAGAATACTACTAGAAAATCCTGCCTGTGGTAATAAATAAAATTAATAATTAGCTACTATATACTGCTTTTCATCTATAGATCCCAGTGATAAGAACAACAGAGTGAAAGTCTAATTTATTGCAGCTAAATAGTTGACTGTTAAACATTGCTTTTTGTGGGACTGTAAATTCTACCTGTTGACATACGCTCGATCTTAGCTGCTTTCTGGGCTGGACTGCTTTATCGTTTAAAATTAACTCCTTGCAGACATTTCCAAGAGTTATTATTTCTTGAAAGTGTATTATGAAAAGGAGAAATCCCAAAGGAGAGGAGAAATAAATTGGCAAAAGACTTTGGCACTAATTGTAACCATGGCCACGTTTATTGTTGTACAAATCAATTAGGGCCATATATTGTGAGTCTTAATTGAGGAAAACTGCCATATTTTTACTGAAAAACTTGGTCCTAGAATATGTAATCATTTAATCACATCATTTTTCTACTGCTGTAGGAAACACTTTTTATTTAGTACACTCTAAAAATGTAAGATCATATTGCAAGGTGTACCTACTGTATGTCTTTTTAATATAAGCAATAAAATTCTGAAGTGCTTGTTGAAACAAAATGTTAGGGAGATTTTTTTGTTTTCCCCTCACTTGAAGGGTTTGGAATTTGCCCTGTATTTAACCATAGACTGTAGCCTTAACTCTGAAAAATTATTAATATTTTGGTGATCCTTTGTTTTTGTTGTCCCAACTGAAGACCTTTCAACTGAGCCTGGAATTCTTGCAATGAAGAATAAATTTTCAAATAAGTTCCTTACAGTTGTTCAAACTTGGTTGCCCAAATTATTGGTCAGTGTTACAACATATATTTATAAATATATTTTTTAATGCCTAAGACACATGTCCAAGTTACTAAAAAGGAATTACTGCAAGGGTGAAGATGATGCATAAGACTAGGATGATGTCTGTATGATACTTTCAGAGAAATCCAAAGGATATCCTCTGGTATAGGGTTATGTATCCCGAAATGTGGCTAGAAGCTGCACTTGGAAGCAGGCCAGAACCCACATGCTTAGACGTATCTGATGGCTCAGCCTGATCACAGCAAACAGATTGGTGACTCTTAACTGTTGAGTATTTTCCTTAGAGAATTGTGGAATAAAGGAGGCAGATGGAAGCATGGGTTCAAATCTTTGATTTATCTAAGGCATTGGTATCTTTGCCAGACTTCTTTTTCAAGTCTGATGAGAATTATATGAAGAAATTTATGTCCTTTTTAAGTTACATACGACATGGATGCTAACTGGTGACAATGCTTATGTTTATTGTGTCCTTGAACCAAAGCCAACCAGATGGTTTTGGAAAGTTTGGATACATATGTAATATAAACTTTGAAGCCCTGAGTCATCATCAGTGTGATAAAGATATGTTACAGTACCTTGTACAAGAAGAACTTCTTAAAAAATTCAATCAAGGAATTCTACTTGCCACTTGGTGAGTTCATCCTGGTAACCAAAATGATAGAGCTAATAAGGAGAGCAAGAAACATGCACTTTTCATTTTTAAGGAAGAATAAGCTGGAAGGGGTGAAGGTGGCAGGGGGAGAGGCAGAGCATCTATTGCTAGCACAAAAGGAGAAGGACCGCAGGAGAAGGTGCTACTTTGATGATCTTTTTTTGGGAGGCAGTGAAGAGAAACTTCTGAAAATATCAAAATATGATTGTCCGGTACTGGCTTTTGTTACCATCACCCACTTGAGTTCTGCTTTCAAGATTTATTCTATCACTCTTAAATCTCTTGAAGTCATTACAATCTTGCCTTTCATCTAGTCCGTATATAAATAATTGATCATCATAAGGATTGAAAACTGTGGAAATGAAGACAGCTTAACACAGATATTCTTTATGACATCAATTACAGGGGGAATCATTTGATGAGAACAGAGAATATTTCAAATGGTACAATAATGCTAGCTCCTAAAATTACTTTGTATTTGAAATGAAATGTGTACACTGATTGGTTCTGTTGCTGGTTTATGGAGAAAGTATATTATGGCTCAATGAAAAAGATGGTTAATTATCTGCACACAGGGCTTTTTTCACCCCCTCCCTACTTCTCTCATACACTAGTGTAACTGTTGAAGTCAGCTATGTATGAGTGGTGTAATGCAGCAGTGAATTGGGCCTATATTTTGTACATAATTTATTACAAGCATTTGAAGTACTGAGAGAGGAAAGGTTCAGGCATGTTCATTGTGGAGATTTAAACTCCCTGAGTGTGTGTTCTGTTGGCAGCAGTCACATGCACTGAGCCAGGGGTGTCGTAGGGTTAAACACAAAGTACTACAACAGTAGCTGAGCACATTTATTGTATTAAAACCTGGTAACATGCTAACTGTAAACAGCATAATTAAGCATGTTGAAAGGAAGTTGAAGTTCAAGTGATTGTTTTGATTATTTTTTTCTTTTTTTTAGATTCTTAATATACTGTTGACTGGTCAATTTATATATTTGCCTTGGGCTGGAGAGGACATTTCCTTTTCCTTTTATTAGATGTCATGTTAATGTTTTGTGGTGTTCTACTGTTGACCCGTGTGCAAAAACAGGGTGATTTTGACTAATTTCCAAGCAAAAGGGAATTGTAGCAGTATTCATGCTGTTCTAGGAAGCGTGCAATGGTGTCTGGAGAACTTGTCTTCTCCTGTGCCTCTAGCTGCTAGGAGCATGCTGAACCTGTGCAGAGCAATAATGCCATCTTATTTGATCTGTCCATGGCATCTGTCATCCCAAAAAAACCCACTGTACTTTAACCTGTGTGAACAAGTGATGACAACTTTGTAGTAATGAGTACTGAAAAAAAATAATAATTTTATGTGTACTGTGTTAAGAGTTTGGTTTTCTGTAAGCCACCTCTAGAACTAGACAACATCAAACAGAAATGCTTCATGTAATTATTTTATGGCGAACAGACCCAGGAAATTACAGGAATTTAGTTGCAAAAGCAGAGTTCAATGGCAAGCTTGAGGTCCTGTGCTTTTGCAGTCACTGAAGAAGGTCCTAATTAGCATGAATGAGGAAGGCAGTATTAGCTATGGGTGTGCTTCATGTATATTTCAGGAGAAGTACCTCTAGTTTGAAGAAGTTCATCTGTTCTATTGTTATCTAATGTAAACTATTCTGCAACAGGGTTGGTGCAGTTATGTTCTAACTGCAAGGTTTGGGGACCTGGAAAAAGAGAACAAAAAACAAAAAGAAATCTTCTGTTCCTAGGGAAGGCTAAACATTTGTGGTTTTATCTTGCTGAGAATCCAGTTCGGCAAAATACTGGAGTGTGTACTTTGAAATCAGAAGTTTTTCGCACTGAAATATTTCAGTACTATATTTCCACAGATATGCCATCCATGTACTAGTGCAAGTAGGTACAAAACACTTGGTTTGCAGGCAGAGCTGTACAGGGATATGCAAACAGCACTTAGTTGCCTTTGGATGCATCAGACAGTGTTATGTAAGAGTTTGAAGGAGATGCTTGATTTTAGCATGAAACAGTTCAGCTTGATAAAATATTTTATATTATTATCTTAGACAAAGTATTTGTCTTTTCTTTCACATGCAAACCAGCACCAGACACATAATTTCATCAAAACTCTGCTTCCAGGCAGGGTTTTGAAAGGCTGTGAAAGACCATTGCTTCTCTCAATTTAAGGTGATGCTTGTGACCAGAAAAGAATGTATTTGCATTATTGAAATGTAGGAATAATGACCCACTGCTAAATGTGAGTATGTCTGGCAAGGAAGACTCCAGTGCTTACTATGCATTTAGTTCCTTTATGAAATATTGTTTATTCTGGGTTGTTTTTTAGGATTCTTCTCCTTATGCCTTTTTCTTTCATATCTTAGTTGTGATCACATATATCAACAGCTGGAAGAACGTGTGTGTTCCATAGTGATCCTGTCAATTATGTTTGTGTGAAGTCTTATATCCTAATGAATATCAATAGATTGTGTTTGCAGAAGCTTTCGTGACCTTGTTACAAATAGTTTATCATTGCAGGTGAAAGGAAATAAAAAGCAAAAAAAAAAAAACAGTGAATCTTGCATACATCCAGGTATAGCAAATGAGCCAAGATGTATTTTCAAGATACTGAGTTAGAAGGAGGGCTGGACATGTGGGAGATCAAAAAGACAGAATATAAGGGAACTTTGTAGGGTAAAGAGTTCAGAGACAGATTAGGAAGCAGACTAGGTTGCTTGAACTGGCAAGAAAACTGTGCTACTGATGTACAGTAAAGCCATTTTGAATATCACTTACTTCTGCATTTTCCAGGCCAAGATTTCACAAATCATAATCTGAACAAATTTCCAGACTTTGGTACCAATCAATTGCATTTAGGTGGTTCTTAATAACAGTTTTGCATGAAGAAAGTTAAATGCATATGAGTAATAACAGGGTTTCATTTCCAAGAGTTTTCCATTGCTTTAAGTTAATGGGAACCACAAAGTGTAATACAATATCTTGTTGATTTAGACAGTAGTTTATTTTCTGTATTTTTTCATCTGAGAGACAGTCAGGTATGAAGAACAGATGTGCAGATGTTAGCCTGGTGTGTAGTGTGCCCAGAGGGAGATGTGTAGGTCAGGAATGATTTTTAAAACAGATTTCTTTTTAAGGTGTGGGATGTAGTACCTTTAGGGGTTATCTTTCTGAAACTTTAAGATGACACATCTAAATTGCTGCTGAGAAACAAGCCCTTCCATCTCCATAATATCAAAAGGGAGCTGTGCCTAAGTAGTAAATGTAAGATCTGTTCCCACTGCTGACAGATATAATTTTTGTTTGCTGCTTTGGAAAATGTTCAAAGTTGTTTTGCCATTGCAAATCATGGCAGTGTCCTCTGGGAAAACAAGCACAATGCTTTTTAAGTTGTGTCATCACAGTTACTGACTTCTGCAACTGAAGTTGTGAAGTTAAATGTGAGGAAGCTATGGTATGTTCAATTTATTATGAATAGTAGTAGAAATTCATATTCTAAGGGTCTATACAAAAAGAAATTTGAAGGGAGGAAGTGGAGTTTGTGCAAATTCAAGCATAAGTTACATCTGTTGACACTTAAGTACTGAACATTCAATAACACAGGTAAATCTAATGGTAATAATGCAGTCTTCTAATGTCCTTTAGTATTTCTAACACTGGATCTGTATTCACTTTATAAAATACACTATAACACTATTTTATCAATTGCTGTGGTGTATGTGCACCCAAATCACAGACTGGGACACTTTAGGTGTCCACTGCATTAGGTACTCTGCATTTGGGACAAAACAGAAGTTACACTTCTAGCCAGGACTGCATGTTAGTGCTATGCAGTTACAGATTGTACAACTCTCCTGGGCAGAGCTAAAGATCTGTCATTCAGTGAAAATTTGCCCTATCTTAAAATTATCATCTGACACTCCCAAGGTGGGTCTCATGTCACTAGCCTCAGCTGCCTGCAGTTTATTGTCATGGAAATGTTCTGAAATGGAGGGGTAAACTAAGGGCACCTGAGCAGTGCCTTGATTTTTCAATTAATGCTAAAGGTAGGATGGACAGCCAGCTCAGATGGGACTCTTGTAACTGTTAGACAGCAGAAATTAAGTGAATCTCACCTTGCCTTGGTAAAAGAGGGCCAGACTCCCATTACTATTTCAAGCTCACCTTTTTTTCTGAGTGTCCAGCTTGTTTAAGACCCTTCCTCCATTCAAGGTCTGATTGCTTTCCTGTTCCCAGTCAATATTTCAATGATTACTTGACTGTCTTACCACACAGCTTCCGGCCTTCTGGAGTCCATGAGTTTTCAGGCAGAATGGTATCTTCTAGAGAGGAACTGCACTGGTCAATATTTTCACCAGCAATTCCCCAGCTTCTCTTTTTCTCTGTGGGAGAATGGCCTGAAGCTACAGATTTCCATGTCATGGAACTGTATTGGCTATGTAGGTTGTTTTTCCTATAGTCTCTGTACTTTGCCTCCCTTGTCTGTATTGAAAAAAAATAAAGGAGGGGATGTGTGTGATCATGGGTGTAGCATAGCCCACTTTATAGTGGTGTTTTAGGCTGAAACTGTTAAAATTTTAAGGCACTTGGGAAACCTGTGCAAGTACAAACTTTGACACTATTGTAATGTTCATTGAGAGCTTCTGAAGTTGAACAATGTAATTCTGAAAACAGCTTTTGCATTTAGAAATATATGATCCATCACTACATTCTTGTATGAAATTAATTCAACACAATATTTAGAAGTGTGATTGAACTCTACACATATGAGACTAATAAGAACTTTCTCTTCATCTGGCTCTTGCATCCCAGTTTGTCTAGATATCCCCATAAAAATATAACTAGTGCTCCTGTAAAGACGAAAGATGAAGTACCTCCATGGCAGAACTTTTGGAATTGCTCCACTTGCTTCTGTTCCTTTCCCATTAAAATCATTGGAAAAACCTGTTCTTGACTTTAAAGGGAACAAGGTTAAACTAGCACAGAATGTTTTGAAAATTCAAAATCTTCAGATTAAACATAATGGCCCTTGCAAATTTTTTTCCAAAGCTGCACTGAAAATAAACGATGTTTTAGTCCCTAATAAATGGTCCTTACTAAAAGCATGTATTATGCTTTCTTCAAAAAGTCATTTATTTCTTATGGTGGGTTTCTGATTTGGCTGTCTTCCCCAGCATGCTATTTTAATGTTTTCTGTCTTCTAAGAGTTTGTATAAACCCTGCAGCTTGCTGTGTTTATGTACAGCAACACATGTGCATCTGTGTGTAACAACATGAAGAGGATAACCTCAGACGTATTAGCATGGTTGTCCTCAGATTGAACACATTTTTTGTGTAGGTTCATTTCTTAGAATCAGCTTCCTGATTTCTTGCTTATTAAATCATGTGCTGTTTATGAAATAAGACTCCCAGGCTGTCAGTCAGAAGTCTAAAGCCTTTCACAGACCATAAATTCACATTCCCATAGTTATAAATAGAAAACACTATTGCAATGGCTATAAAGCTCTCTCTCTGATGATTGTATGTTGTACTGTACCAACAAATCAGAAAAGGAGATGGTTGGGACACTGTTGTCAACATCTTTTTCCTCAGAATTGCCATCAAGTCAATAAGTGAGCTTGTGCCGATGATTTGTAGTATCTGTTACCACCTTTCGTCAAACTCTGAGGAGAAAGGAAATACAGGACATTCCATATGGGAGCCTGGTACATGTGCACTGCGTAATCTGTTTCCTCTGATTGTTAGTGAAGGACAGTGGGGGTGCTGTTGCTTGTTGCATTATTTTTTTTATATTAATGACCATATCCAAGTGAATTCTGTTAATGTGCTCTAATTTATATTCTTTTGGGAGAAAGTATTCATTTTTTCAGTAATTTTTAGTGCAGTTCTATGCTTTGCAACATTGTAGATTAAAAGCTGCAGAAAATACTGTGCAGAAGTGTTTCCTCCTAGCTGTGATCTGATGTATCCCAACTTCACCCCTGGAGGTGTTCGAGGCCCAGCTGGATGGGGCCTTGGGCACCCTGATCTAGTGCGATGTCCCTGCCCATGGCAGGGGGTTCGAACAAAATGATCTGTAAGTTCCCTTCCAACCTAAACTATTCTATGATTCTATGAGCTTCTCCTTTACATTTTCAGTTATTACTTTTAGGTTATGTCTCACTAGGATACTATCTTCTGGAATGTCCTGGTTAACCGATAGTAATTTCATTTGCTGAACATGACAATCTACTGGAAACAGTAAGAATCACACTGTCTATTATGGGATGGGCTAGTTAGCTGAGAAATTTAAAAGGCGACATAACACATGCAGAGATGCAGAAGCCGGGCAGAAGTTTATTAAAAAATGCCTGGCTGCATGAGACCAGCCATTGATCCAGCCCATTTCTGTCTTCAGCAGAGGCTGTGGGAGAGACTGTTTAGGGATAGCATGCAAACTTGGCCACTTCCATGGTGTGCTCTCACACTCTCCTAGCATCATAGCTAGTGTATTAGAGGTGGGATGTTAGAGGCCATATACCTGCACAATCTTCCCACTTGAAACTGTGGATACTGTCTGCCTCAGCAGTCCCCTGTGGCAAGTTCCAGAGGTTCACTACTCACTGTGGAAAGTATTTTCATCTGCATTAAATCAATCTCCTGTTATTTTCATAGTGTCCACTACTACTCTATCTGTTATTGCACAGTTTTATTCTGTTTGATCCTGCTTGCATTCAGCTATTTACTTTTTCCTGATACTGTAAAGTGTTGATCATATCTCTTTTTTGGCTTTCCCCTCTCAATAGAAGGGTCCTGGGCTGTATAGTGTAGGAGATCATACATGGATGAGTTCGCTGCTCTATCCCCTTGGTGATTTTAATTGTTCTTCTCCAAATCCTCTATTCTATAACCTCATTACAAAAGTAAAAAGACTCTTACCTGCATGCTGCAAGTATATCAAGTATGAGAACCTCCCAAACAACCTCAGCAGTAAAGTGGAAACAAATAGTTTACTGAGCATCTGCAGTGGCATTGTCATCCTTTTTATGCCTTTGTCATCAGCTGGTCCCACTATTCACAGGATAGCTTCCTGCTTTTGATGTGTTCAAAGAATGTTTTAGCATCAGTTTGGGCGTCATTTGCAAGTCACTCTTCAAGTTCTTTTTTAGCTCTCTGTATTTCCTGTTTACAATTAAGCTGCTTTATCTTACGGTATTTTTCTATCCTCATTTCAGAAAGCTTTGGCTTTTTTTTTTTTAAATGATCTGCCTTTGAAATTTACCTTGCTTTCCTATTAAGCTATCCATGCGGGGGGGGGGTTACTGCTTTGTTTTCTTCTTTATCTGTCACACACATCACCTAAGTCTATAGTATGGTGTGTTTCATGGCTCTCAGGCTTTCTGTAGGCTTCATGGCTGTTGAACTAACCCTTTCAGAGTTTTTGGAGGGGAGAAAGGGTGTTGTTTTTTACTTTTTCATAAATGCTAATTTTTAACATAATTCTTTTTTCTTGAAATTGAATGGCTACAGAATAGATTTATTTAGCCTTCTCTCTTTTTCTAGTTTTAAGCTATGATGTGTGATGAACACTAATGCAGAACACCTCTCTTACCATTAGCTGTTGTCCTGTGCACCAGCTGAGACCAACTCCAATATAGTTTTTTTAAGTAGCTAATGTTTGTGTGTCCAAAATATTATATTTCTGTACCTTAACAAAACATTAACTTTGTCTAGTGAGGTTAATTTAGTTTCTTTGAATTTGTACCTGACCTAAATTTTCAGCTTGTCTAATTTCATTAAGCTTTTCCTGAGCCAGTGATTCTGGCATTGCCCTAATCGGAGAGTTGGTGGCATAGCTGTGCTATTATTATTAAAGTACATATTTTTCACCCACAAAGATTCCATCATGCTTCTTTTTTCCCTGCAATATTTTTATGCTGTGCTGCTGTATAATGCCCTTCATATACAGAGCCTCTCCCTGACCTGCGTGTCCTATTCCAATATTGATTCCAAGTAGGTAATACCACATCTCATTAGTTACCTTCTTTCCCTCACACTCTAAGAATATATCAGGATTTTCATGTGGTGCGTAGCATTTTAGCTCCCTCTAAATTTTTAGGCTTCTAGCATTAATACAGAAGTACTTCCAAATATTTGCCTCATACCACTGCTTACTGTTGCTGGTGCAGTTCAGCTGGCAGTAGGCTGTCTGATTTACCCTTCATTATTCACAGAGAATGAGCCACCTACTTTCCTCCTGACTCTTTCAGAAATGTGTTGCACTTTAGTTATGACCAACTTATGAGTTGCTTCAGTCTGAACTGTGCGGTCCTGCACCTGTTGGCTCATCCTGTGCTTCTTGTTTTCATGATTCTTAGTTACTTAGTTTTCCATACCAATGTGTTGGTTTTCATGATGAACAGGCAGGCCATCCATCCTGCACAAGTTTCTCCTCTTCCATCCAGTTCCCTGGTCCCCAGCATATCTAAATTCCTGCTGTCTACACCACCATCTTCTCCGTGCCCTGGTATTCTATATCTCTTGTCTTTTAGGCCCCATACAATGGATTTTTAGAGGATATTACTATGGAAGTCCTGCCCAGCTCCTTTTCAACCCTTTCATATCACAGTAACAAAGCAGAGAGTGACTGTGGACTTTTCTCCTGCACCTGGGAATTTTGTGACAAATTCCTACCTTTTCCCCTGACGGACATTAGCATGAGGTCTTCTTGGACATTAGAAACCCAGATAACTGTGTCTGAAAAAATAAGCTCTTGCTTCTAGCTAACTCTTCCTCTCTTTGACAATTCCCTTCTGGTGCAGAACATCCTGAACATGTGAGGACATAGTGACTCTGTGAAATAAGAAGACAACGCTAATCTTTGTGTCAGTTTCATGACTAAAATAAAGGTTAATTTTACAGTCATTAATTTCATAAGCACCCCGTATAAGCTTTAAAGTTCAGCTAACATTACAACACCAGCACATAACAATACTGCTTTATGTTTGTACCTACAAGGGGGGCTTATGCCTAGATTGCCAATCTAGTCAGGAGTACTAGCCAGATTGCTGGCTAGTACTGTTGCTAAGGAGTCACTGACTTGGGCACGTTAAGACAGCCAACCTCTCCTGGCTAACACTAGCAGCAGCACCAGCAGACTTGAAGGAAAGCAGAGATGCAGTACTGCAAATGGATACTGAGAAGTGGGGTTTTTTTTAAAAAAGATGCTCCAAAGAACAAGAAAAAAATGAAAATGTACTGGTTTTCAGTATAGAAAGGAACATTTTGGTAAAATTTCGGCAAGTCTATTCAAGGCAGATGAAGAAAACAGAAGTGAAAGGATAAACTTGGACATTGGGGTCAATATCGGGACCAGTGTTGTTTAATATCTTTGTCAGAGACATGGATAGTGGGATTGAGGGCACCCTCAGCAAGACTGGCAACACCAGCCTGTGTGGTGTGGTTGACATACTGGAGGGAAGGGATACCATCCAGAGGGAACCTCACAGGCTTGAGAGTTGGGTCTGTGCAAACCTTATAGCAGTTGTCAAGGCCAAGTGCAAAGTTCTGCATCTGGGTTGGGGCAATTCCAAGCACAGATACAGGCTGGGCGGAGAATGGGTTGAACACAGTCCTGAAGAGAAGGACTTGGGGGTGCTGGTGGATTAGAAGCCCAGCGTGAGCCAGCAGTCATAGAATCATAGGATAGTTTGTGTTGGAAGGGACCTTAAAGATCACCTAGTTCCAACCCCCAGTGTTATGTACTCTTGTAGCCCAGAAAGCCAAACATATCTAGGGCTACATCAAAAGAATTATGACCAGCAGAACGACAGAGGGGATTCACTCCTCTCTGCTCTCAGCACACTTCACTTAGAGTGTTGTGCTCAGTTCTGATGTCCTTAGCACAGGAAGGACATGGATCTGTTAGAGCAAATCCAGAGAGGGATGGAGCATCTTCCATGTGAGGACAAGCTGGGAGAGTTGGGGGTATTCAGCCTAGAGAAGAGAAGGCTCCAAGGAGATCTTATAGCAGCCTTCCAGTATTTAAAGGGAGCCTACAAGAAAGCTGGAAAGGGACCTTTTATTAGGAAGTGTAGTGATAGGACATAGGGTAATGGTTTTAAGCTAAAAAGAGGGGAGATTTTTGATTAGATATTAGGAAGAAATGTTTTACTGTGAGGTTGATGAGGCACCAGCACAGGTTGCTCAGATAAGTCAGGGATGCTCAATCCCTGGAGATGTTCAAGGTCAGGTTGGATGAGGCTTTGTTCCTGCACATGGCAGGGGGGGATGGAACTAGATGACCTTTTAAGATCACTTCCAACCCAAACCATTCTATGATTCTGTCCTGTTTTGAAAGAAAAAAAAGAGACAAACTTGCTTGGAATGAAAATGTATTTTCATTGCTAATAGGAATTTCTATTATTTCCTTTGCAAACTTACATCATTAGCTATACTGGAAGCAGAAAGCAAAACCTCTGAAGAGATTTAAAAGCCATACAAATATTTCAGATTTTCATCAAGAGAGGAAAGTCTCCGCAGACAAAAAGGCTTTCAGAACCTGAACATTTTTGGTGCTTCAGTAAACCAACCCAGGTTTTGTCTGACAGCTGAAAGATATTCCCTGTGGGTACTTTATGCTGCTGTCTGCAAAGTTGGTTGAGTAAGTGTGCAGCAACAAGGAATGCTCTTATACCCTGCATTTGACATTTGCTGGCTGATACTTTTAACTTAAGGCATATAAAGTTTGTTGCTTGCACAGTTCAGGAGTGTTAAACAAACATGAACTTGACTTTGAAAAATACACCTTGCCGCATGTTCAGGTTTTAGCAGCAGTTAGGTTACATTTTAAGTTTGAAGAACTCAAATGTGAACTTCTGTGAGGGTGTTAAATCACCACTGTGCTCTGGATAAGAAGTCTGTTCTTGGAGACAGTGTTAAAAGACTTAAACTGTAAAGTCTACCTGAAGACCTTATGAGGATTCTTAAGGTAAAGTGACAGGAGACTGGGATTCAGAAACTTCTCTGCTTTGAAAAGGGAAACACTTTTTCAGCCTAGACAGCCATGTGAGGAGTTTTCCTGACTGAGGGCCAGTGGGCTGGCAGACAGCTTGGTGGGTAGCAGGGGCAGAGATGTGGTCTCCCAGCTGTAGAGACAGACCAAACTGGATCTTTCATTTTTCCCCCCTTGCAGGCTGTTTGATCATATTTTAACTGTGACATTGTAGAGATTTTACCATGACAAAGTGGATCTCTAAATTTTTTCTCACTTTCTCTAACCAAACAAAACTCAGTGCAGACACCTGCATTATTGTTCAAGCGCTGAAGGCTGCTGTGATTCTGTGATTTTAGATCTGCCTCTTGACATATCCTCAGTTTGGTGCCATCTATTTTTTAGCTGATATATTAGTGATATTATTAGATCCATGATCATAGTGATTACATTTTTTAAAATAAATATTCAAACTAGCCAATAATGTGTGCATGTTCTTTTTAATAATAATTTTCACACAGTTGAAGTTGCATTTGCCACAGGGATGTTTTGTGTTCATGTTTGGGTGAAGAAGTGGATGATGTTGCCAGAAACTGAAGGAGAAAAGCATTATAATATCACAAGTTGTAAAGGATTTAGATTTTTAACAGCTCTGTAGTAATGCATTACGCATTTCCTGTGTGGGTTAGTGTTTGTGCTAAAACCTTTCACTTGTGAATATTTTCATGGATTTACAACAATTACTCAGCTATTTACAAGGAACAAAGTGTGACCCTCATTAATCATAACTAATCAAATTCAACATGTTCAGTCATAAAATTTCCAGTCACTGTTTTCACTACTTTCATCTTTGTTCATATTTTCCAAGTTAGTCATAATTCATAAATTAATATTTATGGCTATCATGTGTTGTTATCTAGGAGATTTTTCTTTTTTTAGTAGACATTTAGTTTAACTGGTATGTAGCCTGGAGAGATGACCCACTCTAAGCTAGAATTGCTCACTTTCTGGGAAATTAACGTTCATGCAAATTGCAGTACTGACAGATCCTGGAGAGTATATTTATTTATCTATAGGAGAAGGGACAAAAGTAGGGTAGAGAGAGCTTGCACTGTGCCTTATTGGTATACCTCAGCTCTGCTTTGCAGCATAGAGGGAAATGCACAGCCTTCTGGTTGCACCACCTTAGTCACCTCAAACTGTGGCCATGTAGCAGGTAGTGTGGTGCAGTTTTTTAACTTTTTGAAGTCATTTGGTATAGAAAAACCAAGTACTCACTTCTGATAGTTTCTTCTATAGCAATTATTAAGCTACAGTAGGAAGTTTAAATGTAACTAGTGAATTTGTCACTACTGGCTGATGGCTGGCTCCACTGGTGGTTTGATACCCGCACGGTGCTAAACAAGAGACATGCTGTGTGCTGGTGTGTACTTGAAGAAAAGCCATTAAGAGCTGAAATATCAACAGTGACCCCATGCACCTGTAATAAATGTAAGCTTTGTAATTAGTGGCAATCTGTCTCAGAGGGCTACAGATATACTAAGATTAATTTTCACTATGGTGTGTCCAAAGTTCTTGTATAAAATAAGGCAACCAGATCTAGACTCTTAAGATCCTAGTGGCAGTAACTGTCTTTCCATGCATTTTTCTGGAGCTTACCACACACTATGAGGGCAGAACAGAATACCTGTAGAAGCACACCTCCATTGTGAGTATGTGTCTCCTTGTTCCTCTACTTCATTATGCATCAAACTTACTATTAGTAACAACTATTTCAAGAGTAAAATAATACCAAATTACACGTGTATATATGTATTTTACTCATAAGTTCTGTAGGTGCCAAAAAAATTAGTCAGTGAACACCAGTCTTGCAAAAATCCATGTACTTCTGCCTGTCTGTTCCAGGGTTTGCTACTGCCTATAAAAGGCAGGTGGCTTTGGGATCATAGAAAGAAGCCTCAGCTGAGGGTAAGTGAGACTGGAGCACACTTTAGGAAAAAAAAAAAAAAACATTTCAAAAGGTATCAAAGCACGTCTAGACTGGAATTTGTAGTTGAAAGGAAAAACTATTATCCTTTGGGCTGGAAAGTGACCCATGGCTTTAGGCATTAGTGACTTTTGATAAATGACCTGGTCTTCCCTCTCCCTGGTGTGGGAGGCAATTGGTTTCCACTCTAAACCTGGATTGTAGACAATTTGCTTTATTGTATTTGTAGCAAAGGTAGCATAGCCTAATGTAACAAAAAAGAAGGAGGTTTTGAAAATGTCTTCCTTGATTTTATTTGTAGAAATAATATGAAATAACAATGTAGTGCTTCAAACTTGAAACTTTCAATACATTTATGTATTTTCTCCTATTTGATGAAGTAGTTGTGTTTTCATGAAATACATATTAGCATGATTTTTGGCATGTTATAAATGAGACATTGCTATCACATATGAACTGTTTTGGTCAAGAGCCATGTTAACTGCTCCATCAATTACACTTCTAAATGCTTGTCAAATTAAAAAAAAATACAGCTCTAGGCCCTTAGGGTTTTTCCTTCTTTTAGGCAAAGACGTTTTTGGTTTTGCTCACTACTTTTGATCTCCTTATCATTCTGGAAATTTTCTCGCTTGGGTTTCATTTTTTGGGAGCTTGGGATTTTGTTTTTTTAATGAGAGAAATATCTTTGTGTGGGAAGCAAAAGGAGCACTGTGAAATCCAAAACTCCTTGGGATACTGAGTGAGAGCATTTAGAATTTCTTATGGATGGGTTGTTGACCTCCAGGCAGCAGTTAATGTGTTAGGTAGAGTAGCAAAGTTGCAAAGGTGATTGCCATTGTATCTTATTCTGTATGTTAAAAAAATATTACCATACTGTGCAGTGTATCTGTTAACAAATGTTGCCGTTTCAGCCAGATACACATTTGCATATAATTTCCCTTTAGTATATTTCTGGGCATAACTTTTCCTGAGAGCCCAAGACAAAATATTTATGCTGCTTCAGAACACGCAGGTACTTAATCCTGCATGTTCAGTAGACCAAACATTATTGAAATGAATGTGGTGGAACTCAGCTGGAGTTAAATGAACTATTGTTCTCACAGAGTAGGCTGGATTAAAAACCACGAAAAAGAAAAAAAGTTTAAAATCCTATGTTTTTTAATGACTCCAACTACAAACCTATCTCAAGACAAGCAGCTGGCAAACATATGACATTTTTCCCCACACACAGATCTTATAAAAATGAATTTCGCATTCATCCAGCCATGTCTTTCTAAGGGTGCCTGCTGGCACATCATTCCTGAAGGAAGCAGCCCATCTGGGAAGGCTGTTAGAGGGCTGGCAAGGCACCAGTCCTACTGCAGAGACAGCGCAAAGTGACGGGGAGCAAGGCACCCCTAGGGAAATCTCAAAGCTTGTCCCCAACATCTAATGGACAGGTGTGCAAACAGGAACCTGACAAGGGTTCTCTGCAGCATTACTAAATACTCTTTCCCTCCCAGATAAGCTACCAGTAAATGGGAAGAGCTCAGTGCTTCCTCTTCTACTTGTACTTCTGTACTGTAACTCTAATGCTGTAGGGCTGACTGTATGAGTGCATGAGAACCTCGTGTAGTCCTGAGAGCCTCTGTGTAACATTATTTGGCTTCCACATATTTTATTATGTTTGGCTGTTGGTGAGAGTCAGATGAAAATTATTTCCAGATTACAATAAAGGAACTTCAAACATAATAAGTGTTGTTAGATCATAGACAATATTAAAATAAAATTTTAAAAGGCTATACATCAATGTTCAGAAGAAACTGTTTTAAAAAAGAAAAAAAATGTGTGGTATTATTGGCCTAAAGATACTGCTGAACCTTGGGAAAAGATTTGTGCCACGTTTCTTATGACACTAACATCACGGAGGATATAAACCAGTCATTGGCACTCTCTCAAGAAACACATCACTGTAATTCATTATAACAATACCACTGTGATATTTGTTCATAATATTTATGAAAGCGAGGCTACAAAAACAGTATGCACTGACTGTCAGTGGTGATGTATCATTCTTTAAAAGAGAATATACATGACAAAATGTTTTAAATGAACTCTAAAAATATACTGGTGAGTTAAAACAATTTGGCTGGTCTTGCCCTTTATGCCAGGAGAGGCTTCCCAGGATATGCTTCTGAATGACCTTTTTGAGGACATATATCAAATTGTCGTGTATTTATTATGGTCCTAGTCAGTCTTCAATAGTAGTGATGAATGGTGTATAGTGTACATAGTCATTACAGCTCTGTGTAATACTGTGCTTAGTTTCCAGTTGCTGTATTTTCTATGGAAAACAGAGCTGCTTGTGTCATGTCAACCCAATAAACCAAATTTTTACCCACAAAGTGTTAGCAGTGGCATAAAACTTCAGCTGGCAAGCGGGTACAGATACTAAGAGTCCTGGAAGGAGGCTTTCACTCTGCTTCCCCTGCAGTGTCTGTGCCCAACAGAGTCCAGGGGAGCAGTCTGGATCTTGTGAGTCATGAGGCTTTATAAGCCCTCACAGCTTCTAGCAGCATGCTGGGATTCACTGCAGTTCTGACGTCAATGTAAATTTGGATTTCTAGGCACTGAATAAAGAAGCACACTTCTCCTACAGCTGAATGATCCTGATGACATACAATTTTTTCATCTTCCACACCATCATTGTGAGGAATATAAATAGCATGAATGTTCTGGCACTTATTGCAATCAGGCATGGGCTTGTTTCAATTCCTGGTGAGACGAGGTCATCAGTCCTCAATAAACTCAAGTGCAAGAGTAGGCTGCATCTTGAAGATGCTCAGGTTGAGCTGAGGCTGACCACCAGTGGCAGAGCACAGGTTAGTTTCCCACTTCACAAAGAGGTGAGAAATTTAACA
The DNA here is from genome assembly GCA_013389865.1 of Piaya cayana. NCBI lineage: Eukaryota > Metazoa > Chordata > Aves > Cuculiformes > Coccyzidae > Piaya > Piaya cayana. The sequence goes on from WAAB01019165.1 coordinate 246,405, forward strand.
GTGGATTTGGATTGTAGTTTACTAGGAATGGAAGTACAAATCCCAAACTTTGTCTTCTCCCTGTCTCTGCAGGAAAACCTCCTACTCTGTCCACTCTAGTCCATTTCTCCCCAGTCACTTGATTACTTGCTGTGCTGGGGTGAGGAGGAAGAGAAGAAAAGCAAAAGGGAAGACAATTGCCTCTTACCGCCATGCATAAAAGCTCCAAACAGAATTTGAGCTTGAGTCTGGCAGAAAAAAATGAGCAAATCTAAAATGACTTTTTAAGCTCAGTTTCCTGGATTCACGACTCTTTGCATGAATGCTTAGCTTTGAGAACAATAAATACCATCACTGCAGGAAGCCCCAGATTTTAATTGTGTGCGTGCACAGCTATTTATGAATCATCCATTTTTACTTTGCCACTTCCATGTAAGATAGTTGGCTCAGTTTAATAATGAAGTAGCCTCTCCAGAAGTCCTCTGACTGGTCAGATTATTGTTCTGAAAAAAAAAAAAGAAAGGGATCCCAATGCTAATTTTCTGAAATACTTTTAAAAGTAGAAATTATTTAGAAAATATAAGATAGATGCTGCACTAGACTTAATGTGTTGTAGTCAAAGGCTACAGATTCAAAACATAAGAATGGAAAGAGGAAAAAAATTGTCAAACTGAGACAGAATTTAAAAAAATAAGAAAGATAACTAAGAAACCATGGATAACAGGAAGGGAAAAATTAAAACTGGATATGTTTATGTAATTATTTGTGCAAAATATTCTATTATACTTGTACCTTTGGCTTCTTCTCCCTCTCTCCATCTCTCTTTATTTATACCCATAATTATATATTATTTATGTTATCCATTTCATCTCATGGGATTTGGTGCTCTTAAAGTGTAATAATTTTTTCCAGTTTAATTAAATCCCATGATTATGCATTTCCTTAAATTTATATAGCTCATTGATGTGAAAATGTCCTACTCTCTTTCATTATTCAGTGCATTGTTTATTTGGAAGGGATACCAGATATTAACAAACACTTTTCAGGTGCAGATATTTAAATCATATTAAGGAATGACTGATTCATGCAGGTATTGCACCTGTGCCAAAGGTTATATCAGTGAACCTGCCTGATAATTTAGACATGTAATTGCAAGCAGAAATAACTGTCCACATACATAATGAAGTTTCACCTGCAGTGATAGAATTGAGGCCAAGGTGAACCTGGCCAGGAGCCAATGCTGTACCCTTCCTGTTTTATTGGTATGGAGGAAATAAATGGTATTGCTCCAGATCAGGGAAGTAAGAAACTCAAGACTAGCAGTAAGGAATTGTTAGTGAATCTTTTTGTTTGAAATTATCAGTGTCCTTGAAAGGAAAATTAAAAATGGAAACCAGTCCACATTTGGTAGTAATTTGGCTCCCATTTGAGCTTTAGTTAAGAACACTTTGTAATCAGCATATCAACAGTAATGATGAGTTCATTTGGAATAATTAATAGAAAATAAGATGTTTAGATCTATGTATAAAAAGTCAAAGAAGGATTTTAAAGTGAGATGTAGATTAAAAGGAAAAGACTGAATATCTTCATCTGCCTCAAACAGTGGTTGATTAATATTTGCACACAAGTTAGATGAAAACTCACATATTGGGTGGTTTGTAGACAGAGAACAATTAAAGTAACAAATAAGATGTAAAAAGCTGTGAGATAATAGTCATGCACACTATAAACACCCTCCAGACGATCTTTTGAGATCATCTGTGCTCTTGAACAAAAATTTGAAAGAACGGCCAACAAGATTTCAGTACCATCCAGTCTGTATTTTAACTTAGTTTTAAGCTCTAGACTAACACTATTGTACTCCTAGGCATTGTTTTCTCAGTCCATTTATACTACTGGTCTCAGTGAAATAAGCATTTTATTTTTTGCAAAGCAGATGGAAAATGATATTTTTTGTACAAGTATTATATAGATAGATAGGTAAGGCTGTGAAAAGTGCCTGCATGTCAGCTGTGTTCAGTGGAGAAAAGCAATGGATATTGCTGTTTACTCTGATCATCAAGAAACATTTGGAATAACAAATACTTGTTAAAAGTAAAAAAGGCAAGGGGGAGCCTTATGTAGGATTTTACTGACAAATGGCATGTATAGCTCTGATCTGCTGGAACATCTAGTTGTGCAGAAATAAGAAGTTTCTTAAAGTACTGTGTTGTAAGTCATATTATTCTAGAAATCTTTTGACCTCCAGGAACCAATGACTTCATTTTCCATTTCCAAGTCAGAGGGAGGTTTGTTTTGTGAATGGGGAGAGTCATGTTACTTTTGAGATTGATGTTTTCAAATCAATTCTTCCAATGACTTTGACCAGTCATGACCTATGTAGATAGAGAGCAAAGTTTTGTGTGGTTCTTCACCTCCATCCATGCTCTTTCTGAAGGTAATCTTTCTCTGATAATCTCTACAATAAGTTATAGCATTTCTTCTTTAAACACTCTGCTTTCTTAAATGGCAAATTATTATTCACA
>WAAB01019166.1:6869-28212 GCA_013389865.1 Piaya cayana
GCCCCTTTCAGGGGCTCGACACTCCTTTAACCCGTGCTGTCTAGAGCAGGGATGTGCCATATACTCATCCATTTAATTGATTTAGTGGGATCAGGCTCGACTCCCAGTTTTTGCATCCGCCCCTCTCCATGCAGGGCGAGAACAGCTCCTGCAGGAGAGATTTCTTAAGGTCAACGAGCCTGTCAGCCCTTTGTGCTCGGCTTCAAAAAATACATGACATCTTTTTCCATTTGGAAAAATAATTACCCAAACCGATCTTTCCGTGCTATGAAAGCTATTTGTGCGGCTCCTTATATTCTGGGTCGATGTGATTGAGATGAAACCTGCAACGGCGCTACCATCGGCCTGTTCAGTTTTTCCTATGACCGCGCAATCCTTGGAACAAAGGGAGTGGGAGCTGCAGCCCATCGGAAAACGATCACTGGAGAGGAGGATGTACCGGTTCAATCGTCCCTGAAACTATAGAGCCAAGTGGAAACTCCTGAGCACAAACCTTGTATTATTTCCTACTGGGTACAGCAAGTACAAAGCACAGTGGCTTCCCCCCCGTTCACCACCCTTGAGCAGGCAGCCAGAAGGCCCTGTGAACAACAGGTTTATAAGATCTGCTGAAGTCAAGAGATCCTCTCTGTGCCTCTAAAACCAGCTTTCTTCGCTGTTAGGTTTAACCTTGCTGTGGTCACGGCCTGAGGTACCACGAGGAACAGGGAAGGAGGCAGATTTGAGCAAGAGCTGAGCTGGGAACTCCCATACAAGGTCAAGCTGAGAGAGCTGGGGTTGTTCAGCCAGAAGAGGAGGCTCCAGGGAGACCAAAGAGCAGCTTCCAGTGCTGAAAGGGGCTGCAGGAAAGCTGGGGAGGGGCTCAGGATCAGAGTGTGTAGAGACAGGGTGAGGGGAATGGTTTTGAGCTGAAAGAGGGGAGATTGAGATGAGATCTGAGGGTGAGGAGGCCCTGGCCCAGGTTGCCCAGAGAAGCTCCATCCCTGGAGGAGTTCAAGGCCAGGTTGGATGGGGCTTGGAGCCCCTGATTCAGTGGGAGGTGTCCTTGCCAATGGCAGGAAGGTCAGAACTGGGTGATCCTTGAGGTCCCTTCCAACCCAAACCATTCCATGATTCTGTGAAAAGGGAGGTTTTACATGGGAAAGGGTAGTTGGTTCTAAGTAAGAATGGGAGAAATGCAAAGCAGGAAGAGAGGAGGAGACGTGAGGTTGAATAAGTCAGACAAATCCTTCACTAGCCCACAGCTGGTGGCAAACCTACCCCAAACCTACCAGCCCAAATCTGGAACCGTTAGGAAAACTTATCAAAATCAACAAGAAGTAATAAAGGAGCTTGAGCCACCATCTGCCTCAACTCTACCTGCATCACACACAGTAAGGATGAAGGACCTGCTGCTTTCGAGTCACAGTTTCAAGAAGAAGCAACCCAGGCATATTAATTACTCTATTATATTATTTTTCACTAAACTGACATTCAACTTCAAATCACCACCCCTTCCCTCCTCAATTATCCAAAAAGCTTGAAGTCCTGAAAAAGTGACACAACCACCCTGCATTTTTCCAGGGTTCTGGAGCTTCGGAACTTTGAGAAACCCCCTTTACTAGGGATCACTGCATCTGAGAAGTTTGTATGAGCCTCCAGGAAGCGGAGAGGTGACAGGGATGGAGTCTGACAGCAACTGACGGCTGCTGAGCCCGGCGGGGAAGACAGGCCAAGGTCACCAGATGGGCTTTGTCGATGCAAAGAGCCAGCTGCAATCCATCCAGCCCAGTTTATAACTCCGCACGGCTGCCGAGTACAGCCAATGCGAGGGGTAAGAGCGGGCCTGGCAGGCTAAGGGAGTTCACAGCAAGGATGAGTTACTGTGGGAAGCGTGTGATGGGGCAGGAGAGCGTGGAAGTGGAATGTTAAATCAGCGTAAGATACTGTTGCTGTCTGCAGAGAGCAGCACATGGCAGGATGCAGGTTTTATGCAATTCCAGTGCTGTTCTAATGCATGGAGAAAAATACCACCACTCCTAGAAAGCCGATTCTTCATTTCGCAACATCATCTTGCCAGCTCAGGGGAGATCATGACAAAACAACACTTTGCTACCAACACAGGGACAAGAAACAAACCTTAATGCTTCAGTCCTGATGGAACAACAGTAACTAAAGAGCATTTGAAACAGATCAGACTGCCCTGGAACCGCTCCAATCCTGGTATGCGCTTAACCACATGCCTGAACTGCAGCATATTTGTAAGGCTTTTCCTGAACTACAGCTTAAGCCCTTGTGTGAGTGTCTCCAGCCTCTATTTCAAGGGCATTTGCCAAGGGGAAGTCCCTGTGCCCATCTCTGTCCATCCTCCTGCTCAGGCATCCAAATAACTCTACCCTTAATGAGAGGAATGCCAACACCTCCAAGGGCGTGGGACTCATCAGCTTCCTTTCACGAAACTAAGCCACAAAGTCAAGGGCAGACTGCTGAAGGGCTGGCATTTGCAAGCAGTTGTACTTTCAAATGAGCGTGTGCAGCCCTGGATGGGGTCTTCCAATACACAAAACCAGCCATGTTTTCCCTAGAATCTGAAGCCAAAGTTTACAGATTGGTCACACTGGGTCCAACCCTTTTGTCTCCAACACGCAGGGCGGATGTCCTGCAAGCAGGGGAAGGCACACTGACGCTTGGTATTGCACATAGGTGAGTACAGAGCAGATCACACCTCAAACAGTGATGCAGAGTCAACAAAACACAGTTCCAGGTGTCCACAGAATCCAAAGGCCCACCAATGGCCATTCGGGTTCTCTTACAGAGGGGAGGAAGCTAACTGAGAAGCTTAAGAAATCTTCTCTACAATAAAGGTAGAGAGGGGTTTAAAACTTCTCCTTTGTTATCTCTAAAAGCAAAGTTTGACCTCTGATTATTTACATCCTGATACATCTGCAATGTTTGTTGGGGCCAGTTATGTCCTGCGCCTTCCTCAGCAGAGCCAGCCCTGCACCAGGCATCAGCAACAAAGGAAAACAGCCACTGGCTGCACCTGCTTTCTGCTTTATTCCATGCCCTGTGGTTGTTTTCCCCACTCCTCAGAACCATATACCTCTCTAGACACACACCAATACAGCAAGAAATTCCACGGTCAGATAAACTTTAGTACCTTTGGAAGAATTAAGCTTTTCATTAAACCTTCTGTAGCACCTCGGCATCTTAGAGCAGGAAGCTGAGCACACGAGCCAGCCACCAAAACACTGTCCAGTCGGGGCTGACCGGGGAGGAGATGAGCTGCCTTGCTTACATTAAACATTTAAACTGGAGCAGAGCCACACCAACTCCTCCCTGCAGCCATCCAGAAGAGAAGACACCATCGACGCAATTGGACGTGCCAAACCAGATATATTAAACTGAGACCTTCATGACTGTTTGAGTGATCTGGTCGTTACACAGAGGACGGAAGGGAAGATGCTGTTCAGATGTAAACAGGGAGGCTGGGTGATCACTGCTGTCACCTTTAACACCATCTACTCCCCTCACAAGGCTCTCATATCTGTAGAGGTTTGGGAAGACAGCAACTACTTCATTACTGAAAACACAAGCGGCTTGTTAGCCACATGGCAACCCCAGCCAAAGCTGCTGTGCTCCTTAATCTAATTCCAGTTAATCCCATTGATTGTCTTAACGTGCTGTCTCACTTAACACAAGAGCTTCATTCAGGATTACCACTAAAACACAGCTCTCGGGGTCTCATTTGCTGCAAGAACTACATCTGAAGCTGTCTCCATCCAGGCAGATGTCTGCGTGGTCTCTGGAAGCACAGCTCACTGCCAACACTCTCCCAAACATCCCCGAACACAAACAAAACACAGCAAAGCAGCAGGAGTAGATGCAAACACCACCGGGATTTCCTTTCTTACAATCAGGAAAGTCATAGAGTTTTGGCTCTGCGGAGCCCTAAGCTCAGAATTAGGAATTTGAGACACTCTGGCACAATTCCTCACAGGGTGAGACACAATGAATGGGAAGCTTTGCTCACCAGCACTTATCACAAAATGGAATCGGACCATTAACACGTGGCACGCAATAGGAAGAGAAACCTGCTTCCAAGAAGGGATACTTCTTGCAGACTCATTCACGCGATTCCTCTCCCAAACAGCAGCACAGTAACTACCACGTTAATCCTCCTGGATGCTGCAGCCGGGTTCCACCACCACCCTGCTACTTAAAGAGCACAAGGTAAGCATTGTTCTCTTTCCTTACCGCATGACTGACTTAGCGCATGGTATGTGTGCTCCATAGATACCCACCCCTTCAATATGGGATTTGTGCACCACGCAGTCGTTGCATCTGCCGCAGCCACCACAAAATAACTCGCCTTTGGTACAAATAGAGCCATCAGGCCAGCACCAGTTTGAGAACAAACTCTTTATAGACATGAACCACTCAATTCTGATGCGCTACCTCCTGACGAAACAAAACTGCACATCGGGAAACAAAAACCAGGCTTATTTCAGAAATAAACCCTTTACAACTGAAATCTGTTGCTATTCTTGGGCAGCTGTGATTTCGCTACCCGAGAAGTACACAGTGAGGATTTGGACGCCAAACTCTACATTCACTCACCCAAAGGTCACCTTTTAAGTCTTAAAATGGCGTCGCTATTGATTTTCCCCCTCGTAACACCTCATGGAAGCAAAAAGGGAAACCAACAAAGCACAGGTTTGATTTCTCTCTCTCGCACCAGTGACATCAAGGTCTTTGCTCATCAAACTTGGAGATTAAAGCAGCAGGACTGCAGACAGCAGTACATTCCGATTTAAAGGATTTAAGAAATTAAGCTCTTTACACGATATCATTAGCAATGTGGAGTGAAAAGCAACAAAGGTGTGTACCGAGCAGTGAAATACCAGACGTCAGTGCCATGAAACAAGCCTTACCAGCCCATCGCAATTGCTAATGGCCACAGAAGCTCCGGGGATGTCTGTTATGTCTCCCACGTAGGCGCAGTTGGTCCACAGGGGCTCCCTCTTCCATAATCTCCCTGTAGAAGTCCCAGCCTGACTCGTGTTACCAGCATCATGTCCGATTTCCACGGAGTCTTCGTACCACTCTACGACAGCCTCGGGAGCCACTAAGCGGGTGTTGGGTTTCAGTCGGAGATGGAATTCCCGTCCAAAGGCAGTGACATTAAAATACAGCTGCTTGGGGCTCTGGGATACCTCCCGTGTTGATCTTCTTTGGTGACTCGCTGAGAGGATGTTGGAGATGTAGGTTCCGTCTGCATCGGTACTAATGGGAATCACTAATCCGTACGGTCTCGGTCTGGTTTTCTGGAATTCTGCCAAGAGAAATAGCCAAAACGAAGCAAAAATTAGAACAGGAGCACAGAGAGAGCCTGGACTGAAGAACAGAAGTACAAGCGAGCAGATGCAAGGCAGCAGCAGTCAAATGGACTGTTAGTTCAGGCACCGTACAACACTCCACGACCACAGTGTGTTCAGCCCTGTTGTTCTGAACATGCCCTGTGCTGCTTTTACACACACACACACCAAGATGTAAAAAAGAAGAAAAGTGTTGGACACATCATTACGTTAAGCAAGAAATGACAAACCAGGAGTAAGGGCCTGGAGCACAAGCGTTATGGGGAGTGGCTGAGGACCCTGGAATAGTTCAGTCTGGAGGAGTCTGAGGGGACACCTCGTCGCTCTCTGCAACTCCTGAAAAGGAGGTTGTGGTGAGGTGGGTGCTGGGCTCTTTTCCCAAGTAACAGGACAAGAGAAATAGGCCTCTAGTTGCACCACGTAGGGTTACATTGGATATTAGGGAAAATTCCTTCACTGAAGGAGTGATGAAGCCCTGGCAAAGGGCCCAGGGCAGTGGTCAAGACTCCATCCTTGGAGGGGTTCAAACAGCATGGAGATGTGGCACTTGGGAACAGGGTTTAGCAGGCACAATGNTGAGGGGACACCTCGTCGCTCTCTGCAACTCCTGAAAAGGAGGTTGTGGTGAGGTGGGTGCTGGGCTTTTTTCCCAAGTAACAAGACAAGAGAAATAGGCCTCTTGTTGCATCACGTAGGGTTACATTGGATATTAGGGAAAATTCCTTCACTGAAGGAGTGATGAAGCCCTGGCAAAGGGCCCAGGGCAGTGGTGGAGTCTCCATCTTCGGAGGGGTTCAAACAGCATGGAGATGTGGCACTTGGGGACAGGGTTTAGCAGGCATGATGGGGTTGGGCTGATGGCTGGACTGGATGATCTGAGACAGCTTTTCTAACCTCAGCAATTCTGTGGTTCTATTCTATGATCCTGTAATGTGAGAGGAAGGTCACTTTGACTTCAGGGAAAGCACACGGATCACACCAAGGTGGACAAGCACAAGAAGCCACGTGCCCAGTTCAGCACCTCAAGTAAACACACACATGCACACACGATAAGCACATGCAAACTACCCTTCACATGCCAAAATTTTCAAACAGCAGGTCTGTCATGAGTCTATTTCCATAAAACTCGCAGAGAACACCCCATAATGTTCATCTACATTTATCTGGGGTGCCTCTTGGGATTTAGGTTTGCTTCACAGCTGCCAAAAAGGCAGCGACCCTGTGAAATTCTCCCCAAGACATGCGATCAATTCCTTCGCATGCCTGAGAGAGAACTGCTTTCTCCTGTGTCGAGACCTCCATTAAGACTTGGAAAATGAAGTCTGTTAAAACAGCAATTTGCATACCTACTCCTGCAGTCTTAGGAAATGGAAATAGAAAAGAGAACCTCACAGACCGCTGAGAAGTTCATTGATGTCAGTAGTATAAGTACAAACTCTTCCCTCCCACATCTCCTCTAGCAAATCCTCTGACCCAGCAACTCACTATCGCCCTTGCTCTTCACGTACCTTGAGTAACAGAGCTCAGAAACAAGAGAGATGCTCATTACTAAAGAAAAACTACACAGAATATGATGAATTTGTACTCAAATCCTGCACTACAACATGCAGAATCATAGAATAGAATCATAGAACAACCAGGTTGGAAGAGACCCATCGGATCATCAAGTCCAACCATTCCCATCAATCACTAACCCATGTCCCTCAGCACCTCATCCACCCGTCCCTTAAACCCCTCCAGGGAAGGTGACTCAACCCCCTCCCTGGGCAGCCTCTGCCAGTGCCCAATGACCCTTTCTGGGAAAAAAATTTCCTCATGTCCAGCCTAAAGAAGCTACAAACCCCACAACGCTGCACTCCAGGAATACTACAGGACCTCACCTGGCTAGGGCAACGTGTCCTACACACAAGGAGGGCTTCCAAGGAGCAGTCGCTGCTGTTAACACCTCAGATCGGTGCCAGAGCATCCCGAACACATGATCAGACAAGGCTACGGGTAACCAGTTCCTTGCAGACATTATCCCCTGGCTGAGTGGTATTAGCAGAGTCACGGGCCAAACAAGCAAAGCCACGGAAGAAAAACAGTAATGGCACTGAAAGCCCCATTTCCCTATCATTTCTTGTGGTTTCCTGTGGTCAGCTCGGGATTCCTGCTGGATTCCCGTCTCATTAGCAGCAACATTAGCTGCCTGGGAACCTCCCCGCTGGGGTCTGAATCTGCCCAGGATCTATCACAATACTTCCCAGCCTCCCCAAAAGCCTCTTTCTGTGCAGTCCCTCCATCCTGAAAACAGCATTATTAGCCTAAGAGAGCGATTTTCCCCTCTCCGCCCTCTGCTATTGGCAGGCACTGATGAGTGAAGGAAGCGAATTCTCTCCTCTGCTCAGAGAAAGGTCTCCTGTTATCGCTTACCATGCCTGCGGCCCTGTGCCAGCACACGTGTTTCCCGTTGCCTTAAGGCAGTTTCACACCGCTGTAAAACAAGGCCATGAAACGGGTTTATCTTTTCTGTGAGACCTCTGTAATCTGGAAGCAATCAGGATATTGGGTGTCCGGCTCTCATCCTGTGAAAGGAGAAGGAGAGACATTCCTGGGCCAGGCCAGGCTGCTGCCAAGAACGGGACCCAAGCCCAAGTCTTACTGCGCACACCGGAGTTAAATGGACCCTTTGCACAGAAATAATCACTCCCTGGCTCTTCTCTTCCCGAGGGAACTGCCTGAGTAACATTAGACTGCTATTATCGACAGTTTTCATTTAAAAAAACCACAAGACTGGGTAGCTCAGGTGCTACCGCTAAGCGCCACTGAGAATTCCTCAAATAAATACACTTAATTAAATGAGTTAAATTTTACCCGCTCCCAGCGTGACTCACGCTGGAACGGAGAATTAATAGAGAAGAAGCTCACTAGCCAATTCTTCTCCCCTGGTAGCAGTGACTGCTTATTTTAAGAGACCCAGGCACTCAATTCATTAGAAAAACGTCCCTACTAGCTTCATGTAACTGTTTTTTTCTCCAATTTTCTTGTACACCAGTTACTGAGGGATTTGACAGAAGAGCACTGGATGGCCCTAGCAGGATAGACAGAGACATTTAAGTTCTTGCACTATAAATATCCTCACAGAACACACAAAAATACCATAACCCAGGCAAGTGAAAAGCTCCTTCCCATCTCCCAGTCCATCATTCTGCTCCACGTTTACAGCCAGCAGTCCCATTCCAGTCTGGAGGTGCAGACACCTCCACCTCTTGTGCCACACGCCTGCAAGATCAGGTTCTACACCAGCATCCCAATTAGGCCATTATCCTTAGGCTAATTCCCATCTGAAACACTGGGAGTTCTAAGTCGGGATGGCTAATCTCTCTCCTTGGAGAAGGGAGCAAAGTAAAGCCCTAAAGCAATTTTTATTAATTAGACACCAGGCCATGAAGAGGAGCCGCAGCCTCTGGGCAGTGCATCCAAACTGGGTCAAAAATAAAAACAGGGATCCTCGCATTCCCCACACGCCGGCACTGAAATTCCATTTACAGGCTGACATTCCTCCTTTTACCTCCTCAAGAGCCTTTGTGGCTTCTTCTTCCCCAAGGTGGGGTGCTCCACGCCAGAGCCCCCAGTCTGGCAATCAAGCCCTGTGGCCGGCACACGGCCAAGATGCTGCTTTGTGGGGCAGGCAGCAGCCTTCCCACACGGCTGCTTGCAGGGGCAAAAAAAGGGACTTGGCTAGCAGCGAGAGCAGCCAGCTAGCCACGAACAAAGGGTGGAAAATAAGATCTGTCAAGTTTTTGAGTCAGCAAAAGCCTTTTCCAGAGTCCCTGAATGCTGAGCTGGAAGAGGAAATGCCTTTTGTTCAAAGGCAATTACCATTCAATGTGACATGACTGAGCGCTGAAGACACCCGAGCTCCGCTGCTGACTCCTCTTACCCTTTTTCCGCAAGCTGAGGAAATGCTATTCCAGCTGTAGGTGCTCCCTTCCCTACGCTAAGGTTTCAAAGTTGATCTGTTCTGCTAGCTCAAAGCTTACAGCAACCATCAGAGGAGAAACAGAGCGATAAGAAAACCCCACTTGACTTCACATTGTCTTCATTTTTCATCCAGCTTTATCCTGCTGGCCAGCGTTTAAGTTGAAAGGAAGCACTTGGGAATGAACATCGCATTCTTCCCTTGTGTGCCAAAACTCAATTAGCCAGAAATGCCTCCGCAAAGGGCTCTCCCTGCTTTTTGTCCAGGAATTAACACCACTGGCCCACAGCTGTTGTCTCCCAGCTTCAAGAGTCCTAAACGTTTTTTTTCATCACGTGCATTTGGAAGAGAATTATATTTTTAGGCATAAGATTTTGTGAAATACATTGATCAAAAATCATTTGTGTGGTTGTCCAGAGCAGAATTCTAATTGCACAAACATCCACTTACAGACGGTGTTTCCAAAAACACAGTCTAATTGGAAATCAGTGGAAAAGGAGGGATTTCTGAGAGCTCAGACAAACCATTTCTATGCATGAACCAAGTTTGTAGACGTTACTTTTTCTTCTTATAAGCCTTATTTGGTGTCCGTTATCCTGACTGGTTTTGGCACACTAAATTTTGATAGCAGGACTCCCTTTCCCAGCCTTCCACGCTGCATTTGTGAATGTGTTGATTTTTTTGATTGCAGGAGCAACTTGTCCGTCCCCATGACCTGGGAAATCACGGCCACTGAGGGCAAGTGTTGGTAACAGCTTCTTTTCCCAAACGTTTTCCAAGCCACGGCAACGAGATGCAGATAAATTACGCTGTGCAGTAATCACATCTGCCTCTTCACTGGGAAATGTTTTCATTACGAATAGAAATGCAAGAATCTATTAAAATTACGCCAGAAGCACAACTGTTTTGGCACAGGTGATGCTGGGTAAGGTAACAGAGGGGTGGGAACTGCTGGAAATGTCCCCCAGACTGCCCCATACGGACATGATGGAATGACCAGCAAGATATCATTGGGTTCTACAGCTCCCTCTCATCTCCTGGAGGGTGTATCTGACGGTGGCTTGTTGGGTCAGGAAACGCAGTTACCTCAGCAAAAGGAAAAGGAACGGATCTAATGTAACACCTCCTGAGCACCCCTGTGCCGCATCCTCTGAGTGGAATACGCAGGCTATGATGCAATCCAACTGCTGGATGGCAGACGGCCAGCTAAAATAAAGGATTACCTGCTGCTGTAGGGATTAAGAGGCCAGCCTTTTGATAAGACACCTGTCCCACGTTCCGAGAGCTCATCCATCTATCCTGGACAACCACAACGGGATGAGCACTGAGCACTTGAGTGAAGTGCTGCCTAACAACAAGAGAAGATGGAGCATGGACAGACAGGCGATGCTGGCAGGAGTTCTGCTATCACCATTTTCCGCTGTCCTCTTTGTTTGCTACTCTCCAGAAACGAAGCAGCAGTTTTGGTCCCTCTTTCCAACCATCTGGATGGCTTCCAATCTGCCACTGGCTCTGTACTGGGCTGCCTTTAGGTGGCAGAAATGCCCAGGGAGAAAGACAAGACTGAGAAGGGGGATGGATTCCTTGAGAATTCCCCCACAACTCTGCGGATGTGGCTATGCAGGACACTTCAGCACTGCAAGAACAGAAGCTCATGTGGTCTCCCCAGTGTCCTCATACCTTTCCTTCTCTGGTCTCAAGGATAGAGACAGCTCCAGAACTTCCTTGTGGTGTTCCCCAGCCTCTGCTCAGCTGCAGGTGAAGGTGTTTTATCCGGGCACTGCCGTTCTGCAAGTTCCCCGTTGGTGCTTTCTTCCCGAGGTAACATCAAGCAGCGATAAGGCTGCTCTGCCGTGTGGGAAGCAGAGGATGGAGCAGCAGAGGTAGCACCATCCCAAGTGCCAGCAACTTCAGGCTGCTCTATCACAACAGTTTCCTCCTGACATGTCCAGGCTTTGCAGCACATCAGGCATTAATGCAGTTAGTTAAGCCTGGGTCACTCTCTGCCTCTAAAATCCATACTGATATTTCAAAAAGATGAAGTCCTACGTGCTTTCATTTGTCCTAAGTGACTTTCCAGGCTAGGAGGAATGACGGGGTGCTGCCAGCAGCCAGCCTGGGGCCAAACCCGAGCATACATCACCCATGCAGAGTGACACGGAACAGGGACGTAAAAGCAGGACAACCCGTTTGAGGCAATCCCAACACTGGCTCGGCTATCACCACTGAAACCCTAACCTGAGTCAGTCATCCTTTGCGAATCGGAAATTTAAAATATTACCATGAAGCGCAGGACAAAGCCCAAGAGCTAACGAGCTATCTGTGCTTTGAAAACACAGATTTCCCCTCACCAAACACCATTGATTCCCAAGAGCCAGAGCAACTCGCAGCCTGCCTGGTCACGCTAAGCCATCGGGCTCTCGGCCTGAACCCAATGCTGCTGAGACGCTGCGTGGCTGTGCCGAGGAGACAGGGACGGGCTGGCAGCTCCATCTCACTAGACACCATCCGAGTCCCATCCCGCAGCATCCAGCGGGACATCAAGGGCTCATGGAGCCCTGGCCAACATCCTCTTCATTTCCCACCCAGGGAGTGAAAGGCAAGATCCCATCGGCTGCAAAAGTTCCCAGGGTACCTGACCCTTCACCCTCTGCCTACAATATCATCCTGTCATTCTGATGCACTTCAAACAATCCCAACTACTGCAGCAAAGTAGAAAGAAGAAAAGAACTTTTCCAGGTTAAAAAATTTTGACTGATATCCTGTATAATTTAAAAGACGCACTTCTGTATAGCCGATAGTTTGTGAAATTCAAATATAATCCATTTCTCATGGAAACGACTAGAAATAAAACGGAGGCTCAGCATACAGCTGGAAAAAACGCCTGCCTGCCAGGGAGGTTTCAATGTACCTCATGGTCCCAGCTCCCAGCATTCAGTGCTCCCAGTGGAAACCAGCCTCAGCCCAGCACAACGCAGCGCCAGCACTGAAATCCAGACAAGCCCTCCAAAATTCAGAGAAATACTTGAAATTCCTTTCTGAAAAAAACCTCAGCTCAAAACTGAACCAAAACCTCAAAATTGGAGCTGTAGCGGCAACTGGAAACAGAAATGCCTGGGGCCTGTTCCCACCACCGCTGCTCCTTGCATTGAAAAGCTCCGGAGTAGCACGCTCTGGTGCACAGACAGCAAATTAAGAGGCTCATTTCCCAACCGGGCAAGCTACGGAGTGTTCAAGATGGCAAAGCCGATGAACGCCCCAGGAGGGAGAACGCCAGCTTCCCACAGCCTCTTCAACCCATGGAGCACTAAATTATCTGTTAGTTTAAATGAACACAGACCTTCTGAAACCAAACTGTGTGTGTATGCTCCTAATTAGATGAAGCTTCCTGTCTTTAGGAAAGAGTCGGTGAGGTTTAAGCGTCAATTAGAAGCTCCTAAGCTCATCCCAGACACCAACTTCGCTGCACGGTGCTGTTTTACGTCGATATATATCTGTTTGCAACGCGACAGAGAACAACTGCTGTCGGGCCCGCAGCAAGCACGCTGTGCCATCACCATTATGAAGGGGCCTCACTAGAAGACTAAGTTTTTCCAGCTAAAAGAAAAGGCCGAGCGCTTCCAATACAGAAGAAAAATGGTCTGAAGACAGGGTCTGCCCCAGCCAAACGGAGCAGGCATTTCCTCCTGGCTTCAGCGACACGGGAATGAAGACAGAGTGTCTGACCCAGAGCTGCTCCGTCCTGGCGTTCGGGGGGCTGGCTGAAACATGCTGCACTTTTTAACGTCTGGTGGTTTAAGAGGGGAAGCACGGATGCACCGGGATGCCCAACCGCCCCAAGAGAGGGCACGTGAATTCTAGTCGTGCCACATCGCTGTGAAACCACAAGCGCTGCTGGGCGGTAACGGCGTGGGGCACACACGGGAACGCCTGCCTGCACACAGATAACTCTCCCATAAAATAAACTACTTAAGCTTCTTTTATTTCTGTTTTGATAGCAGCAATAGTAGTTAAAAGCACTTACCTGCCTGGATCCGTTGTTCTGTAGCAGCCTGCAGGAGAGAAAAGAAACACATGCACAAAGTTGTCAGAGCCATTGGGATGTGTGACAGCCGAGCGCGTCTAGGAGGATGAAGAAACCACTCGGTCTCTATCGCATCCTTCTTTACATTTCTGCTTCTGGTTTCCAGGGAAAGCATTTTCCCTAACTTAATGAGCTGCTGTTCCTATCAATATCCTAACATTCTAGCAAGTTTGACACGAACAGAGCCACTAACAAGTCCTGATTCTGAGTGACCTGCTCTATACATTGTGACACCGGACCAGAAAGCGTGTTCAGTTGCCAAAGGAAGCCCTCGCGTCCGTGCGAGCCATGAGCCGGGAGAGGGCCGTGTGCCAGGGCGCTGAGGAGGCAGGCGTGCTGACAGTTCTCCTGCCAGGGAATGGGAAATCCATCGGGTTTTGGAGCAGGGAGAGCGGCAGCTCCGTGCCAGTGCCAGCTCAGCGCTGCCGTGGCACGGACACAGGGACCAACCTCCCCGGCTGCTGCAGGGATGCTGCGTGTCCCTAAGGGCTGCTCTGCAAGAGTGGGGCACAGCGATCCATAAACAGCGAGGAGAAGCAGCAATGAGCTGGGGAGAAGGATGGGGTGGTGGGAAGTGCTCCCAGACTGTTGCTTCTTGCCTGTCCCAAATGAGAGCTGCACTCTGTTGTGAGCCGGGGAGAGCTGGGGAAGAAAAGAACTTGGGGAGAGGGGAGCCTGGGGAAGAGCTGGGGATGGAGAGGGAGAGCCTGGGGAGTGGGGAACTCGGGGAAAAGGGAAAGCTGGAAGAACGGAGCCCAAGAAAGAGTAGAGCCTGGAGAGCGGGGAGCCTGGGAAGAGGTGAGGAAGAGCTCGGGAAGAGCAAAGATTGGGGAGAGCGGCGCCCACGGAAGAGTTGGGGAAGGAGAGGGAGAGGCTGGGGAGTGGGGAACTCGGGGAAAAGGGAAAGCTGGAAGAACGGAGCCCAAGAAAGAGTAGAGCCTGGAGAGCGGGGAGCCTGGGAAGAGCAAATCTTGGGGAGAGCGGAGCCCGGGGAGCAAGGGAGCCCGGGAGGAGCCGGGGCAGAGGGGAGCCCCCGCACTCACCTGCGGCGTGTGCGCAGCGCGGAGCCCCAGGAGCGCGGCTGCCAGTATCCAGAGGGGCAGGAGCAGCATCCCGAGCCCGTGGGCGCCTCCTCCGCTGTGCCCCCGGGGGGCTGCACCCCGGGGCGGTGGGGCCGGTGGGGCGGGAGCTCGTGCCTGCTCTCCCCGCCTGCCCTGCGCCGCTGATAAACCCGCAGCGGCCCCGGGCAGCGCCCCGCCCCGACACCGACGTCAGGGGCACGGCCGCCCCCCCCCCTCAGCCCCGCAGCGAGCCCCGCACCGAGCCCCCGGGGCATCCCGCGGAGGGGACACACCGAGACACCCGCAGCAGCTCCCAGCGCGGAAAGGGGCTCCGGGAAAGCTGGGGAGGGGCTTTTACAAGGACCTGGAGTGACAGGAGGAGGGGGGGTGGCTTTAAATTGGAGAAGGGGAAACTTAGATTTGAGAGTAGGATGGGCTGCCCCAACCCTGGAGGGGCTCAAGGCCAGGCTGGATGGGGCTGGGAGCCCCTCATCCAGTGGGAGGTGTCCCTGCCCATAGTGGATGGGCTTTGGGGTCCCTTCCAACCCAAACCACTTTATGATTCCGTGTTCTCTGCGTGTGTCCCATGAGAAAGCCGCGCTTCCCATCCCATCTGCACTCTGAGTATTGTCCTGGGTTGAAGAAAAAAGCCACAGATGGAAAAAAAAGGTCTGGAGGCAGCATGCCAACAATGTAGATTATTTCCAAGGCTATTTCACTTCATTAATTTCTCTTCATTAACTTAATTCATGACTCATTAACAGGAAGGGATGAGTCCCTCTGCTCTGAAATGCCTGTTCCAATGCCCTAAGCTGAAGAGAGGCAAGAATGATCCTGGAGCCCAGTGTCCAGGTCTAGAAACCCCAATAGTAGAAGATTATGGATCTGTTGGAACAGGTCCAGAGGCCACAGAGATGCTCTAAGAGCAAGAGCACCTCTGCTACGAGAACAGGCTGAGAGAGTTGGGGTTGTTCAGCCTGGAGAAGAGGAGGCTCCAAGGACACCAGAGAGCAGCTTCCAATGCTGAAAGGGGCTCCAGGAAAGCTGGGGAGGGGCTCTGGATCAGGGAGAGAAGGGACAGGACAAGGGGGAATGGTTTTCAGCTGAAAGAGGTGAGAGTGAGATGAGGTTTTAGGGAGAAATGTTTTGCTGTGAGGGTGGGGAGGCCCTGGCCCAGGTTGCCCAGAGCAGTGGTGGCTGCCCCATCCCTGGAGGGGCTCAAGGCCAGGTTGGATGGGGCTTGGAGCCCCTGATCCAGAGGGAGGTGTCCCTGCCTGTGGCACGGGTGGCACTGGATGGGCTTTGAGGCCCCTTCCATCCCTTCCAACCCAAACCATCCCAGGATTCTAACCCTATGATCAGGGCCATGGACCCCAGCAGAACTCACCAACGTTGGGGCCATCACCTCTGGCTCAGCTGGGCTCACCGCCGTCAGAGCCATCACCCCCAGCCACAGTGGTACAAACAGCATTTTCACAACTCCATATACACAGAGAAAGCCTTTCATCTGATGAGCTGTTGCTATGCTCCACAATAAACACTCTGGGCTCCCCACATTTCCATTCACATATCCAGAATCCACCTGCAAAGAGCACACTTCCCCCTGTTCAACCTGCCAGCACAGCTGCCCTCATGGGAACCCCAGCTCCTCTGTCTGGGACAACATCTCCAATTTTCCATGTTTCCCATCACAAAAGACTGGAGTCCCCAAGACTCCCAGCGGACTGGAGTTTGGTGGCAAACAGGAGCGTGGCACACAAGCAGATCTCTGCTGTGCAACGGGTGATGTCGCTCAGCACACAACCAGACCTTTGCTGCACAACAGGCAATGTCACCCATCTCAGTCAGAAACCAAAACCCACTCACATCGGGTATTCCCCACACAAAAACCTTCACGGAAATGATCTGTGTCTCCTTGGTCCCTCCTGTTTCTCAAAGAGCTGTGACGCAGCTGAGTCTGCACACGACTGAGGTGGTAACAGATATGACCAGGGTGATCCCCAGGGAGAACAAAGAGCTTTACGAACACTCCAAGGAGCCAGAGATAATCCACTCCCACGCCCCTTGCGCTTCAGCAGGGTTCCGAGCAAGGGCTGAGTTTTGTCAGGGTTGGGATTATCTCATCTCGCGCGAGATGGTTACTGCGGGACCAGCTAGATCCCAGTTTAACATCACACTGTTCTGCAGCCCCTTTCGTGTTTCTACTCGCGATGCGTCATGTCCAACTGACAGACCTTGCTGCTGGCCTCCGGCAGGCACGAGTGAACAGCTTGCTGCTGCTCAATGGTTTTCAGAAGAAGGAGTGATTATACAGTTAGACTTTCACAGGAGTAAGTTGAGCTGCCTGCCAGAAACCATCACAACTACGTGAGAAAGAAGACATTGCTTTCTTCTAAACCTGTGTTACCTGATAGCAACAGTTGAGAGGAGACCTCCAGTCATGATTTTTGGGAGCTATCTGGAGTAATTAAGCCATGGCAGCCTGCAGAGCAGCCCTGCTGCTCCAGAAAACACACTCTAAACTGCATTGTCTTTTCTCTTTCCTGAGACAGTGTGAATGCCTGGATGTGCACCTGTTGTAACAGGCATAAGATCATTTTGGCAAGACCTGCCTTTCATGAACTGTGTTGACTGGACCTGATCCCCCGGTTCTCTTGCAAGTGTCTCATGATAACACTCAAGATCACCTGTTCCCTGACTTTCCCTGGCACTGAGGTNGTTATCCTTCACTGACTTGGCCAATGTGAACTCTAGTTGGGCTTTAGTCCTCCTGCTTTTCCCTCTGGACAATCTCACCTCCTCCCTGTAGCCCACCCAAGACACCTGTCCCTTCTTCCACTCTCAGCACGCCGTAACTGCAGGGCATCACACAGTGCACGAGAGCTGCTCTTCAGAATGACCAGGGTGAGAAGGGCTGTGTCCTGTAAATTGCTGGCTACATAATTATACATCAAGGGGAACTTAAGGGTGTAAGTTCATGAAGCCAGAGTTGGAACCATCAGTTCAGAGCCACCAGCCTCAGCCTGCTTCCATCCACATCCTGGCTTTACTGCCAACACACTTCTTCTCCCACAGTACCCTTCTCCTTGCCCCAGGACACAAAACAGGCACCAGGCACCTTATATGCAGCTATCCCACACCTTATTTCCTGCCCTGGTGTTCATTATGTGACCTCAGACCTTATTTATAGCACGTTATTGAAATCCTGACAACAATGTTGATTCCCTGGTGGTTTTTTCTGTAATGCAGCATACCTGGGGGATACGCAAACCATCCATCACACAGCCTGGTTATAGGTGCATTCATTATTTGATCTCAGCTTCAAGCCCAGCTCTTTTTGATTTCACTCCACAGTCTTACAAACAGAGGGAGTAGGACAGATACAGGGAACTGAACTGCTGGCACTTTGTAACTCTCTGTGGTCTTAAAATAAGTCACCTTTCAATAGAGCCATGTCTGCTACATCCCAGGTAGTTGAACTTATCCAAATTAGATAAAAAGGTTCCTAAGCACCAAAGAAACCAAGACACACCAAAGCCAGAGCCGGCAGCCAGGGCAGATATTCTGTTTTGTAGTCTTGAAGATCAAAGAACCAATGTTTGACAGAATTGTAAGGGAGTAAAAATAAAGTCTTAAATTTAAATGTCTCATCGGCCATTTCTGATAAGAAACAAGACTGAGTAGCTTATCTAACAACCATACATCCAGGCAGGATTCCAAGGTTAATTAAAGGCACCTCTCATGTCCAACAGCCACATCTGGACATGGTATCATCAAAGAAATCATGGAGTTTACAGTCTGTACCCTACGTACAAATGCATTTAAATATGCAGGTACATACATACATCTGTTAAAGATCTGTTAAATACTTGCAATTCTGAAATGACTCTTGCTAGCACCACAGCAGATAAGCTTTCTGCACCCATGCAGCTCCTGTGATACTCTAGACTGACAGCTGCAGTGTCCAATGAACCTAAGGTTGGGCCCTGATTGCACAGGGCCAGATTCTGGAGCACAATAACTGCAGCAGCGTTTGCACGGCAAGAATAAAATGTCTGGGAGCAAGCATTCAGTGTGGTGCTACCTGATCACAAAGGCTCCATAAGATGCCACATGATCTCACAGCACAAGTGCCTGCAGCACAAACCAATTTCATTCAAACTGAGGAACTTGAAAAAAGAATATTCCCCCTATGGAACCGAGAGGAATTAACTAAGCAGGGGGTTTTGCACTGCTATTTAATACAAGCTTTCAAATATTACCTTTTTTTGAGACAAGCCCCTTAAGCCATAACATCCAGCAATAATTTCTATAGTCTAGACAAACCACAGCCTTCACTCACGGTGTCCGCACACATGGTTTGATGTTCAGTTTTGCACTGACAGTTCCTGCTCTTTAGGAGTCATTAGCACTGATCAAGTTTCTGATCTGCTCCAATCTCTGCTGCTCTGTGTTTGATGACCTCTCTCAATGGTGGCCAGGTTGGGGAGCACTAATTCTGTTCTCTCCAAATCAGGCATCATCAAACATCAGCCAGAGGTAACACAAGCTGCCCCTTCGAGATCGCAGTGATATCTGCTCCGAGCACCCGCTTTAGGCAACTAAACCCACTTCCCAAGCACTGTGCAGACACACAAAACAGTCCAGACAAGAGTTACAGGTTAATTTACTGCCTTGGCCACCTCCACATCCCTTACATGATGCTCAGGCTTACTTTTCAATTCATTTTTTCCTTTCCATTTAACCCAGTTTGTTTCTTACTTCCCCATATTGGCTCTGCTGCCTTTGGTGTGAAAGCCTGACTTAAATGATTGGGACACTGGGTCTTGGGTTCTCCTCCTCGATGAATCGTGCCCTGCTCTGAATACAACTACTGGGCAGGATCCTCTGAGAAGCAGACACCCACATCATGTTCCACAGGGTGGACGTTAAATGAGAAGTTGAAATCTTTTTTTCCCCAAGCATTAGAGATGTTTGCCACAAGTGACTTCTGCCATCTAATTTCCCAAACCACACAGAAAGTCTCTTTGCTATCACCTTTTTCTGGGGTATTTACCACAGCTGAGTAAGACAGGGATTTCTGAACCAAGGTGTCAGACAAGAACTGTCAGCCAGCACGTGAGATAGCAGCACTCACTCTATAAATGAAAATGGCACTCGTTTCTCCTTCCTGCTGCACTAAAACTGGAAATATTAAAGCCCACAATCACATTTAATTGTTTTTGAGACACTATTAATCTACCACACTGTTAAAGGAAGAAACAGAGTAGACTTGTTATTTTTAAGAAAGCGGTGTAAGATTTATGGTCAAGGTTTAACCACAGGACATAGGAGACTGGAGAGAAAAATGTGAGACATGAAAATTACAGCTGTAAAATACGTTATGAAAAATGAAAAGCACTGGAAAGAGGCAGCACTTGGGACAATGTCGGATAACAGACACATTCCACAAAGCTGTTTCGATATTAAGGCGGTTCGTCTTGAAATGCTGCATGCCAAATCAAATGCAATTAAACCCACCTTGAATCCTCAAAAGAAATGAATCAACAAATACCCACAAATCATTCTGAATATAAGACTCAGTAAGGCCCAGCTTTTAATGGCCTGTGGTATCGATTCAGAAGTCAGCGGTTCGCGTGCTGTGAGAGGTTCCTAGAAGCGCTGAGGCAGCAGCCGGGATGCCCCGTGCAGATGCTGGCAGTGCTGAAGGCCCATTTAACCACTTGCATTTACCTTAAGCCCTCAGAAGGAAATGATGGGAATGTGCACAGAGGTCTTAAACAGGAATTGTATGTGCCAGGGATTTCCTTACCTCCCATCTCCCCTTTTCTACTCCTTTGACTGGAGAGAGCAGTTCGCTCCACCAGGAAGCACTCAGCTGGACTCCAGTCCCACTGCCCAGCGCTCTCTGAAATGGGAATCTCCTCCCAGTCATGCCAAAGAGAACAGCTGCTATAACTGTTGTGACCACAGAGTGGCCACTCTTTCAGCAGCGTTTGTTGTGAGATGAAGTATGACAGCTTGGAAGTGTCCGAGCAAACCTTTCTGTCAGGGCAGCCAGCTAGGGATTTGGGTCTCTTTCACTTCCCAGGACCTCATAGCCAGTGAAGGGGATATGGAATGGAAGTCTGACAGACATTCCAGTGTTGCCAATGTTCTAAAATAACCGTTTGGGCACATTGATTACTTTTGTAGCCAGGTGCTGCCCAACAAGACACCCACGAACGTGTGACAAAGCTTCAATTCTCAAGCAAAGGTGACTAGTAACATTTTACAGATGGGCACACGGAACAATTTCTGGGAAGGACAGGTGAAAAAATTCCCAGTGTATCAGCAGGTAAAGCTGAGCCTGTGAGGAGCAGAGAGGGGACAGAGAAGGTGAAGACAGCAGAAGGTCTGCAGTGCCCTGCAAGAGTTCTCCAGTGAAAAGCACTTCCATCCACGTTAGCTTATACTGGGTTTTCAGCACGATGACATACTCTCTGCACACTGACCCCAGTGAACAGGGAAGGGTAGGATGGGCGGTAAGTTTAAAGAAGCTGAAAGATCATAGAATCACAAAATCACCAGGTTGGAAGAGACCCACCAGATCATCGAGTCCAACCATTCCTATCGAACACTAACCCATGTCCCTCAGCACCTCGTCCACCCATGCCTTAAACCCCTCCAGGGAAGGTGAATCAACCACCTCCCTGGGCAGCATATTCCAGTGCCCAATGACCCTTTCCGTAGAAAACTTCCTCCTAATCTCTAACCTAAACCTCCCCTGGTGGAGCTTGAGGCCATTCCCTCTTGTCCTGTGCCCTGTCCCTTGGGAGAAGAGCCCAGCTCCCTCCTCTCCACAACCTCCACTCAGGTAGTTGTAGAGAGCAATGAGGTC
>WAAB01019166.1:28271-61146 GCA_013389865.1 Piaya cayana
AGCTGCTCAGGGTTGTTGTGCCCCAAGTGCAGAACCCGGCATTTGGCCTTGTTAACCCTCCTGCCGTTGGTCTCAGCCCATGGATCCAGCCTGTTCAGATCCCTTTGGAGCCTCCCGACCCTCCAGCAGATCCACACTTCCACCCAGCTTAGTGTCACCTGCAAACTTACTAAGGGAGCACTCGATGCCTTCATCCAGGTCATTGATAAAGACATTGAACAGGGCTGGACCCAGCACTGAACCCTGGGATGCGTCATTGAAGATGCCTCATTGAAGCGCCCTACACAGTGCTCGGGCCATCAGGACAGCCAGCCAGCTTGCTTACGCTCTCCTGACAACCCCAGCCATGAGCTTCCATCCCTTACAGTGTGCACACAGACCACTTGCATCCACATGCTTCAGAGGAAAGTGTCTGGGCAGGCAGGCATTACCACTGTGACTTCAGTTTGCTGGGACGCTTCCAAATCACTTCCATTTCCAGCAGGAATTAAAACAGGTGCTTTGTCTCTGCAAAGCAGCTTAAGCTAAAATCCTGATCATGCTTGCTGCTCTCACACAGGGTCACGGTCATACAATATTTAAGGCAAAACAACAAGGAGTTGAGATGTGAGAGTAGCAACGTCTAGAGATAAACATCTACCTGTCGGTACTCCACTTCTCCACTCTCTCTTCCTAAGGATCCGTCTTTAAGAGATCGCCATAACCACAAGGGACAACTCCAAATACCGTTTAAACACCAGAAGCTCAAATGAAAGAGAACTGAGCTTCTGACCTTACCTAGGGTCGTCTTTCCACGTCAGGGCTGGGGTTATTTCCAGGGCGGCACGTGAGAGCTTTCACTGCGGCTGCTTGAATGGTGCTTTGCCTGCGGATTAATGGATGACTCGGGCTCCTCGGTCACACCAGCCTTCACAATTCAGCAGAAAACACAGAGGAGTTCTTCTGAAACACTGAAAGGAAAGGCACAAAAGTAAGCTAACCTCCTGACCTGTAAAGCAGCCTTGGAGAGAAACACATTCAACAGAGCCACTCGCTGTCTCTGGGAAATGGAGAAGAGGGGTTGTGCAAGAGGAAACAATAACTTGGATTCTGTTTAAGAGGGAAAACCACCACGACACTGTTTCTGATGAATTTACATGGGGCAGAGGAAAGTGTAAATCCACCAAGCCACAGTGAAATGTTCCACAAGCAAGGACTGAAGAGATTGAAAGCAAAGGACTCCCTCTGTCCCTACTGGCATTTAAACCAAGAAAACACTCAGGTAAGATGGGGAAGCAGCTTTGTAGAAGATAAACCTCTTCCTTTATCACCAGCCTGCTGCTTTCAAACCTCCCTCCAAAAACACTTTTTCACTCCAAGAGTTCCAAACACACACCAAGCTCAAAGCTAGGTGTGATCTGCTCTGGGTTCTGAGGAAACACAAAGCTCCCTGCAAAGTTTATTCTTCTGAACCTCATGTCTGACAGACACCTCGTGAAAAATAAACACAAAATACCCTGACAAGGTGGTGGTGATGGGATTAAACAGGCAGTTGGACACAGAGAATGGGAAATAAGACTACGGCAACATGAGAATGGCCAAACACAGAGGACCAAATGTCCATAGAACCCTGTACCTTTCCTCTGCAAGTGGCTGAGAGACAAGGAGGTTTCAAATCAGAGCAAGAGCCCCTTGAGAATGGTTTCTGAATAATGCACACCTCCAGCATCGAGCACCTAAACCCCTGTGAACTTCAAGACAGCTGCCCTGCAAGCCTCAGTGCAAGTGTGTGAGTTAGGCATCACCTAAGCCTTTCAAGAGCTGTGCTGCTGCACAGGGGCTGCATTACCTATCTTTTCTCCCTCTCACGCTCACCCAGAATCCTCAGCACAGCACAGGGTGGCTGGATGTTCTTATCTGCATTCCAAAAAGGATTAAAACACTACATAGGGTATTCTTTTAGGACTGTTCTAGGTTGATTTCATTTACATTCCAGTCTGTCTGTGCCAAATTGCAGGAAAGTATATAAAAAGTCACCTCCAGTTAGCAGTTACACATGGACAGGCATATAAATATACATGAAAATATATGGGAAAAGACATAAACAGAGACTCTTCATTGCTTAATGTTTCTTTTCAGTCTGTCAGTCAAACCCATCGGTGTTGATAACACGGACTTGCACATTTTTGCACACAAGGAGCAATAGTTGAAATAGGCAAGAGTTTCAAAGGTGGAAAGTCAGCCTCTACTAGAGCTGAGTAGCACAGCTGTACCCACACCAGGAGACATCCAGCTCAGTTCCCCAGAGGGAGAAAGCGGTCCTGCCCTGTAACTCTTCTGCTCACCCTTTTTTCTGTAAGGATGATGTTCGACTCAAATCAATCCTGTCACCAGTCTGAAGTGCAGAATACCAGCAGGTTTACCAGCACAGCTCAAGGGAAAAATGAGTATTTGAGACAAAATGGAGCTAGGAACTCCTGTCCCGCTTCACTGGTCAAGTCGGGTAGCACAAAATCAGCTCCTGTGCCTACTGTCCAGAAGGACAAACACACCACGGGGACCCTTCTCATGCTGGGGAAGTGCTTGATGCAGATTTACAGAAGTAGAGGGTCTCCCGCTCTCTCTCTGCATTTTAGAAGTGCAGCATTCCCACTTTTGTATGATAACTACAGGGAAAAATACTTTATATAGAGTTAGGATCTCAATTTTGTAGGTTTGCACACCTCCATCCAGACAGGAACGCTCAGTTTTAGTGGTGTGCTACACAATTTTAAGAACAATTAAATCTGAAGATAAAAAACCACTTAGGTTTATTTATGTCTAATACAATTTCTAATAGGATATCAAGACAAGCATAATTAAGGAGAATCAATCTCTCCTCTTTCCATTCTCATTTGAGGAGCAGCACTCAAACAGCAGTAAGTCTCCACAAAATCAGGGATCCTTTCTCTTCAGGGAAGTGTTTTGCTGGTTCTTTACCTCCATATGCATTTCTCCACAAACCTCCATCCAGATCTTTATTTCAGAAGTGAAATCACAGTTTATTTTGCACCTTTTCCACTCCATGCCAAAGGCTTGCCCGGCAGGCTGATCACTTACCAACCTGACCTCCTAGCAGCTCCAGTTCAGTTCAAAGTCAGAGCTACTACAATAACCAGAAACAGAAGACCTCATTTTTAACATAGCTCTGGTCTCAGAGCTTCATGTTCTTATTTATCCCCTCTGCTGAGGAAGCCTGAGAAAAGCAGGAGAGTGGAAAGAAATGCAACTGCCCAGCATTAGAACTAATCAAGCCTAATTTCCTACAAAGTCTCATCACACCCTCACTTGGGAGGGGCTTCTCCTTTGATAAGGAATGTTAAAAGGCTCCTGCTCAAGTCTCAAGCCACGTGCAGCAGTGTGCAAAGCCACACAACGTATGCCATCTATTGGACCTCTGATCCCTGTGTGGATTTATCAGGCTCAGTCGAGTTCAGCCAATGAATTCAGAAGTCAAGGAGGAATGTGAACAACTGTGAGCTCACAGGGGCCCAAGCATTCTGCTGGTTTTCATGGACCTTAAATAATAATGAAATGAGAATGATTAAAGCATTCCTTACCTTACAGCTTCCAACTTTAATTTGAAGTCTTTGCTTTTCCAGTGTCTTTCTCCAGCTTCCCATTTTGTGGAGCAGGTTTTGAGTTTAGGACAAGCTGCAGGAGAAGGTCCAAAACTCAGGTGCAGCATTCAGCCTCAAAAAGCTGAGTTCATCATCTAAAGGAACTGGAGACACATGTAAAACATGACTAACTGCCCCCACCCATGTGTTTCACTCACTGCCATCATCGTTCACCTTGCTCTCCCTTGCAGATCCTGAGCTGTTGTATGACCTTTATTAAAACAGCCAAGTAATTAGAATGTGTGAACTTGGCTTCTTATTAGCAACAAAGTGCATCTTAACAAAACACATATTTAAAGTGTCCAAGGAAGAAAAGGGCTGAGCCAACCCCTGTTGAATACAAAATGCCTTAGGAGAGCTCTCATCTAATGGTTCTCCTACAGCACCACATAGCAGCAAACACAATCCTTTCCCTATTCTATTAATTTGCTGTTTGCTTCCTTGCTGCTTTGTTGGAGGAGACACTTGATCCCATGGTCTTTTTGTAGTTTTCATTCTATGCAAAACGGGAACTTGGAATTCAGCACAGGAGAAAGAGGGAATTCAATCTGCTGAACAAAAAGGGCCAGCGTATTGCTCCCCAGTCCCACACCCACTACAGACAAACACTTAAGACCTCTCAACAGCTTCCTCCATTCAGGAATATGTTTTTTATCTTTGCTGCCGTGTTTCCATTCTTTCAAATGGAAATAATGTGAACTTATTAGCAGGAGTGAGGCTTACAAACCAGGTACAAATAGCAGACCCATACACGGTTACTAGAACAAACATTAGAAAGCCCATCTCAGTGTTCCCCCAGCTGATAAGCTCCATGTGGAAAATGCTCCTTAATCCTTCCAGCACAAAGCCACCAGCTGATCCTCTTCACTGACCACTCAGACCACTGATTAAGATACATCAGATGAACAGCTGAGCCCTCAGTCTGGTTCTCCTGACGTGACAGCAGCAGAGGGGACCTCACTGAATGAGACTGCCCAGCCCCAACTGCTGCAGCAGGTTCAACATTGGTCTGCACAGACAAGGGGTAGTGGAAGAAAGGCACGAGAGATCGGGGGTTACAGCCAGCAGGAGGAAGCAAGGACAGGAAATGTTTGACTTAGAGCTCAGATTCTTGCTTAGTCAGGAAAAGCAGAAACCACCACTTTGGAGGGACAGAGCACCGCTACCTGACCCATCCTTCTCCTTCTGCATCAGAGCAGAGATTTGAATTGGAAATGGGACCAGAGCAGCTACTG
This sequence comes from Piaya cayana, assembly GCA_013389865.1. Taxonomy (NCBI): domain Eukaryota; kingdom Metazoa; phylum Chordata; class Aves; order Cuculiformes; family Coccyzidae; genus Piaya; species Piaya cayana. Next base: position 33,145 of record WAAB01019166.1, read on the forward strand.
TAAAACATCCTTGATGTGTACCCAATAGCAGACAAAGTGCCTTAAGTCACCCTCAGTATTGGCAAGTCCACAAGCTCTCTGAGAAAACTGTCCCCAAGCTCTATCACTCTTACAGTAAAAATAAACATTTCCTGATGTTCAGGAGGAACCTCCTGTCTTTCAGTTTGTGCCAATAGCCACTGGTGCTGGCACTGGGCACCCCCCAGAAAGAGCCTGGCTCCACCTGCATTGTTTCCTCACTTCATGTACATAAACGCACACATCAGAAAGATCCCCCTGAGCCTTCTCTTTAGGCTGTTTTACCCAGGACGCAGCAACACAAGCTGTTTAATGTGACACAGCCTGAAACCAGCCCTGTCAGAACACCACAAACAGCTTCTGAATAACTTAGCTCAGCCAGCATCAGGTCTCTTGCCTCCAAATGGAGCTGATGACTTTTCTTTATGTTTGGGTTCTTAGGTACCACCGGGGTGCTAGTTAGCAGCTCTGGCTCTAACTCAAGGCTCTGGCCAGGCATACGGGGATGATTTGTTCCCTTTCTTGGCTACCTATGCCAGAAATGAGCTGTTCCCCTTTGATAAGGGACAGTGAGGGAAGCAATAAACACTAACTCCTTAAAATCAACCTGGCAGGAGCTGCCAGAGGTCAGGAATCACAGCCCTGCGACTACTGAAGGCCTTCATTTACTGCTCGATGTCGTAGGTGTGAACTGATTTAGTGGTTGCCGTGTTTTGCCTACCTGGGTACCTTTCTATATTTAACACGTTACCGTATAGAATGCTTTGGTAGACCTCAAGGATAGGAGGCTCCATGTAAAGTTAAATGCTACCTTAAATCTTCCTGGAAAAGCACCTCACTGCTTAAGAGGCTTTCCTCTCACTGCTCTGGCCTTCCAGGAGGCAAATACATCTGAATGGTGCTGAAATGAATGGTACCTTCAGTCCACACTCCAAAGAAATGAAGCTACAGTTTGACACCCTGATACGTGGTGAACATATCCCCCCGTGACAGAGCGTAGAAACAACTCTCCTTGCAACCAGCTACGGTAAGAAAAAGAAACTAGCACTGAAGGTGCCCTGAAACACTCTGGATTGAGAATCGCATTTGTCTAATAAAATATTGGTCTTTATGCCCCAAACAGCCTTTAAAATAGCTGCAGGATAGAAGCTGCCCTTATCATTGGAAGCAAAATCAAGCCTATGTGGTGGGCCCAGTCCAAAGAGCACAGCAAGCTGTTAACTAACACAGAAGCTGTTAATTTCCTGAGTTCTGCTTGCTTTAAAGCACTGACATCGCAGCAATGTTTGCTCCTCGTTTTAATTCGTGCTACAATATCACTCATAGTCCTTCTCTTGTCCCATCTTCACTGTTTCTCCACCTGAGCCTTCCCTGAGTCAGCGGCTCATCAGTTCCATGCTGCTCTAGTTCAGATGGCTTTTCCAATATCAATGCAGTTATTTCCATCATTCCACTCTACCTATACCAGAGCACTCACATCTCTCTTGCAATGCTACAGGAGGACAGCTCCAGTCAGTATGAACCACCAGAGTTCCTCAGATGATGGATTGCTGCCAGGCAAGAGCCTGATCCCCCCTGCAGTGAGCACATCCACGTATGAGAGGTCACCCGCACCCAAAAAAGAGAGATTAATGAAGGATGTTGCAATGTGAAGAAACAAGAGGACAAGAAGTACGATAGGAAAGCCAACTTCTCCTTGACAGTTAAAAAATCCAGAGCCCCAGCTCACACATCTGGAAAACCTTCTCCTGAGCAGTGCCACTCCTTGTTAAAGGACCCTCAGCCTGCTCGGTCTTACTGATAAGATGAGCAACCTTTCACTTCTTATTTAAATGAGTCTCTTTTTGGAGTGAGCTGGAGTGGGACCAAGTGAGAGTAGAGGCGTTGATTACTTGGTCTTTCTCGCTTCACAGATTTGACAGTGTACAGTTTTGTCTAAAAAAAATACATTAAAAGATCAGAACCCAGCTTTATTATCGAAAGGAGNTTACTGATAAGATGAGCAACCTTTCACTTCTTATTTAAATGAGTCTTTTTTTGGAGTAAGCAGGAGGTGGACCAAGTGGGGATAGAGTAGAGGCATTGATTACTTGGTCTTTTTCGCTTCACAGATTTGACAGTGTACAGTTTTGTCTAAAAAAAATACATTAAAAGATCAGAACCCAGCTTTATTATCGAAAGGAGTGAAGTGTTCCTCACTTCTCTCCAAACTAAAAGTTATTTAAAGCACTCAGTTTCAAGTAGGGAGGTAATGCAGCTGCTCCTGCAGGTTATGCTCATCAAGGCACTCAGTTATCAGGGCATAATTAACCATCAATGGAATATAATGAAAGGGCAGTGCCAAATACAGCAGCAGTGGTGGTTGGAATTCATTTGGTCAAGAGGGGGCCAGTTGTTTAAAACTGGAAGAGCCAAGGAAGGACAAAGAAATCTGCACATCAGGTTACTTGTTTCTGCAAACAAGGCAAAAAACCCTCTGTGTCAGATGCTTGGCTCCCTTTTTACTGCTCCTGTCCTGAACCAGTAGCTTGCTGCCTTTCTTCCTCGCTCTCCCCTTCTTCCCCTCTGTTCAGCAGCCAATGGATTCCCACCATCAACTGCTCAACTGTCCTCTCCTTAAGCTACAGATAAAAGAAAAAACCCCATTCAACAGTGAAAACACTTGTAAGAAAATGCCACCTGGCAATGTAACTAGTGAATTCTGCTTTTTAGGGAGAAGAAAAGAGCGTGTGGCCAGACATAAAGGCTGTTTTCAACACTATGTAGCAGTTTTATGTGACTGTTGCAGCTGATGGCAGCACCTCCACAGGGGCAGTGGATGCTCTAATGAACCAGATCTAAATGAAAATTCTCAAGCAATGCCTACTTTTTATCATCTGTTGGTAAATGGAAAAGATTATCTGTGTGACTCCAAAACTCATAAAAGCTTCAACACATGTAGCACAAGAGAGAACATGAACTCATCAGAAATCTACTCTAACATCTCACAGACAAAGGATCTGACATTTAACCACATCTAAGGGAAGTAACACAGGATTATCCATCCTCATTAGCACCGCAGCCCAGGCTGCCAGCCAAGACCACCTCTGTTGTGCAAGGGACCAAACATAAACACCTGAGAATCCTGTAAAACAGAATCATGGAATGGTTTGGGTCAGGAGGGACCCCAAAGCCCATCCAGTGCCACCCCTGCCATGGGCAGGGACACCTCCCGCTGGATCAGGGGCTCCAAGCCCCATCCGACCTGGTCTTGAACCCCTCCAGGGATGGGGCAGCAACCACTGCTCTGGGCAACCTGGGCCAGGGCCTCCCCACCCTCACAGCAAAACATTTCTTCCCAAGATCTCATCTCAATCCCCTCTATTTCAGCTGAAAATCATTCCCCTCATCCTGTCTGTGCACTCCCTGATGAAAAGCCCCCACAGGTACCATACACAGCATACAGCTAAAACATACAAAAAGAAAGAAAACGGAATTAGGGCTGCCCTGAATTGACGTAAGTCATCCTGTGCTAGGCAGTTTGCATAGCAGCCCCAATCTCACTCCACACCTGTTTTTCCAATCTGGTTTTCCAACTCCTGTTCCTTCTGCAAGGTGTCCCCTCAGTAGGGAAAATGATCACTTAATGGTTTGGGTTTTATTTTTACTCCCGGGACAAGAAAAGACATTGTAGTTCAGATTCACCGGCCACTGAACAAAAGAAAATTACAGTTCAGGTTACGTTTCCCAGGCGGTGAGGGTAGCTCACTCCCTGTGACCAGTGATGCTGGCTGGTGGCACAGGTCTTGGGCACAACTGAGAGCACTGACAGGAGAAGCAGCACTGGCCAAGGTTTTGAATGTACACAGTGTCACTTTGTCTAAAGATGAGCACCCTCAACAGGTCACATCGATCACGTAGCTGATTCAATGCCCACAGAAATCCCCAGTGAAGGTGCTGCTGACACATTCTCATTGCTTCCAAAAGCAAAGCAAAGGAAAACAGCCTCTCTTCCCAACTGAAAGGTGCTGAGGAATTTCTTTTAACACTTCCACACATTTCAGTGGATGTGAAAAGATATTTTGCTCCAGGAAGTGATCTTCAAATGAAGCACGGACTGCCACAGACAGAGCTGAGACCCTCCAGCATTTCACGCAGCATCCCTGACTGAACAACCAGGCAACTGCACTCAGCTTGTTTGGGACACTGGTTGTGACACGGAGATCACTGCGTTTGTAAAGGTCCCTGTTGATCCCTCAGCACCTTCCAGCTCCGTTATTATTCTACCCTGGTCCGCCTGGACATCTTGTTACAGTCACTGGGATGAAGCACGTATGCAGGGGGATAAAAACGGCAAACACAGAGAAAATCCAGCTCCAAAAGCAACACTAGAGCATAGTTGGCCTGCTCCCGCTAACAAATCCAGATGTTACTCCCAGATCTGATCCTTGCTGTGTGCACTGTCCTCCTGTTACTGCTTTAACTGTGGTTTACTGCTTGGAACTGGGAAGTGCTCCACTCCAAAGAATTTAGCCTTAAACAAAGAATGCACTTTAAGTGGATGTTTCTGTTTGGAAAGCTAAGCTTCAGCAAATAAGGCAAGTCACATCATGGAGAAAGGCTTATCGAATGGCTGCATCGATCAGACTGCAGCAGAACGGAGCAACACAGCTGAGAGCAGCCCAAATGGAGTAAATATGAAACCTCTTTGGGCTGTTTGACATTGCGGTCTGGCCCTGGAACTGGTTAAAGAACCCCGGGGCTGGGAATGTGTTAGTCAAACTCTGACCCCGGCTAAATGGAATTATTTGAACAATACAAATTAGAAAGAGGTTTAACATAAAATAGCTTTGCATGAAGCAGATTAATATTTCATGAAATGAATTCATCCATTTACTCTATAATGAACAGACTTTACTTTCTCAAAGGCACTGCAATTACCAGCTTCAAGCAGCTTTTTTTGTTGAAAGATGATGGTTTTTAACCTACTTGGCAGGACCCCACACTGAAACACAGACAGAAAGACGTGATTACATCTATCTGCACCTTAGTTCCCTTAGTTCTGTGCATCACTTGATTCAACCCCTTCAAGAGACACCATTTTTCCAGACAGCGTTTCCAGGATGAAATGTAATGGATGAAATCCCTCCGGTAACCCGATATGGTTTAACAAATACCCTGTTCTGTCTCAAGCAGCATTTAGAGACAATGCAGAAACATTTTTTTTTTTAGCTAGCCTTAATGTGTCACAACTGCATCAAGCACTTGCACTGTAAAAAGGCCCTTCCTTAAAGTTTGTAAGACAACCACATAAAATAGACTCAACCACATAAAATAGACTCAACCTGAAATGTTTAAAGCTGCATTCTGATCTCGTGAACACAATTCCACATCACTTTAACCCCATTAAGTTCAGGGCAATTAGTCCACTGGCATGAAGAGATTGCTTGCACATACTTACTTGGTTAGAGTCTCAAGTTCCAAGCTCTGAGGGTTCACTCCAAAACTGAGCTGTCTTGGAAGAAGGCAGAATCCAGGACAAGCAAACAGCAGTTAAAAAGGAGGATGTTCCCTGTGCAAAATCACACGTGTAACTGCCTCCTTTGGCCTAGAACAGAGAGAAGGCCGGGTTAGAAGAAGCGACAGAGACCATCTGTAGCTGCATCCCTGTTCCCAAGTAGGTGGTGTAGACACCACTGACATTATATACGTTGAAATAGTTCCTGACACCTACCTGCAGTGGTTGCCCTCTCTCAGCCTTCCATTCCCTGCTTTTCTGTTGATGTCACAGTGTTGCAGCTCTGCACTGAAATCAGGCTGAAATCTTTTCCTGCACGAAACCCCAACGGCCATTCCACGGTTCCACGGTGTGCTCTTTTGTCCACTATATGCTTAAAAACCTTGAAAAATCTGTCCAATCAGCCACTCTGCTACCAGAGACACAGACAAATGAATGGAAATATCAGTACCAGAGGAAAAGAAATACTCACTGTGACATAGCTACTGTGCAGAAATAATACCTACTACTAGTACAAGTTGTAGAACAGAAAAAATAAAACTGAGGGAATGTCCTACAAAAAGGCTCCTCTACCTCATGCTAGATTCAGAGAAAGCAAGGCCTGGCTGACACACACACAAAGCGCTTCATATAGTTGGCGTTTTTATTACTATGCCAAGTCCAAGCCAAAGCCCAATGAGCAACACTTGCAGAGCAGTAGAATAAAACACGTAGAACGTCATAAAGAAATAAACCACAGCAGGATGCAGTGACACAGATTAAACCTTTCACAACATAAACTCATCAGTAGAGAACTCTCCTCCTCCTATCAAGAAACAGAGACCCTCAGAAGTGGATGATCTTTAAGGTCCTTTTTCACGATTCATTCTGTGATTCTATTCCAGCCACCTCGATAGGCTGGGCGAGTCCACTTTGCAATGGATTTAAGCACTCAGTTCCCTGATTTTGTGGACACAAATACCTATAGTCACTAAACGCAGACTTGGTTCAGAGTCAGGATACACACAGACTTCAAGCTAACTTTCAAAGCACCTCTCTGAACGCCATATCAACAGTTTTCTTTTTTGCTTGCCCCCTTGCCTGCCACCAATGGATCTGAAGAGAGGGAAACATTTCAATGCCACCTACTTGTCAGCATGCATTGTGCAATTGGCTTTGACACAAGAGCATTGTGTCCTCTGCTGGCATAAACAGATGTGAATGTGTGAAATTCAAGAGAAAATCTGCATTGACTGATACCTTAGGAGCAGTTAGATGTCCCCTGAGGGCTCCAGCAACTCAGCGGTTAAAGTAAGGTGAGTTTTAAGGTGAAAGTAAGGTGAGTTTTAAGGTGAAAGTAAGATGAATTTTAAGGTGAGTGCTCTGGAAACTGCTGCCTGGGAGAACCTCGAAAGCAGTGGCAAGAAACACTGCCATTCTGCACCAAATCAGCAAATCAGTCTTATCAAGAAGTGAAAGAACTTCCTTATTGAGAAGACAAGAAATGCAGCTCCCATGTTAAATGCTGAGTTGAAAACCTGCTCAGTCCAACAATCCTGCATGGGAAGGCACATGAATTTGCCACGGGTGCTTGGTTTCATGAGGATCAGTTCCCTTTCCAGCTTTCATATGGAGCTCTTTGCTGGTCTTGGAATCACAGTAAATCATAGATGGATGCCATCAGCACATACATGATGTAAAATGTCAGAAAACAGAGAAGTAAAACCCAGCTAATTTTGCAAAGTAGGAGGCACCAGAAGACTAATACCTATGGCCAGGGGCATGGTTCTGGGACATCAGGAATAAGTTCCAGGGCACAATTCCAGGCCATTCCGACTCCAGATGAGTGCTGTGCAATACCAGTAATCCATCACCATTTCACATTGCCTCTCAGTGTCTGAAAAACAGAGAAAACACTGCAGATTAATTTACATATCATCAGAGAATCACAGAATCACCATGTTGGAAGAGACCCACTGGATCACCGAGTCCAACCATCCCTATCAAACACTAAACCATGTCCCTCAGGACCTCGTCCACCCATGCCTTAAACACCTCCAGGGAAGGTGAATCAACCACCTCCCTGGGCAGCCTCTGACACTGGCCAGCGAACCTTTCTGTGAATGTCATAGCACTTCTCATTGTGAGGGGGATGCAACAGTGAAGACGATCTGAGAATCACAGCTTTGGGTATCATGGATTAAAGGATCAGTTTGATTTCCAGCTGTATGACTTAGTGCCACATTTGGAGATATGAGGCTAGGGAACGTTACGGGGAAGGAAACGCCACTCAATGCTTTTACAATTGAAGCAGACAATACAAAGATAGTTTACACAAAACGGCTATTTTCTTTGGGCATATTCACCTCAAAGCTTGTGCCAGGAACAGTGGGGAGACCTTGTTCCAAATGACAGTACAGATTGCTTTGGACACTCATTGCTGGGCTTTTCATCATCTGGAAGGGTTCACAACAGAGACTTAGGATATGGTTTTAAATTCCCACTACTCACCTGTATGAAATTATTACAGGAGGAAAAAAGTGTTTCTTTTCAAGAGTAAAGAGAGCAAAGGTTTCTGAGGGCAAGTGTCTGTGGGGGCTCATGTAATGATGGAATACAGAACGTTCCACAGATCCGATAACTGCACCATGCACTCCATTTCGTCCTTGAAAGCCAAGGTTGTCTTTTCCATAAGCACTGGAAGCCAGGATTGATGTCACCATGTCAGACATCCCTAACTGAACCGTCACACACCTGTTCAGCAGAGCCAAACCATTTTCTGCTCTTACCTAAGCACTTTGTGCTAGTTAGTCCACACGCACAGCTAGAGGAGATAGGGCGACAGGCCCTTTGCTGCTCTCCATCCTGCTCAGGAGGCACGTGGAAGCCAGGCCGGGAATTGTTGCTCTGCACGCAGAGAGGATTGGCAACAGCAGGGTCTCCACGGGATGTTTCTGTAACAGCAATTCCAGCAGTGAAACACCTCGGCACATTCAGAACTGTGAACAATGATCAACGTGCCTGCAGAAGCCTGAGCAGTGCTGGACCCCCGATCCTGCTGCGGCTGCTGCTGTCAGAGGAGCCGTGCGCTCCAAAGAACCTGAACCCGGAGTACTCAGCCCTGCTATTGTTTAGCCAAGGCAGCGTGTTTTATCTGGACAGACCCTGGTCCTTAAACTTCTGCAGGTTTTGGGAAAAATTCCAGCTCAACCAAGGCAGTCTGAGCTGTCAGACAGAATTCATGCTTCTAATTACCATAATTCACTGCAACAGGCCTCTGAGGGCTTCCCACTTCTGGCTACGTTCTCTTAATGAGGCTCAAGTTGGATCTGTGTGTCTTACATCTTAAACTATTTTAAATAAACGCCCCATGTAAAAATATTATTAATCTTCAGAAAAAAAACCCAGCATTTGCTAAAACAACAAGCTGAAAAGCCTGTACTACTACAATGAGACACAGAACAACTTCAACTGAAGACGGATGAGTTCTGCCCCAATGAAGATTTCTATCACCTCCTGTCATCTCTTCCCACTGGATGTTTCCATGAGAATGATGGGATCTGTGCTGAAATGAGACAACTGTGGATTTCGCTCTGGATATATTAAGAATGTGTGCTGACCAAAACCATTCAGGGAAGAATTCTGACCAGGAGTTTGACTGACAATAATTCCTGAAAGGCTTGGCTAAGGAGGGAAGGATTTGGAACAAAAAGCTCGTAACAGACACTGAGGTCCATGGCTGTGAAGTCTGGGCTTAATGTCAGTCTTGAGGAGAGAGAAGTGTCTTAGTATGTTAAAAAGCTTCACTTATTCCACTTTTTCACCGTCCTCCTGAGGCAAAAGAAGATCCCCACAAAATCACAGCAAATCTGGGGCTGGAAGGAGCCTCTGGAAACCTCAACACAGAGCAGTTCATCCAGTTCAGCTATGGCTCGATTAATGAAAACATTTAATGAAGAGTGATTCCACTGTTCTTATGTTAAATGATTGCTTCCCTGTGATCAACACCAAAAAATGGATGGAGCTGCTGTCACACAATGTGATCAGCTTGAGGAAAGCAAGGGAAAGCTGCAAATGTAAGAATTGAAACTACAGCACTAAAAATCATCCCAGTATCAATATCTGAATATTTGTGCTTCCCTAGGAAGAGAGAGCAGAGAATAGCAAGAGGAACAGAAATATCAAACGGAGTGAAGTAAGGCGGAGTTACTTATTTCAAAGGTGAAAATCTAAATGCGAAGATGAAAAGAAGTCCCTAGAAAAATAAAAATTCAGACAAAGATGGCTGGTGTTTCCCAAAGTTGTTGTGCTTAGCTGCAATGCAATCCAGAGGGAACGGAACAGTTAATGAAAAATTCACATCACTCAAATGGGACGTCACTCAAAAAAATCCACAGCGGTGTCCCAAACTTCCCTAACTCAGCAGCTCTGAACTCTGAGGAATAAAAGGGTTGTAGATGCAAGCCTGCATTAAATCCCAAGACAGTCTGAGGCTCTGATGCAGCAGCAAAAGGCTGGCAATGGTGCTGCTGTAAGAGATCTCAGTGTCTGAGGCTCTTGAGGATCCCCTCTCCTCACTAACGAAAAGCCCCTCTTCTACAAGCTCACCAACAACCACATAGACACACTCAGAGCTCGTCCTTCATGTTAATTAACATAAGACAGAGAGTTCTGTCAGTTTTGATTTTCCACCACCAAAAGATGTATTCCAGAGTGCTCCCATTGAGAGCTGTGTTCTGGGATTCCCCCCATCCCCACAGGGACTATTTCAGCAATCCCTGCATTAGCTCTGCAACACTAGATCAGATATTATGCATAAAATCTCAAGAGAACGTGACTTTGAGCAACTGCTGTCCCTGTTTCCCCACCGAAGCACCACTGTTCCCTGGCACACACTTGTCCTTGAATCTGATGGCCTCAAGCCAGTAAAAGTCATGGAGTTCTGGATTCTTTTCCAATTGACTGACCTTCTCTGCTCCAACAGAGATCAATTTAACCAGGTAGGCATTGGTGACTCGGTATTCGCATTACCATAAGCCGAAAGAAGACACAGCCACGTACAGGACAGTCAATAAGACACTGCAGTAACACCAGGTACTGCTGCTGGCACAGCTCTGTGGCGCCAGCCTCTTGCCGTTACACAAGACGCACACATTGATTTTCTCTCATGTCTGTGGGCAGCAAGGATTTCTCCTCTTACGTTATTCATTTAAAAGAGCAGTCCCAGCTCCCCCGTGCCAGAAGAACAAAGGCAAGCAGTGGCAGTCCCACAGAACTTGTGCTTCCCACAAGAGAGGCACAAACCAGAGAAGTGATTAGGAAGGGCATGGACAACTCGTCCTGCCCAGAGCCTGGGATGATGCCAAGAGCCACATCTCTTTGCAAGAATGGGTAGAAGGCTGAGGATGGAAAAGGGATGAAGACTGATGTGCTCTTACTCTCCCACACATGACATAAATACTCAGTAACACAACACAAAGGACTTTCTGTCCCAAGGTAACATGTCCCCATGTCTCTCCTACAGCAGTAAATGTCATATATCACCCCCTCCAACTCCCATCCTGCTAATACAACATCATAGAATCACAGAATAACCAGGTTGGAAGAGACCCACCAGATCATCGAGTCCAATCATTCCTATCAAACACTAAACCATGTCCCTCAGCACCTTGTCTACTCGTGCCTTAAACACCTCCAGGGAAGGTAAATCAACACCCTCCCTGGGCAGCCTGTTCTTGTACCATCATCACTTACGTTAAACTATTCATACCCTGGACTGACCCAAACTCAGACTTGGCCCATGTGAATCACGTAACTTATTTCCCTCATCCTCTGCTCCTGCCGGCTGCGGAAGTGGTGCTCGCTATGCTGCAGACAAAGGCGACCACCCGTCAACCACATCCCACAGAAGGCCCCCAGGCGTTCCCTAAAGCTGCAACTGAACTGTCCTCCACATCCCGATGTTACAGACATGGTTAGCAATCATCAAAATATGCAGCCCAGGAGAAAACCCAACCTCAGCATTTCCTTTGATTCTACGATGCTGAAGTCAGCTCCTACGCATCCCACAGATGATCAGTCAGCGTCTGCTCAAAGCCGGCTGCCCTTTTTCTGTACCAGGTGTGCCTTTGTCCTCAGCACCTATGAAAGGATGAAAGAACAAGAAGATAAGCATTGATCCCTCTAAGCGTAACCATTTGCAGCCCCTCTCTGTTTCCCCCTTACAGCCTAGGTAGGTAAACCCTAGGTTTATCATCTCCTGTGCCACCTTCCCCCTGCGTTTGACTCCTGTCCTCCTGGCTGCACCCCAGGAACACAAAGCAGTAGCAGACTTTGGGTTTCCTTGGGGTTTTGCTTTGGTAACTTTTGTCATTTTTGTCACTTTTCATCCTCTTGGCCCTGGAACTGAACTCAGACTTCAGCTGCAGGAATGGTCTCAGAGCCTGGGTGGTCTCCGCATCACTACAGACAGGACAGAGCTGGGCCAGCAGACAGGAAAATGCTAATTCTCTCTTAATGCATTAACGACTATGTCCCGATTGCTATTAGAACCAAAGAATTTCACTCCCAGTCTGACAGGCATAACAGAACTGACATCATAACAATATTATTAGCAGCCTTTAACTCCCGGCTGCTGCTGAAATGAGTTACCACTCTGTAAAAATTAAGTTTGCTCCTGCTAAGTGTTCACTGGAAACATTCAGATTCTGAAAAAATACGATACTATCTATAAATGCATCTAAAAAGGTGTTTTTCTAAGATTTCCCTTTGGTATCAAACAATTTAATGAAGACAGAGGCAGGAAGGATGAGAGAATGCCCCTGGGAGCAGATCAGCTGAACCAGGGCCAAGATCTACATCCGCTTCAGTAGTGTAAAATTAGAACTAATTAAAAGGAAATATCCACGCTGTTCTGAAACTTGGTGCTCCTCACTGGAATGCCTTTCCCCATGAGGCTACTTCCAGCCTGTGACTCTCTTTTCATCCCGCTGCTTTCTTTTAGCAGGTTCAATCCTGCTCCTAGGGAAAGCCACGGCAACACTCAGAAGGGTTTCTAACATTAAAGATATTCATTCCCACCTCTTCTCCAGCCCTAAACTCTTTTGCCACCTTTTCCCATCAGACTACTCCCCTCCCAACCTCTGTCCCTCCAGCCATGATCTCAAGCAGAACACAACACCCTATCTGAACTGGAGAGCGACCTTCCAGACACTGAGTATGCGTGTGACTTTGAGGCAGGCAGAAACACCCTCCCCTTCTGACAGCTCCGAGTGCACGCGATCGCTCTGCACAGATCGAGCGGCGGTGCCCGTTCGCCTTCTCTGCCTCCCCGTTATCTAAATGAGACAGTGGAACAGAAAAAAGGGAACGTTGGCTTCTGGTTAGCCTCTGACTCAAGGGGGACAACAGCTGACGTCCTCACACCACTGATTCAAGGAGAGAAACCAGCTCCTGGGGCTGCAAGGTGGAAAGGAACGTGGGTAAAGGGGGAAATCATCCAACTAAAATGAAAGATTAATTTGGTACTTGTGCAAATAAAATCATTATAATGCACGCAAATGCTCTAACAGAGATGATAAAGGAAATCCAACGTAGTGAGCCAAAAAATGCAAAGCTAGAGCTGACCAAAGCAGTAACTGCCAACTGCAGCATCCAACCTGGTCCCAGCACCCAGCCAAGAGCATCCAGGCTCCCTGTCTGACCCCAGGAATCTCTGGAACAAGCCAGAAGATTGCTAGAGGCTCCAGCTGCAACAAGAGGAATACAGGACTTCAGGAGTTTTATCTACTTGCTGCAGCTGCTCCTGAAAGCTCGTTCAGGATGAATACAATGCACATTGACACCTTCTCAAATGCAGGGAGCATCCTCCTCCAAAATGGACCGTCAGCATTGGAGGGGTGCTCAGTAGGTCCTAGAGTGGAGGAGCAGGAATCCAAACAAACCCCCTGAAGAATGCTTACTGGTAAAACTGATCAGATTGACAACAAAATCTTTGCGAGTGCTCCCTCAGGTCCTCCTGGCCGCTCCCCAGTGCTCCGAGGGAGCCTGCCTGCTGCAGCGCCTGCCAGGCATCCTCTGCTCCACTCGGAATGACAGACAAGGCAAGCATAAAGCTGTGTGACCACTGCAAGAAAACGGGAGCCAGGACTCACCGACTGCTGACCAAACAGGCTTTACCAGGAAAATTATGAAGCCATGAGTAAGTGAGGAGAACTTTCCCCTGGAGTTTGCATTTCTTCCCATCCAGGCAGACAGCTGAGCTAGGACTTTCAGAAACAGCATGGATAGGGACCTCACCTCAAAGAGAGAAGACACTAGTTTTCTGATACATAGAGCAGCAGATGCTGTGGTGATTACCCTATCTTTTAACTCCAAGCTCGTAAACTTTTGCCTGCTTCAGGTGCCCCTATGGATCTGTATATCAAAAAGTCTGACTGGCCATCTCAAAGGAAATTCTTGAGCTTTAAATTAGCAGCTGGATCTCATCCAATGCAAGGACTACTGAAGCCCCAAATATCGTGCTGACCAACCAGTTCTTCTACAGGGGATTTCATGGTACCGTTAACACAGCAATAATTGGTGGGTAAGAAGCTCAATAAGAGCTGGCAGTGTGCGCTCACAGCCCAGAAACCCTCCCATGCCCTGGGCTGCATCCAGAGCAGTGAGACCAGCAAGGGGAGGGAAGAGATTCCACCCCTCCGCTCAGCTCTTGTGAGACCTCACCTGGAGCCCTGCATGCAGTTCTGGAGCCCTCAGCACTGAAAGGACAGGGAGCTGTTGGGGTGAGTCCAGAGGAGGCCACAGAGATGATGTGAGGACTGGAGTGCCTCTGCTGTGAGAACAGGCTGAGAGAGCTGGGGTTGTTCACCCTGGAGAAGAGAAGGCTGTGGAGAGACCTCAGAGCAGCTTCCAGTGCTGTAAGGGCCTCCAGGAAAGCTGGGGAGGGGCCCTTGATCAGGGAGCACAGGGACAGGACAAAGGGGAGCAGTTTTAGGCTGAAAGAGGCAAGACTTAGCAAAACTCCTTTAATTTTAACAATGATTGCCTTTTGGTATCTTTTCTCCTAAAAAAAGCTTTATTTGCTTGGCAACCATTAAAATATCAGCCTGCACGGTTTCTTCCTGCACCCTTCTTGACAAGGCTAGAGACAGGATGAGAAGAGAAGAAGGTCAAAACAAGAATGAAAGCACACATTCTGCTTTACAGAGCCTGAAAGAAGGAGCTTGTTGAGTGTGAAGAGAAATGAATAGAGAGTAAATTCGGTTAACCAAACTGGAAAGAGGGGTGGGGTTTGGTTTGTTTGTAATTGGCATCATTTTTAAATGGAGGAATCTGGAGAATATTAACAGTTATACCTGAGTCCATGCTGGAAGGATTCTTGTAATATTAGAGCCAAAAATATCTGCCAAAACCTGTAAAATGCTTTAAAAAGGGGAAAAGAAAATAAAGGAAAGAAAAAAAAAGAGAATAAAAAAAGTAAAAGAGAAAAAGGAAAAAGGGAAAGAAAAGCCACTTCTAGATGGACTTCTGTGCTCTCACGGGTAGGTGCTCATCAGCTCCAATTAATCCCTGGCAGCAGAGTGTGAGCAAGAGTGATGGCCTGAATGCATCCTGAAGTGTTTAGTCTAGACTAACCCAGGCTGGAATTCTCCCCAGGCCAGCCCTCGGCGCTCTGGATGCGGGACAGCCATCCCAACCGGCTGCAGACTCCACCGCAGCCTGGATCCCATCCCAGGCCACGCTCCCACCTCTCCCTATCTACTCCTGGTGCCATTCCCCCTCCTCGCTCCCCAGGCACTCAGGGCAACATGTGAAAAGCCGCTGACTGATGTGAGTAATTGAAGCCTCATTAATGAACACAGGTAATTCTCTCCCTAATCATCTGTACAGTAAGTGTGTGAGCCAAGCCCAAAGCCATAAAACCAGGAAAACATGTCCATCTGCTAGGGAGCAGCCAGCCCCAACTGCTGCCAAAGAGAAGAGAGTCTGGAGCCGCTCTCTATAAAGTTTTGTCAGCACAATTAAATCTGAAATATACTTGGGAGATGGAGAACACAGCTCACGTGTCCCAGCTCATTGTGTATTTTAATGTCTCATTGCGCGGGTCTGAATACAACCCGAGTCCTTCCATCCACAAACCCATCTTTTCTGGGACCCATCTTCCCTGGGCCCAGGGGCTGGGCAGTAGGGAATGATGTCCTCCTTCCTCACCCTCATCCTGAAGCAGAGCCTCTCCCACAGCAAAGACCAGCACTAACTGAGTAACTCCTGTGTCCATCCCCACCATGACACATTTCTTGAGGACACTGCTGTAGCTCAGTGTTGGCACAGATGACACAGTTACTTGCAATATTTAGCTGAATAACTGAATAACTTCAGGTTTTACTGAATGACACACAATCAGTGAAAACTTCTGGTTGGCATTTTCCTGTCCGGTATTACTTGGAAAGATTCCAAGAGGTGAACTGTGAAAATGTCTTCTCAATTCCCATTCTTCGCTGCAACCGCATGAACCACCAATGCGTTTGGGCTTTACTCTTGTAAACTAGGCTGGACCGGCAGAGCATACTTCGTTTACATCTTTAATTTCTTAATGCAGGAAAGGTAGCTAACATTAAAACTATTTATTTAATACACTTTGTCCTATCACCTCTCTCTGCACCCTGAATACGACCACTTGCAACAGCACAATCCTCACACACGACGCATTCTAAACTCTTCCAATTGGGATTTGGATGAGTTCTAAGTTTTGCTGGGAAAACAAGCCTTGAATCCCATTTCAGACTAGTGAATGGCTGCATTTATTTTGCTTATGAGATGTATTTAGCTGCTCACAGTGAAATAAGGGCCCCGGGTGGACATGGGCACCGTGGTTAACCAAGCAGCCATCTCCAATTACAGTCACCCATCGCTATCCCTAGTGAAGCCAGAGCAGATGTTTAAAGGGATTCGCCTGGGATTTAGGAGTCCTTGCAGGAAAAAATAATACATCTTGAAGCAATCAGTCAAGGGATTGGGACTCTAATTTAAAGATAACCATTGGCAAATTAAGGACATTAGTTAAGCAAACTTTCCTAAGGAAACAATACCTGGTTTTCTCAGATATCTGTGCTCGCCACACGCCCTGGGCCAGACCGGGCAGCTTCTAGAGAGAAGGCAGCTTCTACAGACCAGCCATTCTCATGCTTTTGGGGTAGACTCTGCCTTATTTTTATATGAGCCCTGAGCCCCAGCCACCACTCACCCCTACCCCAAGCCTCTAAAGCACTTGTTTCCAACACTTATGCTGCCAGGAGAAACCCACCAGGGACTCCTTCTCATGCTACCTTCTGTGCACACCAGCCTTATCTGATCTCCCATCTCGTGTGCTGCTAAGACGACCCCAGCTGTGATGTGACTGTTGGAGATGAGAGAACCTTCCAGACAGAGGCAGAAGAGTGGGAAAGGGGAGGATGGAGGCCAGCTGGAGCTCCCCCGGAGTCCACCAGCCTGCTTTCTCCATAACCTCTTCTCCCTCTTCCCAGGGAAGCTCCCTGGTTCTTCCCTCCTTAGCCAGTCCAGAAGGGGACACAGATACGCTCTCAAAATATGTGTGTGAATTTTAACATCAAAACTGATCAGAGCATCTGCAGTACAACAATGAAGTGGCACACAAGACACTTCTAACTGGTTTTTTTTTCATCCACATGTTCCTCTTGGGCAAAAACGTCCCATTCACGCACCTCGCTCACCTCCCTTACAAACAGAGGCTGCTGTCTGCTCAAAGGGACTTTTGTGAGGCTGCCACATACACGGTCTTTAACATAACTCCTATATGAACTGACAGGAGAAAAGAGGGCTCATATAGAAATCCAGGCTCTCTACAACACACCCAGCTCTGAGGATGTACACACAGTTGAAATAAATTAAGAACCAGAGTTCACGTTCACCTGAAAATCAAACTGAACTGACAAAAAGCTCTTGTGGAGTCTGAAGGAATGTAGGAAACCAGAAAGGCTGCTCCTGTTCTGCTTCCAGCCTAGTAAACCTGGGAGTTGTGAGAAATCTTGTTCACCAGCCATTTCCAGCATGATTTCTCACTGAATAGACGCATATAAATTTAATCCAGAGTCAATTCCTAAATTATAGCTGTATAAAATATCTGTAACAAAAATAAAACCAGCTTAAAATCCACCGGGAGCTTTAGAATTACAGTTTCCATGGAACAGCCGCAATGTCCAGGGTGACGTGAATCCAATTGCTTGGGGACTATCTATCAATTTGACTAGAGTTTAACTCTAACACCTCCCCATCCCTGGAGGGGTTCAGGACCTGGCTGGATGGGGCTTGGAGCCCCTGATCCAGTGGGAGGTGTCCCTGCCCATGGCAGGGGTGGCACTGGGTGGGCTCTGGAGTCCCTTCCGACCCAAACCACTCAGTGATTCTACAATCCAGCTCAGAATTGGACCTATCACATCCAACCTGCCTCCATTCAGACCCCAACAGACACAACTCCCAGTCACATCCCAATAACGCTTCCAACCACACGAACGAGCAGCCCATCACCGAGCGTCTTGTTCAAGGTACCGACACACACGGCTCCCTCCTGCTGCAGGTCATCTGCTGCGCACGTGACAACCGGGCAGAGAGCACCTCAAACAACGAGCTCCACTGTCCAGATCTTATGGCATAAACACTCCCACAGGCAAAACCCTTGGGCCACGCTATGGGAAATGTGAAGACATCAAGGTCTTTTCTCTAACAAACAGTGAGGCACCGTGCACAGGAGAGCCCTGAGCTAACACAGACCAGCCTGGCGATGCAACCGAAAACCAGCTACACCACAGCGCACACTGCTTGTGATTGTCAGCACACGGCAACTGCTCATCCCAGGGGTGCTGGCAGAAAATTCTGACACTGCTTTCCCAACATCCTTTGCACTGCAAAATGGAAATGTCAGTTCACTTATAAATTGGCTGACAGTAAGACATCCACGTTCGGACAGAGCGCCAGGCAATAGCAAGTCATGGATTTTTATGCCTTTTCTTTTCTTTTTAAATGAAGAAGTCAAATAACTTTCTTTATTCTGTTCAACTCTTTTCTGTATTTATAGGGCTCTTCCGTAGGGAAAAGGGCAGAGAAAATGAGATTTCATTCAGGGAATTGGCTCATCCTCACAGAGCATTTTACAGAACAGGGAAGAAAAGGCCTGAAATGGTTATTCCCAGGGGCCCGTGATGTAATGCTCTCACATGCAGATGAGCATCTCGAGAAGCTGACCCTTAGGAGGCAATAAGAGCTCTTCTCTGGCTACACACTAGCAGTTCTTCTTTTGAGGACTAGGATTCATCCTTCAAAATGTGATTTTTCTCATGCTGCTTTATCTTCTTTTAGAGCAAAGAATGCATAATGAATACAGACACTCTGTTGGACTCAATAACCTGGTTTCTTGCAGGATTTCCCGTGCTCACCGGAACGCTGCTGCACAGCGACCGTGCACTGGCTGAGAGGAGCCTAGCTTGCTCAGAGCCTTCGCTCCAGCCCTGTGGATGGCACCTGAGGGAGAAACAACTAAACTACTCTGCTTCATGTCTTAAGAGCTCAGATTGGTTTAACAGAGGGTGAACTGAATCGCTGGAGGAGGAGGATTTCATTCACAACAAGCCAGGGAAGAGGAAATGGGGATTCTCTACGGTCCTTTGTTTCCGAAAGTGAGAAAAAGGCATCCCTGCAATACACACTTAGGGCTCAGAAATCATCCTTGTGGAATTGTCTGTTACTTCATGTAACAATGAACCCCTAAATTCTCTGGTGCTCACGCCAAGAGTCCCACATTCACCAGCACTGCTTATCCTCAGTTCTTTTGACATCAGTTCTTCCCCACTTACAAAAGCATTCCATTGTCTCTCTAACTTCCAGTAGATTTCCCCCCATGTAGGAGGCTCCAGTCACACATTATTTATTAGGGAGTGGGGCAATAGGGAAAGGGGAGTGGTTTTCAGCTGAAAGAGGGGAGACTGAAATGAGATCTTAGGGAGACATATTTCCCTGTGAGGGTGGGGAGGCCCTGGTCCAGGTTCCCCAGAGAAGCCGTGGCTGCCCCATCCCTGGAGGGGTTCAAGGCCAGGTTGGATGGGGCTTGGAGCCCCTGATCCAGTGGGAGGTGTCCCAGATTTAGAGCTGGAATCGAAGTCTCAGAGTTCTGCTGTATTATGTAAAACTCAGCAGCTGATATACAGCAGAGACCCTAGTAATTCCTCCCTCCTTAACTCTAACAGGCAGAAGAATGCAGCAATTTCTCCTTGATCCATGACTATGAACTTCACAACAACTCAAGCAGTCACATTGCTCAACACAGGCCCCTGCCCTGCCAGGCATTGTGCTGCAGGGATGCTCCAGGCAGCAGTGCTAACCGGAGCCTTGGCCAGAGGCCACTTGTGAGCTGCTGATGAGGCTCTTCCCACATTTCAGAATCTCTGATTTCAGAGCAAGAGAGGAATTGGGTTCAGATCTCATAGAATTCCTAGGTTGGAAAAGACCTTTGAGATCATCAAGTCAACCCTCCCTGCCCACTGCTAAACCAACTCCCTAAGCACTTCATCTACCTGCTTTTTGAACCCCTGCAGGGATGGGGACTCATCACCTCCCTGGGCAGCCTCTGCCAGAGCCTGAGAACCCTTTCAGCAAAGAGGTTTTTCCTGATGTCCAATCTGAGGTTTGCCAGCCGTGCCTGTACAGCACTACCCCTTCCAAGGAACTTCAACGGACACTTCCCTACCTTCTGGCAGAGTTCTTACCCTTACTGTTTGGTAGGAGAACGCTCTAATTTAGGAAAAATGAACCAGTTTGCTATTTCGGAACATTGTAACATTGTTCCAGAAAGTCTGAAGTGTGTGACCTTAATGAAGCTGGCTTTGGTTTGTGGCTTCTACAAACAAATCTTAATTTATTGCTGTTGAATTCATGTACGGATACTGCTCCAACCAAACAAGAGACAAAATAGGCAAATTCATAATTGAAAAAAAATTAAAAGATTGAAGAGCAGATGAAGTGCTTTTAAATAGTTTGCAAACTTTCATTTTAAAAAATAATCTATATACATTACAAACAACCCCCAAAAAACAGCCTTTTCAACGTAACCTGATTTAAAGTTCTACCAGTTTATGCCACATCACTCATGTTCCCTAGGTACTGAAAATGTAATTTTAATCAAGACACAGGAAATACAAATATCTTTTTAACTTTTTGGTTCCATCCCTGCAAGTGCTGGTGTGTATTTATGAATTTATACGTACAGATAATCCATTTGGTTCAAGCCATTGCTCCACGCAGGAGTCAGAACTGCTCCATCAGACTGAAAATCACCATCACAGACCGTTTTTGGGTTGCTCAGGAGTGTGGAGAAGCATCTTTGTGAGCTGTATAACACGCAGGAGCCTCACTCGAACACTGTAGACCCCAGGCCTGCACACACCTCTTGACAAGGGAGGCTCAGGTGAGGTGCGAGCGAGCCTCTGCAAGTCAGAGTTTACAGGGGTAAATACACCAGTTCAGTTGCTTACTTCAGAGCAAACAGACTTTTACAGCCTGGAAATGTACAAAGCAGTTTTGCAAGCTCAGATTTTTCAAATGAAATTTCCAGCACTGGTTGTGTTTCAGCCTGGCTGGAAATCTGTCCAGCAACAGATTCTTTTTGGCTGTTTTAATAGCTGCAGTTTCAGTGAGATCTGGAACTTTAAAAGCATACGCAGACTGTTAAAACCTCTGCTTTAAAACCATAAAGCATTTGGATTTGGGTGTGATTTAAGCAGTGAGAAAACCATGCATAACTCAATGATTCGCTGGGACTTTGTCCGGTCCCTGTCACTTCCAAGCTCTGCTCCAGGACTGAAGCATCTCTCTGGATGCTGTAATGCCATTTCCCACCACAAATGCTTTCAAGCAGCTGAAAACACATCAGACCCCAAGCCCTGCCAGCAGCACAACGACAACCCTCCGAGGGCACGTCTGATAGAAACAGCCCTCAAGGTAAAACCGCTTTACGCAGCCTTAACAGTGAGTATTGCTTCTTCCATAAACCAGGATTCTACTGGGTCAGGAGAAATGAAATGAGATGCTGCCATATTACAATATGTATTTTCAATAACTCCTGTCCATCTTCTTCAAAGGGTTCTGTGCAAAGAGAAATCCCTCGTTCCCTCACCTTCTGCACAGACGCAGAGTCTCCGGTGCAGCCATTTCCAGTCCCAAGCAGCACTGTACACAAACCCAAACCATTCCACAATTCTACCATTTTCTATCGCTAATCAGAGGGGAGCAGGAGAGAAAAAGGTATCTGGAGCAGGATTAAAGCAGGCAGGAGGACCGGTGAGGAAAAGCATGGCATGAAAGTGAAGTGTGGTGGAGGCACAACCCAGCCTACCTGAGGAGGCAGAAGCAGGTACGAGGGAGGGAGGTCCGTGGCAAAATGGCAGGGGATTCAGCATCCAAAGCAACCACAACAAAACAATGAACACACGCTCACCTTACAAATCCGCAAAGCAAAGACTGGTTATGTCCCTGAACACACTGCACAGACTGGAGTACTAATTGTTAAAGTGACTAATCTGCAACTACAATTGTTCTGCAACAAAGAACTCAATTACTCCCTTTGCTGCAAAAAATATGCGTTAGAGTCATCACTGACCAGGCAGAATGGGGCATTTCAACACAACAGCTATGATTTTACTGTACCTTTGGAAAAAAGGGCTGCCGTTTCACCATGGCTGGCCAGCTCCTCTCATCTCTGACCCAGAAGGCACGATGCCACAACGCAGCAGCTTCCAGAAAAAACTGCAGAAGCAATAAATCCATCCATCAGAGCTGCAGGAAAACACATTTTTCCTTGGTAAAAACCCCTTTGACAAGCCTGCTTTTAAATTATAGAGTCAAACTCTTTGAAGACACATAGCAGATATGAGTCAGGTGTCCACGTACCAGAAGAAGGGTTTGGAGCAACCAGGCTGACACAGTTCTTGAGCAAAGCTGTCTTTAAGCCACAGAACACATCCAGCACCTTCTCTGTGCACAGTCCCTTCACTGCCATCTCACCCAACAGGGATTCTATCTAACAGAGAAAGGATAAACAGAGCTACCACAGGCCTTGCGCTCAGCCATCCTGGCAATCAGTAAACCCCAGCCCTCAAGATGTGCTCCTTCCATTTAAAATGTCCTATCAGCCAAGTTTTAAACATTTTGTTTGGGACTGCAGGGCCCTGACAAAGTTCAGGCCGCATGGGATCAATGGGGAGATGGAGGTTCAAGCTCCTATCAAGGGCTGATAATAAGATTTTAAGTCTTCCCCAAGTATTCCATGAGGTTGGACTTTATGATATTTAAAATAACACTGTTTCAGCAGCTATTGTTTGGCAATCCCGACCTGAGCTAGGCCATGCAAAGAACTCACAACTCCAATGGCCCTGAAAGGTTTGACACAGCCACATGGCATTTCTCCTCTCCAGACCACTCCTGAGGTTTCATGTCTCTTCTGCCCCCCAGAAGATCCAAGCCCAGCCTCCCAGCCTGTGAGAGGCAGCCTGCACTCGCAAGTGATTTCACAGCTATCAGTAACAAAATCACCAGCATGAATCTGTACGAAACCATCCACACGGAGCGAGAGGCGCTGAGCCCCTTGGCGAGCAGCTTGTCTGCACCACAGCAGGCCAGTGGCTCATGCTGCCAGCATGGAATGCCGCCGGAGCACAGGTACTGCTTGCTCATGGCATCTTACGTGGTGCCTGGCAGCTGCCAGAAAGAGCTCAAATATCAACTCTCACTGATGTGAGTGGTCAGAGCACACAGGGGGAAATGTAAACAAAGCATCCCTGAAAAGCCACCTGACATGCAGCAAAGAAAATTCTTTTTTCATGCACAAACCGGTGCCAATCCACAAGAGTTCCCCTTTCAGCAGCTGCCAGGATAAATTTCCCCTTCGGGCAGACAGTCTGAAACTGGAGCCCATCATGAATGAGAATGTGAAGCTTAACCTGAGCGCACACCAAAAAAGCCCAGACTTCTGTCCCAGGAAAGGCACCTTTCCCATCCCCTCTGCAGACACAGGCCATCCCTTCACGCTGACCTACATACTGCATCTCAAAACAACCAGCATTCCATCCTAAACTACCCCGCTTCCCGCTCCCTTTGCTCCCGGTGCACGAATGACTGACTGAGCGGCTGCCCTCAGAACCTGTAACACCCCACAGTGCTCCAGGACACTCGCGCTGGATGGTTTGCACCACGGCTTAGGACTCCTCAGCTGGAGACTGCAGATCCTTCAGTGACATTTCAGTTCTGCACCAGAGCACCTCCAAGTGCAGAGGGAACCTTTTTTTCTTGCCAGGGAATACTATAAAATAATGCAGTTATAGTATATACTTTCTGGAATTCTGACTGCTCAGACGGTGGTTTTCCAAACAGCTTATGGAAAACGAGACAGCTAAACCGCAGCGGTCATCACTGAGAGCTGGGCATCTATGAGTCATAGAATCATAGAACAACCAGGTTGGAAGAGACCCACCGGATCATTGAGTCCAACCGTTCCTATCAACGGTTCCTATCCTACAGAGTCACTTCTGTAACTCCCAGCCAGGGATCCTCACAGGCATGTTGTGCCACCTCTTGGATCACATCCTGGCCAGCAGAGAAGGACGAACTGGCTGGAGCTACACGCACTGCATTATGCTGTTACCGCCTCAGCCTCACAGCGACACACTCCATCCCCAAGCGGGCACAGCAAGACCTGCTCCTTTCCTCCAGCAGCTCGGTCCTCACTCTCTACAGGAGCACCAGGAGAGGGGTTCTGCTCAGCCCAGGAATATAGCTGGTATTCTGCTGCAGAAGCCCTGAGGTCACACTAGCACATCCAACACTACTCAGGGATGAGGCACTGCCAACCCTGAGCTGGAATCCAAGCTCTGTATCCACCAGCAATGAAACCAATCCTGATAAACCCCTATGTTCCTGACATGCAGACAGCCTGCACATACATGACTGCATAGCAGATGGCCAGAACTGGAATCCTAGTATATCTGGAATGTTTAGGCCCAGATACACGTTTTATTGTTTGGGTTCTTCCTTACCTTTTAGCCAAAGCTGGTGTTCCCTATGCAGTCACTCAGGCTACTTGAAGAGCAGCCACCACATTGACCTGACTCCTCTTCCAGGTGTTTGTGGGGCTCTAGGAACAAAAGAGAATCACCTGACTTCAGTGTGAGCTTAAGGTCACCCAGCAGATGCATGCTGATGTGTAAGGCCATGGTGTAGCATCCACATGCTTCTATGGACCTTCTTCCAGAAAAGGGGTTTCTTAGAGAGGAATTTCACCCCATAGCACAGAACTATAGTGGAAAAGATCAGATTTTCCAGTTAAGCCAAAGCAATTGTGATTGAGGAAACTTCTGATGAATAAGGTTTCCTAGAGAAGCCATGGCTGCCCCATCTCTGGAGATGTTCAAGGCCAAGTTAGATGGTGTTTGGAGTCCTTGATCCAGTAGGAGGTGTCCCTGCCCACAACAAGAGGTGGAAGTGGATGGGCTTTGAAGTCCCTTCCAACTTAAACCACTCCGTGATTGCACAATTCTATGAAAACAACAGGGATAGGCCGAGGTTTATGAGCAGAAATGTTGCTGTTGATCTCAAAGTACCAGTTGGGCTTTTTAGTTTTGCAAGCAGAAAAGTTACTAATTTAAAAAGCAAACACCATGACTCAAGCATTTTTGAAGAGTAACAGCGAGACACAACACCAGTCTCAGCAATTTGCCTTCCAAACCAAGATGGAACAGCGCTTCCAGTTGTGGTCACACCCACAGATAGGGAGGATTTATCACAACATACGTAGAGCCATTCATTTCTAGGGCTCTTATGAAGAATGAGACAGTAAAACTTTATACATTTACACTTTCCAATATGCCCACGTGCCATGTGAAACAAATACCACCCTAGCAACAAGGAAAGCACAGAGTTAGCAGGGAGAAAGGCACAGCCCTGGCAAATCGCTTCGCTCTCATTTCAAACAGTTAACTGCAAAACACATAAAGCTGAAGCACATAAAACCGGCAAACAGTAAAACATAATGGAAGTTTAACTGTTAAATGAATAATAACTCCAGCCAATGTGGCTGTGATTTCATGCTTTTCCACTGTAAAAAAAGAATAGTCCGTCCACATTTCATAACTCCAGAGGGAATGAGTTCCAGATTTTCAGGATTGCCCAAGGCCGTAAGCAAGTCCCGTCCCCTCTAGTCCGGGCACTCAGCGCTGCAAGGGAAAGCGACAGTGAGACACGGCCATGGAGCCCACCAGGGTACCTGGGAAACAGGAACGCATCACACCACAGTCCTAGGGTGAAAGAAGAATATCTTGTTCCGGTTCCTTCTGCAAAAGTTTGACAAAGCATTGCACAACATGGTACTGCATGTGCCCCTGCTCTCATTTTCAGATGTGCCAGATCAAACAGTGACCATTAATATTGCTCGGATCCTCTCCTTTTGCAGCCTCTTCACTGCCTCCATCAAGCAACCACAAGTTAAGCCTGATCAAGGAGTTGATACAGCGGAAACGGTTTCCATGAATTTCTGGGATGATGTGCAAAGACTGAAGGGATGATAGCAAGCAGATATGGTGATGTCAATAGGTGCTTATGAGGGATGCTCCCAAATATTTAGGTGGCCACGGTGACACCAGGGCTTGCCCAGGAGCGAGCCAAGCCCATTTTGGCTCGGGAGGCGTACAGACATGTAGGGATATGCAACAAGGAGGAGATTTGGTCTGTCCGACCAACTGAGAGAAGAGAATCCAAGAGCATGGTTTCTGCCCAATGCTCTGATGGTCCAGCCTGTCTCTCCTTTTATCATGCTACTGCTTCTGGATTTATTAGGGAATAACGCCTATTCCTTTGCCCTTGGCTTTCAGGGAGAGCTGCTAATGGGCAACATTCACTCTACCCAAGGAGGCTGTTTCCTTTGCTGTCCCACACTCTTCTCCCACAAGAGGAAAACATTAATTGAAGCCCTAGATCAAGAGGAACATTTTGGAAAACAACTGTATCCCTTTTATTTAACTACAATCAAAGGAATGCATGTGAACATTCCGGAGGGGCGCACCACTACACCTGGAAAGAGGAATCACTGCAAGAACTGCTGTTAGTCATGCAAACAGTGACCTTGCAGATCAAGCCCGAAAAGCGTATGACATCCTACGTGTAATATCTGCTATTAAATACTTTGGGATGAAAGTGTAATAAAATGAAAATTCTATAAACCTTTATGATTTTAACAGTTTTGGTTACTAAGTTGGGCTTTCTGGAGACTTGGCAAGCTCTCCTGGAAGAGACCGGGATATCTGAAACCGACTTTGTTCCCTTCCTTTTCTCTTTAAACATAGTTATTTGCAGCCGTCAATGAACAGTGGCAAAATAGGACATTTGGAATTAACTGCCAAACTCCGCAACTGTCCGATGACCCAAACCCAAAGCAGAATGTTTCAGTCTTCAAGCCAGGGCACCCTTAATCCTGTTTTAATATCAACCCACTGATCACTGATGTGCTCCAAGAGCACAGTGGAAAGCCTTTTTACTTCAATCACAAGAGTTTCAGCTGGCCTGTGAAGTTCTTGCCATCTACATCAAAACAACTGGGATGGTGTTTTTATTCTGCTGGTATCTGCACTAATTTCTTTCATTAATTCCTAATTATCTGCTCATTGCAGAGAGCCCAAATGCTTCTGACCCCATAAATCCATGGCAATTTGATACAAAAAAAGGGAATAATAATAAAAACCTCGCGGTGCCCCTGCTTTTTTTTTTTTTCCAGCCGCTCAGATGTCTGGACCGACTGCACATTCTAACACTTCAGAAAGGAGATTCTGCCTCATGTAACAGCTAAAGGAATGTTCCGCTGTCGCTGCTGGGGAGGATGCCGAGGGCTGCGATGCATTTAAAAAACAAATAAAAACCTAGCTCTGTTGGGTTTTTCATTAAGTCACCTAAAGATTTCTTATCTTCTGGGTACACTTTGATCTGCAGGCAACACAGGTCTGTCCTACCCCAGCTCCTTACAGCCACAACACCCGAGCAGCAAATGAGATCAAATATTGGACGGATTGACAGGAACCATCAAAGATTCATTAAAATCCTCCTAGCTAAAAGCTCAGCTTCTTGTTTTCCCGAGCCACATCTTGGTCCGTACCACAGAACTGGCTACACCCCTGCTATGCACCTTCTGACAGAAGATGCAACAATGCACAGCAAAAATTATCACTCAAGAGGCTACACTTGTTTCTAAAACTGGTCTTTGCATGTCCTGCCAGGCTCACTGTGCAATACTTTAATTCTGTGTGTTAGCAAGAAGCTCGCAGGGAGCCCACCACCCACAAGGCACAAACCCAGACCCAGCCTTTCACTCATACCTTACTGATTCCAGCTGTTCTTCATGGATTCATCCAGCGGTGGCTGCAATCGGGAAGCTCATACATATAAAGGTGCCCCTTTCAACA
>WAAB01019166.1:62230-87972 GCA_013389865.1 Piaya cayana
CAAAGCAGAATGTTTCAGTCTTCAAGCCAGGGCACCCTTAATCCTGTTTTAATATCAACCCACTGATCACTGACGTGCTCCAAGAGCACAGTGGAAAGCCTTTTTACTTCAATCACAAGAGTTTCAGCTGGCCTGTGAAGTTCTTGCCATCTACATCAAAACAACTGGGATGGTGTTTTTATTCTGCTGGTATCTGCACTAATTTCTTTCATTAATTCCTAATTATCTGCTCATTGCAGAGAGCCCAAATGCTTCTGACCCCATAAATCCATGGCAATTTGATACAAAAAAAGGGAATAATAATAAAAACCTCGCGGTGCCCCTGCTTTTTTTTTTTTTCCAGCCGCTCAGATGTCTGGACCGACTGCACATTCTAACACTTCAGAAAGGAGATTCTGCCTCATGTAACAGCTAAAGGAATGTTCCGCTGTCGCTGCTGGGGAGGATGCCGAGGGCTGCGATGCATTTAAAAAACAAATAAAAACCTAGTTCTGTTGGGTTTTTCATTAAGTCACCTAAAGATTTCTTATCTTCTGGGTACACTTTGATCTGCAGGCAACACAGGTCTGTCCTACCCCAGCTCCTTACAGCAACAACACCCGAGCAGCAAATGAGATCAAATATTGGACGGATTGACGTGAACCATCAAAGATTCATTCAAATCCTCCTAGCTAAATGCTCAGCTTCTTGTTTTCCCAAGCCACTCCTTGGTCAGTACCACAGAAGAGCAGGCTACACCCCTGCTATGCACCTTCTGACAGAAGTTGCACCAATGCACAGCAAAAATTATCACTCAAGAGGCTACACTTGTTTCTAAAACTGGTCTTTGCATGTCCTNAGGAACCATCAAAGATTCATTAAAATCCTCCTAGCTAAAAGCTCAGCTTCTTGTTTTCCCGAGCCACATCTTGGTCCGTACCACAGAACTGGCTACACCCCTGCTATGCACCTTCTGACAGAAGATGCAACAATGCACAGCAAAAATTATCACTCAAGAGGCCACACTTGTTTCTAAAACTGGTCTTTGCATGCCCTGCCAGGCTCACTGTGCAATACTTTAATTCTGTGTGTTAGCAAGAAGCTCGCAGGGAGCCCACCACCCACAAGGCACAAACCCAGACCCAGCCTTTCACTCATACCTTACTGATTCCAGCTGTTCTTCATGGATTCATCCAGCGGTGGCTGCAATCGGGAAGCTCATACATATAAAGGTGCCCCTTTCAACAAGCAGTTCATCATCACGTAGAGAATAACTGGAACTGGTCTTTCTTTTCCTAGGAAGGAAGCATAGAAGAACCTTAGGGTTGTGTTTTCCAGCTTCTCAGAAAGATGCTGATTCATCAAAGTTGCTCCAGCTTTCTCACCATCATTTTTAAACAGCTTCTTATCAAAACCTGCTTCTCATTCATAGTCAAACACAGATGGATTGAAATAAAAGATACCAAAAAAAAATTCAGGCTAAAAAACCCCTGAAAATGTGTTGCTTAAACTGTGAAATATCATAATTTTTGTCATATTTTGTTGCCTTTAAATGTCAGCATCAATATAAACGGTCTGTACATCAGTCCTAGCAAATCAACTCCTTATCTCGTTACCAGAAATGCACAATGGGACCACAAACCTTTTCCATAGCGCTATGTAGTCTAAGAGGAATGACGGCAAGATGTTGTTAATGGGATTTAATAAAGCTCCATAGAAATTATAAATGCTGACAAACCAAATAATGAATAAAATGGTGCCAGGTTTGAACACCACTCTACAAAACCTTATCTTAAGGATCTCATTTCCTACTGGATTTGCTCCAGTGCTGACCAGAGGGAGGAAAGGTTACCAGTTTTGCTGAATGCTAAAAGCCTCCTCAAATGAGAATCTATAAGGAAATACATTATATGCTGAGGCAGTGCCAGGTTTTAGGTGGATGAGATTGTAAACTCGCTTTACAAACTCCTTTATTGAGGATCAAAGAAAATTAGATGGCTCTCAAGGCAGCTTCAGAGGTAGTTCCAAGACCAGGAGCATCCACCAACAGTTGTGATTCCATCCTGGAGCCAATGGCCCCAAGCAGCTTACTCCCTATTCCATCATGCCCATCACTTTCCTTTCAGGAACAGCGTTTGTGCAGAGATGCTGTACCACACTGCTGCAGCTCTCCATAAAAGCCATACCCTCGGGATCCTTTACCTTGGCCTCAACAGCCCGTTAAGGTGATGACCCACTTGCCATCATCAAGTGCTGCCTTCAAAGAACCAGAGGCAAGAAGGCTGTGGTTTCCATCCTGCTCGATACTCCACTGTCAGCATCCCACTACCTGGAGTTTCTTTCCCCGCTCCTCTTCAAATGCCACCCTCTTCAGAGCACTCTGGTCAATTTAAGGTCAACCACAATGATAAAAACACAACAGTTCTAATGAGATATGAAAAGTAATGAGGCTTGCCTACCTACCCACCACTCTCATCTCCAACCACATCACCTGTCCCTGGCCTCTGGCAGGAGCAGACCAAAAGGCTCAAACTCCTCTCTGTGATTCCTTCTTCACCATCTTGTTCTATGAACAAGCAGTGCCACTGAGATCTTTAAGGTCCCTTTCAACCAAAACCATTTCTGATTCTATGATTCTAATCTCTAATTAGATGGCATTGTGCAACAAGGAGGAACCTCCAAAGGACAGCTCAAAGGACGCCTATCCTTCCATGAGCATCAGAAAATTTTCTTCAACATCCCATGAGACACAAGAAAAAAAGAGACTAAAAGCTCCAACAATAATGTTCCATGGACAAACAACTTGAAGACGGTTACTGTCTGCTTTGTAGCTTACTGAAAACGGCAACAACAAACAAAACAATATCAAGGTCTCCAGCCCTGTTGAGTTTTCCACATGTGTTAGCCCTGCCTTTGTTTACTCCACACCATACAGGACCCACGGGTTTTTCAGAGAGCACCTTTGGAAACTCTTCCTAGGCTCTGAGGAGGTGCCGGGTCTGAGAAGGGCAACAGCACACACGAGGGTTAGGCAGACAGCACTTCTGTCTGTGTTTGATCTGCCATTCAAGCTCCTGGTTCTCCAGGACACTGGAGACAAGCAGGATCGCTGACAGCTCACAGGTTTTTTATAAAAAGGACCTTTTGGTGAGCAGCTGAGGTTTCAGCAAAGGTAAGCAATGTATTCGCAGATGCTGGAAGCCATGGTTCCTACACTCAGGAGTGAGACTCCTTGCTGTTACCTGGTCCAAATAAAACACAAATAGAGAGGCTGCTGTGCAGCAAAACTCCAAAGACTTTGCTGACAGGGAAAGAGGATGTTGATGCCTCTAAGGACATGCAAATACAGCAGTGACATCATTGGTTGTCAAAGCTTTCTGCTGGCTCAGAGGCTGCAGCTCTGAGTGCAGTGAAGCCTGGCCCCCTGGGACCTGTCGGGTGCTCCAGAATTTGCTTCCGTAGTTCTCTGACACAAATCCCACCGGCTTCGCTAGGACTTTGCTGATGCAAGGAACACGAAAGCCTCCAAACATCACTCTGTGGCTTTACGGGAATTCATTAATTCACTTTGTGAATCATTTCTAAAATAGCAGAGGAACAAAATATCTCTATTGACGTTTAAATGAACTCCATTACCCCTGTATGGACATAACTCAAGTGTGATTGTTAAAAGGAGATACTTATCTCCCTTTTGGTCTTGCAACACTTCTGAAGATCCTCACCAGCTCCTAGCTCTGTTCCAGCATCATCCCTGCTCAGAGGTACTCCAGTCTATGGACATATCAGCGGAACTGGAATTAGCTCAGCCTGGACTGTCCTCCCTTTTCCAGCAGCAAGACCAGGCTCCTTGCAGTTTGGCAAGTTTCATGCTTCTGGGCATGCAAGCGCGGTGCCACCAGGGCCAGCCCAGTTTTAACGGTGTTATGAAAATCCCATTATCATATTTTCCAGCATTACGGTAGTTGATTCTGAGAGCAGTAAGTTTCCACATAAAAGAAATGGCACTTTTTCTCTGTGTGCTGCCAATCCTTGCAGAGTGTACAACGGGGAGCACAAGTGTTTAAGAGATGGAGAGTCGTTGTCTAAATCAGAGGAGGAGGAAGGCCTCACTGGCCATAAACCTTTCAATGTTTTACCTCCCGTTGGTGTCAGTTTCAGGATAAACAGATGCATCCATATGCCTAAATACACAAGCAGTTTGCATGGAAGCAGCTTGTATTTTTATAACTGAAGGCTGACACAGAAATTACTCTATAAAATGGCAAGAGGTGTTTTTCCTGCGTACCTGAGAGGAATCAATATGGAGAAATAAAGATCATCACCATTCTATATGGGCACAGACCAAAAGAAAGACACAAACGTCAAGTTTTTAACAGGCTGCCTCTTTTGCTGCTTTTCAGACTTAACTCTGTGAGCCCAAGTCAATAGAATATGCTGAGAAACACCAGCAAACAGAAAGGAAACATGGCCTCGAAGGGAAAAAAGGGAACAAAGCTTCCTATCAGAGCCACACATGAAAATGACATCTTTTTCTGTATAAGACCCAGCCCCTTGCCCGATCTCCTGCCCTGGCGGTATGTGTAGGAGTGTCACAAAGCATTGCACAATCTGAAATTTGCCTCCAGTTCTTACCAGGGCAAGTTTCCAACCAAGCAAACAACACCAAATAGCAACCCCAGAGCCACTTGACCTGATATTCACTTAGCAGTGACCTGCATTGCTGAACAGGGCTACCCAGGGGCAGCAGAGCTTGGGGTTGTAAACAAGAGCCATGTTCCCTATCAGGAGGCTCTGGCACAGCCTCTCCGGTCAATCAGTGGGAGAATGGGCTGCAGGTGGCACGGGAAAGGCACGGCTCTCCTTGCTGTGAAGGAAGAATGCCTGATTCCTTGACAGCTGCCTCACAGTCACATTCCCAACAAACCCTGACCTTCCAGGTGACTTGACTCTTTTGAGAATGCCAAGTTCAGGAAGCTTAAGTTTTTATTTTATACAGTGTTTAAACCAGCCACACATCCTATTAAAGAGAAAGGGAGATTGCTGATGGAGGGTGAGAGAAACAAACAGCTTCCACCATGTTTAACTGCCAAAGAACATCTTGGGCTTCTCAAACATAGAGGGGAAGGGAGAGGTCACCCCCAGGCTCCATGCTTCCAGCAGATCCCTCCTTCCCCTCTCGAAGCCCTGTCCCCTTTCCTGCTGTGTTCCAGCCCAAGCAAGAAGTAGTGTGGAGCTTGAGCAGCACAGGTGGGATTACCCTGCTCATGTTGTAGCGGCTGTGCCAACCACGATGTGATCGCATGCGTCAGGCTGGTCAGGAGCATCGGCTGGGATCTTTCAGGGTGAAAGCCGCTACACAAACACACGCTGCCATGGCCAGTGTTTAATTTCAAATGGAAGATATTTTTCTAAGAAATAACTAAATCAGTGGGGAATGCTGGAATGAAGTCAGAACATGAGATTCCTGGAATGTTTGCCAGTCCTAGTAGCAATTCAAGAGAGGGCCAGGTTTGGCATACAAAGGAATTGTTTTTCAGTCCAATAATAGCACAGCAGTGAAAATTAAACTAGGTCCACCAAGTGAATATCATGCAATGGTTACCCCAGCCCTGGTGGAACACAGACTTCTTCACGGTCTGTGAATGCAGCACATGCTGGAAACAGGCAAACAGGCTCACATCCTGTCCCATCTCCAGTCCAAATCCTTTTACTTGAAAAGAAAAAGGACTGGAAAAACTGGGTACAAACAATTCCAGGCCCCGTTTTGAGTGCAAAGGATTCAGAAATCGAGCATTTTGCAGTGATGATAAGCATATGTCTAGGTTACCCAGCACTTATGGCTGGTTCATTCCATCAGCATCACACTGGCAATAGCTGAAGTAGCCATGCAGCGCATGAAACACGGCCAGGAAAACACTCATCCCACCCGAGACATCAACACACAGCCTGGTACCCAGGCACAAATGATTTCACAGCTCCTGCAAATGCCAGTTTCACCACAAGCACAAGAAGAAAAGAACACACTGGGCACTTGGGGCCCTACTAGAGTCTGAATCAGGCTCCTGGGGCTGAGTGTGGGACACATGAAAGCGACCTATAGAAAATGAAGATTGGGAATTAGGTTTCAGGTATCAGAAAGCCAACCAATGCCCATCAGAAGGGCCTGCCAATGCTGACAGCAATTAAAACCAGGTCCATCTGCAATAAGAAAGAAGCAACTGATCCTGAATTCAACCTGGATGGATTACCGCATACGTACAAGGATACATACACATTTGATGTTGCGCTTCCCGTGAGCAAGGAGGGTGTAGTTTATTCTCCTCAACCATTCCTCTCTCTGTTTTAACACGAGCATTCCCTGCGAGCCTTCTGCAGCCACCTTGCTTTGAATATAACGGCCCCACGATGCCTCACCACGCAGTTCTTTTTACATCAAACTGAATGCTCCGGCACGAGACTGGGCAAAGGAGGCCACACAGCTGGCTCCCAGACACAGCCACCACATCGCCTTGGTGGTGCGGAGTTCCCAGGATGTGGACAGCCAGAGTTCTCTCATGTGTCTTTGATCTCCTCTAGACAGCTGGAAGTCGCCTGTGAAGGGTAATGACGCTAAGATACGGTTCTCGCTGACAGCTCTGTCCTTTGATCTTGAAGACCTAAGGCAAAACTGAAGTGAGCACTGCCAGTGCTACAAACCAACATTTCCATCTTGTTTTTCTCTTGCATAGTCAGGACAACACCAGATGCCAATGACATTCGGCCTTGTCCGACCCTACATTCCCTCCACGATAAGGAAGGCATCAACTTTGCTTTCCAAACACACAGCTGGAACTGCCTGGATGTTTCAGCCACTCTGAGGAAGAAACCACAAACAGGACGGAGTTAAATTTTGCTTGTTCATTCACATTTAGCACAGGAAAACTCCATATCCGGCCTACTAATCTGAAACCTGTGACTGGAATGTCATTTCAAGATGCAAAAAGGGATACGGCACACATGATTTACAAATGAGCTTAATGAAGATACACATTTGGTCCCAGCTGCTGCTAGGGCTGGATTGGAAGGAACCCAAAAACAGTAGGAAGGGAGAG
The DNA here is from genome assembly GCA_013389865.1 of Piaya cayana. Lineage (NCBI taxonomy): Eukaryota > Metazoa > Chordata > Aves > Cuculiformes > Coccyzidae > Piaya > Piaya cayana. Next base: position 69,301 of record WAAB01019166.1, read on the forward strand.
CATTAGTAAATTAGGAGGAGGAGCTCAAAAGATTGCTTCTGTGAAGAAATCCCAGCCTTGAGATCCAGAACGTTTAATCCCAACTACCAATGGCTCTTCCAGACCCGTGGAGTCTTTTAGACTGGCAAAGGGCCATCACAACTTCTCTGTGTCCTCCTTCAACTGAAGTGGCAAATAAAGGAAGAGCTTATGCTTACAGTGGCTGCTTGCACCATCCACACACATTTCAAAGCCAGGTATACTCACAAAATGAGAGACTTTTTTGATTGAGGAGTATTTCTTACTAAAATTTGTACAGATGGAGCGTAGCACGTCAGATGTGGGAAGATTGGGGCCAATCCTGTTAGACATAATAGGACTCTAATCATTATAGATGAAAAGATGCAGATCTTGCCGCTATGGGAGAGGATCAGTTCAACTGTGGTTTAAGCAAATTTAACTTGCAAAAGGGGGAGTTGGATGACTGAGACAAACTGGCTAGCAAATTCCAAAAGCTGCTGGAATATCAGGAAGATCCCACCTTACCTGGTCAATGCCTGTAAAACAGAAGTAGAATTTCCACTATGAAAAGGAATAACTATCACAGACTGCTTTGCTATTAACTTATATAGGAATTACTGGGGCTATCAATCCTTATCAGCAAGGCATAAGCTGATCACCAGCTGGGATCAGAATGAAATCCCTTCACGGGATGTAGTGTTGGATAATTAACAGAATATTGAGCGAAGGAAGATTAACACCTCGCTTAAAAGCATCCAGAATGGGACCATTAGGCCAGATGGATGACTATCGGTTCTATCAATACAACTCCTACTCCTAAAAATACACCGTTGCTCAACTGGAATTCCAGATTAGGGCTGGGTTTGGTGCCACACCGATCACTTGAATTGCTGACACCGAAGTGGGTTTGCTATATTCTGTCATTCCAAGGGTATCTTCAAGCTGGGATCTCTTCTGCCACCCTCACTAATAGGAAATAGCCCTCTCTGCACCAGTGAAGCAGTAAAAGGACTCCTGAGCCACAGGATGTGCGGCCTTGGGCTGCAGCTCTCAGAAATCTGTCTGGATTGCCATTATGCTCCACATAAAGAGCCTGAATTGTCTAACAGATAAAAGTTGCCTTTTTTTTGAGATGAGATGCTCATGTCAAAGAACTTAAGGAGAATGAAAGCGAGCGCAAGCATTCAGCCCACATTAAATTATGTTGGCAACAGAAGTGATGAAGAAAAACACAATAAAAATGCTGCAAAGAACTTTTCCAAATGTTTCTTTGAAAGAATTTTCACCCTGCCAAGACATGCCGGTCCCATACGAGATTCCCCTGCCAATCTTTTCTTTTTCTTTTCTAAAGACTTTATTGGTACCTTTAAACTTTGGAAGTTTTTATAAGACAGAGAGTGTGCCTTGCCAAAGACTCTGCCTCTGCAGCTCTGGAAGTTTTGTTTGCAATGTTTTACCCTTATTTTAAAGTAATTTAGGTTGCAAGCTCTTCAGATTTTGCATGACTTAACGGTTGTGAGGCTCTCTGAAGTGTCTGCCACAGCAGTGACATTGTTAACGGCTCCATCGTCCACACAAGGACCCTAAGGGAAAAGTCGCCCTGGAAGAAATGAAACCTCTCCATATCCAACAGCCTCATGATGGCTCAGCCGCAGCTGATAATAAGGAAAGTCACTGCAGCCCTGCTTTCCTAACACAGAGCAGGAATGTTTTAACAGTTCCTGTTCCACACTTTTAAGGTAGAAAAAGCTCTGCTAAAGGTGACTCTTAAACATCCTCTCACTTGCTACTTGTCACTTATTTCCTCCATCTTCCATGGATCTGAGGCAGCTGAAAGAAGATTTAAAAAGACAAAACTGAAGCCAAACATTAAAACTTTTGGTTTGCTTTCAGCTGCTTAAACTCTCCTTGGATGTTCAGTTGTGATGAGGATTGCATACAATAATGCTTTTTGAACTGCCCTAAACTATGGTTCAGTGATTTTCTCCTAATACTCTTTTTGCCTTTGATTCTGTATAAATAGGGACAGGATTTCTCAAATGACATTTGTGTCTGGGAAAACTACTTCCTTTTACTTAACACAAAAGAAATTTCTGCTTACTTCTATTTTATTTACATCAGAAAAATGTTTGGGAAATATCCAAATAATGTCACGTAACCCAAAACTGAGTAGGCTGCCCTGGTAGTTTTGGAAACCGCAAGCCATTCTGGGTTACACAGCCTACAGCAGACTAAGGAATGCGTACAATACTGGGAATGACATCACGTTAACTTTAACCCATGTGTGAGATGAGGACAACCAGAAATGAATTTCAGAAGATGAAGTCACGCTGCGCTCCATACGTACTGAACTCCATCCACAGAGATCAGTGCCAGAAGGTTTCGGTGGAGCACCAAGTTTCTACATGCACCTGTAAAACAGGAGTTGTTGCAGCTCATCTTATTAATCGTATGGACAAAACCATCCTCAGGTAGGTAGGAATGTCTACTAACTCTGAGCCACTTTGGGAGTGCTATTTGTCAGCTGTCCCAAGCCACCGCGCTGGCTTCGACTGTAGTGGTTGGCCACCCTGCTTCCCAAGACAAAAGACAAACGTTCCCGCATCCCCTTGAGTCCGGACTCAAAGCAGTGGAATCCTCCTCCCTCCCCATCAATCTCCGAAGTACAACAAATGACATCTTTCAGGGTAAGGAAAAATATTTCACCAAACAAACCCTATTGTCTGTCTGATTCTTGCGGTTTCATGATGCTGGCTGGAGTCCGAGACACCAATAATTCTGTAGGCTCTAAATCAGCGTGTTGGCCAGCTTTGAGGCTGCTCTGCTGAGGACACCACAAAGCCTCTAACCACACACGCCTGGCAAATAAAGATGGCTATTCCAGAGCAGAAACTCTCACACACACAGAGATATCTCAGACACAAGGCTGTCATGGATGCTGTGTGCGCCAGCTTGAATCCAGGCTCTCTCTCGGGTTAGGAGTGTTCATGCAGCCTTGTAGCAACTGCTGGAACCCACTCCAGAAGCCTCCCTGGTGTAAGCTGATACGGGAACTGTGGAAAGTCAACAAATCTAAACCCAAACTTCATTGTGCAATAACATGAACTGCAGAAATGCTGTACAAACTTGCTGCTTACATCTGATAGTTTGATTAACAGGCATTCTTCAGGCAAAGTCCCTAAGCAAAGCGATGTTTTTGAGCAGCCTTGGGTTTTTTTAAAGATACATCTGCACTTCAGGCAGTCTGTTTGCTGGTCCTGCACAGTTCACACTACACAGAAAGCAGCCGCAGCTATGAGAAGCACAGCAGAGCTCCTCAGAACCAGCCTGGCTATTACCTGTTCGAGTAGAAAGCGGAAGCAGCACATGTACCACTCTCTTTCAGCTCTCGTTAGGCCTTCATTACAGTTGCCCGAAATGAAACTTGCTGATCTGGGGGAGACAAAGCAGCCAGTTCCATTCTACTACTCACATTTCTTTGCCAGCTGCTACTTCAGCACACGCATCAAGAATGAATAAAGGAATCAGAAAATATTATCTAGTCAGATCGAGCCCACTGGCCCCCAGACGCCAGGACCTCCACCAGCATCTCCTAGAACAGGAACGGTGATGGTTTTTGCCTACACAAGGGAACAACATGTGATGGTGAGTCGAGACAGCACTAGGCGTGAGCGATGAGCAGAGAGAGGACCCAGCCATGGGCCCACTGCATGTGGTAACCCACCACCAGCACAGACAAGACAACTGCGCTGCCTGCAGCATCTGCAAAGGGAGCTGGAGTGGGAACACGCTCTGGTCCCAACGATGAACCAGGGCCACCCCTGGGAGGCACCCTGCACAGCATGGTATATTTAAAGGAATATAAAACCATACAAAACATGTTTTTTAAGAAAACAAACTGGCCAGGGTCAGTACAATAAACATTAATGATATTAATAATGGTCATACAAGCATGAGACTAATAAAGAATGTAAGCCTGCTACTCCCCAGAACATGGTTCCTTATCTAAACGGTTGTTAGTTTTGGCTGCATTTACCGCGCCTGCGGTGTTTTCTTGAAAGAGAACAACATTTATCCTGTGCTTTCTTGGATGAGACAAAAAATAACAATCCTAAAGAGGTGCAGCCATTAAAAATCATCTGCTGTCTCTGGCAAGCACACGGAGAGCCAGGTCCAGCAATCCCACCAGGTCCCCAGTGCGGAAAGAATAATTCTCTCCCTTACCTACTCTCCCAGGTTATTGCAGGTGCTGAGCTACATCTCAGGCTGATATAAACTTGTACTGTCCTGTTCAGACACAGCCAGACTGCCATGTGCCATCTATGGTCACTCAAATTCCCTCTGCATCATTTCCCACCTCTAAATCCCCTGATTAATGGATTTGGCTAACCCCAGATCAGTTATTAGTGTTCATTTCATCTTAAATTCTAAACTGATTGCTTAACACGCATCCCAAAGCCAACCAACCAACCAAACAGAAACCAGATCCCAGTGAAAGGAAAGAAATCTTGTGTTAAATTCTCATGGTTTTCCCTCCTCATTTGGACAGGGGTGCCCTCTTCTGGGCACTGACTCTTCCAACTATACTTCAAACTAAATCTTCACTGCAAAAGCTTCCCAAAAGGCAACTGTGCTTCAAGAAACAAATGGCAACTCGCTAGCAGCTGGCTCCAAAAAGCACATTAAGTAGTAAGAGGCACCACACTCCATCCGTGTTTGTGAGAAAATGTGCACCAGAGCGCCATAAAATCTTGCACGACCTCTATGGATGCACGCACGTGTGTGCAATTCCACCCTGCAAGCATACCCAGGCTCGTTCAACACACGGATCACAGCAGCAGCAACTGCAATGCACTCACACAGCCAGCATCTTGAGCAAGCTGATTTCATCTAGTGAGTCTAAAAAGAGGTAGCGGTTTTTTTTCCTTCCAGAATCCAAATTCACAGTGAGAAAAACAAAACTGACCCAGTCAGAAAAATGAGAACAACAAATGTCAGCAAACAATTGGGTTCCCCATGGTTCATTTACTCCTACAGTAACGTGCAGCGGCAGCAGAAGGCAGTACCGCTCTCCAGAATGGGAATGCTCAGGTTTAACCAAACACACTGGAAGAGGATTTGTCACCCTTTTTCTGTGTAAGGTACATAAACATAAATCACGCACAGCCAACAGCTGGTCTGTACACCAATAACTGCAAACACTCCTAAGAATTCCAACAGGAGGCAGAGAGCAAAGAAGCCCAGAGAGACAGGTGTGTGTATGTGTTTAGGCACTAGAATATATTTACCATGCTTGTGGTTTTAAACTTCTTTTAAAGCCTAATTGTGTCTTCTCAGCAGTGCAGGGATTCAGCCACTGCTGGGATACGCTATCAAGAAGGGTGACACCTCTCTGCGCAGCAAGAATGATTCTATGTTCATCTGAGCAGCCAAACATCGCTAATGAAGAGATGAATTCACCCCAGGTATAAATGCAGGTACTGGTATAGGACAAAAAGGCCAAACATAATTCAATGGCAACACAGACTTTTTCAGAGTTTTATAAACAATTTTCCCTACCACCCGGTGTCTCTCACACAAAAAGACGTCATCCACTGTCTTTTTTTCTTTTTTAACTCCTCCTCTCCCCTTATATTCACCCTACCAGCCACAAAACACAGTGGTTAAATCTCTTACAGGTAAGAGGCACAGCGCACAAGGAAAAGGCAAAGAGGCAAGCAAAAAGTGGGAACCACAGCTAGGATAAAGCCTGCCAAGCACACACAAGGTGCCCAGCAGGGATAAGGAAGGAAGGAGTCCCAGAGCACTTGTCAGGAGAGCTTTTGAACTGCCAGTGCTGACCCAAAGAGCTAAATTCCAACATGGACCTGAGGAGACGTGCAAGCTGGAGGTCCCTGCAGCAACGCTGTCTCTGACGTTATGCACCAGAGCACAGGTGGCTGTGGTCCCCCAGGTCTGGTTTCAGGCATGCTTTCCCTGGAAACTCAGAGTAGCTTTTCTCCAAGTGCTTCTATCAGATCAGGAGTCCCTCTGGTAACCAGCAGGCTGGATATCTCACCCTGCTTCTCAGCAACCCATCCCCAGTTTTCCTTCTCATTCAGCTTTTTACATAAACCAAATACAAATTCCGTGCACACAGTATGGAATAACTGCAGATGAAATTGGGAGGAAAAGCATTTAATGCATAAGAAAAGTTTGTGGAGAGACATTTGCTCTTTCCATTGCTTGAAGTCGCAAGAGGCAGCTCAGGTAAAGCACCCTTCAGCCCTCTTCACTGCAAGTGTTTGAAGAATCTTTCTCAGGAAAGAAATCAGTTTGAATGTTTCCTAGCCTAATGCTTTTAATCCAGAATTTACCTAAGAGTGGGGTTTTATGGACTGAGAGGAGGCAAATGGTTTCAGTGCTTGTACAGATGGCAAGTGTTAGAGAAAAATAGGGAAAAAGCCAACATACTACAGACTATTCAGACAGGAGAAGCCACTACACACAGATACAAGACCTTCCCTCCCATCTGGGATCTCCAGAATTTTGGTGACAGCAGATAGCTGGACTTGAGCAAGCTTAGACAAATCTTACCTCTGCATTCCATCACAGATGACAGCTCCTAGAAAGGGCGCTGGGGTTTGAGTTCCCCTTCATTAACAGAGAGATAGAGAACACAAATAAAAACCACTGGAGACCAACTCAGAATGCACATCTCTGCCTTTACAGGATGCTGCCTTCACATTCTAAACGCCATCTCACTGCCTGGAAGTCTAAAGGGATTCAGGTAACAATTTACTACTCAAATGAGAAACACTGGTGCTGTGCTTTTTCAACTTGCCAAATTGAAGGAATGTTATTGAAGACTCTCTTACATAAATGATCCTTGACCTCCACATGAACCAACAGGTCTTAAAAACTGCACTAGCCAAAGCAAATTCCCATTGCAAATAAAACATTTAGCCAAGCGCATCACATTTTTCTCTACGCAGCACAAAGAAAACTCCAAGACCAGAAATGGCAAGTTAGCATTTCCTGCTTGGGTCTAAACGAGTCCAACAAACTCATAATGAGCACATGCCAGTGTCTAGATAGCAGAGGTGGAAGATCAGGAAGGGCAGTGATATGACAGGGAGAACAGTTTGAAGCTGAAAGAGGGGAGATTGAGATCTTAGGGAGAAATGTTTTCCTTTGGGGGTGGGGAGGCCTTGGCCCAGGTTGCCCAGAGAAGAGGTAATTGCCCTATCCCTGGAGGGGTTCCAGGTCAGGCTGGACGGGGCTTGGAGCCCCTGATCCAGTGGGAGGTGTCGCTGCCCATGGCAGGGGTGGCACTGGATGGGCTCTGGGGTCCCTTCCAGCCCAAACCCTATGATTCTATGATGATTCTATATATCTATAGAAAAAGGGAATACAAGGCATTATGAAAGACAGGGATTCATATCCCATACAAAGCATTATTTGGAGTCTTACAATCACAGTGCAGAAGACCAAGTTTCCTCTCAGTTCTGCTACAGACTTGCTCTACCCCTTTGAGCAGTGATAATCACTGTGCACAATCATTCACCTCAGTAAGGTCTGGCCAACACTTCTTACCTTTATCACACCTGTCAGTGACAAGAAACATAACTGAAAGGCAGGGACCCTGTCCAAGAAACTTCACAGACTGCCTGTCATTAACAACACATACCACTGGCTAATAATAGCCAATTTACTAATTCACCACTCGGAGCTCAAAAGCCACTTTAAGATTACTTTTCCCCTCTGCAACCACAAAGGTTAGGAAAGGCCCTCCTCATGGCAAGGCTTTTCATCAACAGTGATGAAACTAAATAGTCTGAGATATCTGCATGGACAGGAAACCATCTCTGAATCTTAACACTCTATTTCAATGAACTTGTTCTGCACTTAGCCCTTTGAGCAAAAAAGTTTCCAACTCTTAAAGGGCTCTCATCCTTATAGACATTTGAAAACACTCTGACAGGAACAACCACCAGCATAGAGGTGGGTTGTCTGTTCAAACTCAGGTGCTGAAAGAAAATCATCGTCCTGAAGTGCCCTGCCACCTTCACTTGACCTCTCAGATCCAGTTCAGTCCTTCAAAAATATCAAGTGAGCTCTGTATTTAAAATGTTTTCAAAGAGTTCATGATTCACCATTTTCTAAAGCACGTTCCCGAGGTGAAAAGCGCATGCAACAACAAACGGTCACCCACCACAGCCCTCAAACATGAACAAAACCTAAAGCCAGCCAGAAGTTCAAGCTATTACATCTCTGCCTGAAGGGTCCTAGCCCATCCCAGCACAACGTTAAAGGTCATCTTAAAAGATTAAACTGAGAAATCTTGGCTTGCTCTAACTTGGCCGCTAGAGAGCTTTTTAACTACGATCCAAAGATCTCTGTTTACCCCCTTGCCTTTCCAAGGATTGATTGTTCACCCCAGTTTTGTGTTCCATCCCCTCTGGAACAACTGCACTCCACTGCTGATCGGCACTGAGAAACAGTCCCCAAGCAAATTCAAAACAAACAGAACAGGGTCCAAACTCCTGGATCCGACAGGCCCTTTCCCTCAGAACTGGCGGATGCTGAAGACTAGCATTTTGTTCTGATTAACAACATTCTTCCCGTTACAATGCGTGTGGTACCCATCAACATTCCAAATGGCTTTTAAGCCTTTCTGGCCTCTCCATTTAACACGTTTGAGCCTCAGACTCATAAAGCCAAATCCAAGCCTGTGATAACACCAGGAGTTCTCAGCTGTGCTGCTGGAAGAAGTACCAAAACCATCTCTTTACCCTTCACGTGTGATTTCCTTGCAATCAGCTGCCTTAATTCACCCGTGAAGCGAGACAGTGCGGTCTCTGGTGGGATATTCACCTGTCCTACACCCACCTGCCATCCACAAATAGATGGTTTGACACAGAGCAGCAGGTAATGGCTCCTGCTATCAAAGAACAATTGAGAACAATTGAGAACTGCAATCCTTAACAAAGCCTCCCTCATTCTGTGAATACGTGACAGAGGGACCCTTTTGAATCCTCACCAGCACAAGCGGTTTGGATAAGTTTTGAGCGTGCTGTTCAAGAGAAGCCAGCTCCCCAGCATTTAACATCCTATCGCTTGCATATCCCTCCGCTCCACGACTGACATTTGATATGTGATTTGTGAAAGCATTCACCAGTCCCTAGAAGCACGCTGGCTTTTTGTAAACACAGTAATTGTCCATCGGAAACCTTGGAAATTAATATTACTCGCTTCCCATTTTCAAGGGTGCCTCATCACGTTCATTTACTTGACCCAGGACAAGCTGTTTTTTGTCCAAGTGATTCATCGCATACTCTGCAAACAAGCTAAAGTGCACATAAACAAGATAATGTATTTTTGTAGTCTGTTTTATGCTATGCAGGGGAAAAATAATGATCAGAAAATAAATAGTGGGGATTAGCTAGAAAGAGAAAAAAACCAAACTAAAATAAAGTGACTCAGAGCATAATGTTTAGAATAAACAGGAAGAGTTTTGCCATGTTCTAGGGGTTTCTTTAGATTTACACCAGTCTATATGTTCCTCAGCCTCATCCTGACAGTACTGAGTGGAATGGAATGTAACTGCTTCAGAGAAAAAAATGACAATGGTCTTAATTCATCAGTTGAAATATGAAATTAGATAGAAATCAGAGGCTTAAATTCCAGTTCTCATTCATTGTAGATGGTTACAGTGCAGATGTCTTTGCTATTTTCTGTCATGGAACTAAGTAAAAGTAAAGACATGATTTTTATTATCACTTAATCTCCTGGTCAGGAGTGAACAGAGAATAATTTGGTCAATGAAGAATTTTCCAGAACAATTGCAGCTGGGGGGGGCAGTCAGAGAGAGCTTGCTTACCAAGTTCAAGTATCTGACCCTGCCCATGGCAGCAAGCAGACCTCGAAAGGCTCTGCCCTACTGCCAGAGGGAACCCTCATTCCCCAAACAGGGGAGCAGGGGACAAAAAGAGCCATCTGGGCTCTGCGATTGACTATCACCCTCATCCAGAAGCCAAATCCCTATAAACAAAGCAGCAGTGTTCTCTCCTGAATGACTCCTTCCTTTCTGCTTTAAAAAAGTAAGGGATTACCTTAAATAAAGCACACAAAAAAAAAGTTGTTCACTGTTACTTCAATTGCAAAGTTAATTAAGGCATTCAAATTGTAAACAGGCAGTCAGACAAATGAGTCTACAAAGCTCAACTCTTAAAGAAACACATGGATGAGTCCGCTCACCTTAATCTACACTGAAGTTAGGCACCTAATTTACACAGGCTACTTTAAAAATCCATAACCAAACCTAAAGCCCATAGGATGAATACTATGAAATCACAACCTAAATCCACAAAGTGGAGGGGGACAAAAAAGAATGAAAAAAAAAAAGGATTAAGGACATTTTCTACATCAGTTTTTCTGCAGTGCAACTTCCTCATTGGACTGTTCCCTCTCAAAATTTTAAGATGATGCTTACTTGTGGTCTGTCAAACTTAAAAACCGGAGCAGCAATTGTGATGAGAACAGCTGCTGCCGTTACTCCTAGCACTCTCCTAAGCTTCACAGGAGCCAGAAGTCTTCTATTTACCACAAGAAATAAGTTTGAACAACTAATTACAGGTAGTCTAACAATAACAAGTGGAAAAGGGAAGAGCTCTCCTGCCAGCTGACCATAGCGCTGCACACCCAGACAGCTCTGCAAAGACAACCCAGCAGTCAGAGGGATTTGTCTTGACACCTGCCAATTCCCATTTGGCATCCTCAGCCCACAGAGTGGGAGCAGCTAGTAAGTCCTCTTCGTTATTTTAAAGATCAGTGGCGTTAAACACAGGCTCACTTCAAAGGGACACAGCAACGAGGTGGAAAAGCAGCGTACGCTGCAAAGGGATGGGCTGATTAAGCTCTGAAACAGCACCGAGATGAAAGACAGAAGAAGAAAACAGTTTTGATGTGTGGCTGCCTGCTCGTCCTCGACTGTAGAACCCTGATCGTCTGAGTCTGACAGCTGGGAGCATGAGCTGCAGCTTGAGCACCCCCATGTGTGCAGCAGCACACTCAAAAACACTTCAGCACTTCTTCCTTCCAAAACCACAGAACTGAAGCACCAGAAGTGATACCTTGCCCTTGAAAAAAATTCTTCCTTTGAACTAAGAATTTGGGTTCCCCACTACAAGCACCCCAAAGCACGGCCAGGGCACACTGTAGAGCATTCGACTCTGGCAGACAACACTTCCCACCAGCACCTGGAGAACCGAGTTGTTACACCAAGGTTTGTATCTTGAACGTGACAGCAACCAATTTGTCTTTATAGAGTACTTCACGCTAAGAAATGGAGAGAAGTTAAGGAGGAAACTCTCCTCCTTTCTAAACTCTCCTATCTTTTTATTACTGTCGGGTTTTGGTAATTTACTTACAATTTCTTAATTTTCAGTAAAGCCAGAATGGGAAGCAAGCAGAATAGAAGACAAACCAGTTAAGTTATATATCACATTAGTGAAATAATAGTTATCACTCAGCAATAACACTGTACAGACTGTTTGAAGCCACCTCGGTTTGGTTTCTCAGGAACGCAGCCAGCGTTTGCAGCGTTCCTCTCCAGAAATGCAGTTCAGCCGGCCTGTTTGCAGAAAGCACAGCCTCTAACAGGGCGGGATTGCTTGCCAGGTCAGCACAAAGGAGAGGGCAGAGACCTCGGTGGGACCCTTCCTTCCCAGAGCCCACAGGTTCCTTTAGCCAGGCCATCAAATCCTTTGCTCCATCCTTGTCTCAGCACGGACTGAAAACAAAGGAACGATACCCCAGGCCAACACCACAGGAAGGGTCACAACAAAGCTCTGATCCTCTTTGCTAGGAACAGCATCAAACACCAAGACAAGGTTTTTAGTACAGATAAGATGCTTTAACAGTGTAATGACCACGGCTGCAAAAAGCAGTAAGCTTCAGGGCACAGTGTCTTTTTTCCATGTCAAAACTATCCAAATTAACAAGCATCACAGCCCTTTTTTCAACGTTGATTTAGGATGTAAAGCAAGGGGAATGTGAATCAGAATACCCTTAGAGGAAATGCCTGCAAGTAATTACAGTCATCTTTGCATGAAAAAGTTATGCACATAGGTCCTTTAAGGCACAAAATATTTGCATTTACCTCTAGGACTTACACTTGATATTCAGGTATTTAGATTATTACCATCGTTCATTCTTTTTCAAGGTGCTGCTTGTCTCATTTTATCACATGAGCAGCTCCTACTGTTTCATTCATGGAAAAGGGATCGGAAAGCAACAGTGCTATGACTCAAGAGGTGATCACCAGAAACAATACAAATTCATCCTGCTAACTGCAAATCTAGTGCACGTGAGATTGACAGCAACCTACTCTGCAGCTACAGACCAGCTACCAGAACTGCTACAAAGACCAGGACATGAACCACCTGGATATTGAACCAATCTGCACCAGCATCTTAATCAAACAAACCAATAACTATAGCGTCAGTCCATCTAGTCTTTTTCCTTACCTGAGAACTTGATGGTCACTAGCCCACAGGTCACATCACCTTCACCACGCGAAGGAGGCCTAGGCAAGTCACAGTTCTATTTAATATTCAACTGCACAATTCCTTACAATAACTCAGGAGACATTATCGGACTATTCTAACTGCGAAACTTCCCAGTAAACATCCACTGGTGTTGAACGATCACTCATTATGTCCAGGCAATACTTTATTTGGAAAATAAATACATCTCCAGCTACAACATCTTACAGTCGGTAAGTACATCTCAAACAAACCGAATTCCTCATGCCACATTCGCGGGACAGCTCTCTAGACAGGTCAGATAACATCATTTCTTGAAACCATACTTGGCAGCCAAGGCAGACACAATATCCCTGTACGGAGTATCTGAGTCTGATCTGGTCCTTGGTATCCAGCACAGGCGACGGAAGGCCGGAGACCGCAGCAGCAGGTTGTGAGCGAGTCCCACAAAGCTCGAGGACAGCCAGTACAGAGCCATGGACTGCAATGAGACAAAGACCAAGTTCAGGCTCCCTAGACGCAATGAGAACACTCTGAGGCAGCTCTTCATGAACCACAACCACTGGTTGCTCCCAGTTATTCAGAAAAACAACTCACCTAGGACCACTCCTCTCAATAACAATGGTTTCCATTTTTCATTCTCAACTCTTCTGGGAAAAAATTGTCATCTATACTGAAGTCTGACAACAGTTCATGCATTAATTCATATTAAGCTTGCTTAAACTTCTATATTTCAGCCTAAAAGTCGATGAGTCAAGCCGCCAGATACCTTGCTAACCACTGCAAAAACATTCAGAACCAGAACACCTGGTATAAACAAGAAGTGTTTTAAGACGACCGTGGAAAGTGTCCTAATCTAAGAACTGTGCAGTTTTCCTCTTGCAGTCAGCAAACCTTGGTCTGTGTGTCTGTATATAAAGTTCTCCTCTCATGTTTGAGATTACAAAAAGGACGCTAGCTCGCTCTGAATGTCCTTCCAAGCCCTAGTTCACGACGATGTTTAGAAACAGTGTGTGCAGAGGCTTTCTTCTTGGACAAAAACATACTGAACGTGTTAAGTATTTAAACACACGCATAGACAAAACAATTTGTTTGTTTTAGAGCACGCTGTCATAGAGCACTGCCTATGAAACCCCTTAGGCTACTCGTTAAGCACTGGAACATACTGGTTTACAGGTTACAGAGTTGCTGCTGAGATGCCGTACTTACGGAGGGGACCGTGGCAGCAATGGGGACCATCACGACTGACAGCACTCGGAAGAAATTCGTAGCGAGCTTCTGCAGCCTGGAAACCTCCTTGTGCGAATTAAAGAGCTGAAAGGCGAGAAACCCACAGTTATAAACAAGTTCCTTTGAAATAGCTAAATGAAATAAAAGGCAACTGTGGGTTCCCATGTAAGCTAGCACTTTTCATCCTCCATTTCCATTTACACACTGGTACAACCTTTCCTTGAACTTGTCTGATGTTTTACGTGCCCAGTCCTTTGTAGGAAACACCGCACCAACCCAGCACAGTCCCTCACCATCACCTCAAGGCAATGCAACTCAACACAGTCACTTTTACACAGCTGAAAGGCCCAAAGGCTCAAGATTTCTGAGAAAAGCTGCCAAAAGGAAAGAGATCCAAACTGGTTGACAGAGAACTGAATGAAAGCAGAATCACATCTAGTCACATACTGACTCTCCTCCTCTAAGTCCACTGATAGAGAAGAAAATGGGGTAAGAGCGGTTAGAGTTTGAGGATAACACCCAACACTAAAATCTGGAAAAAAAATTTCTCCATTGAATTAAGCCCAAAATGGGAAATTAAGACTTTTTTCTGTTTCTATTTATTAATCCCCCAGACATTTTAATTAGTTTTGGATTTTTTTTCAGTTTCTCAAGAGCACCACATACTACTGTTAGTTTTAACCACAAGAGAGAAACAACTAATGAGGGGGTCAGTTTTAGAACAAACCAAAACATCCCACACATGCCCTTGGACACTTAATGACCTAGAAGCTCATTAAAATATCATTTCAAGAGTCACATCTGAATTTTACTGAGGCTCAAGTGAAGCCAGTGAAGGGTCTGAGATGTGCCACAGCAGGATGTGTCATCTCTAAACAAGGTTCAACTTGTGTTGAACTGTGTTCAAACTCACAGAACAATCAAGCAATCTTTCAGGGTGATAATCTGGAACTACCCTTACGTTACCGTGTTTTATAACTGTATGATACAGCCTTACAAGCCTACAAAATGACTTACTCTTTTGCAATTATCCCATCTATTCCACCAACATACCTCCACGATCAGCAAGTTCACCAGCCCGAGTGAAATCGGCAGGATCCAGGTGGAATCTGGTGCTGTGAGGTCTCTAAACCACAGCGTTCCACCAGTGGAAAATTGTTCTTGAACTGCAAGAATAAAGGGAATAGGGAATTAAGTATGATGGCTGCCTCATGTTTGTCAGAGCCTCCTGTATATGGCAATCAAACCAGCCACATTTCTGGGTACATTTTACCTACGCGATAAACAGCATTAAAGCAGAAGTGTCTGTCTAATGCATCACAGGTCCAGGCACTCTGCTACCCACACTCTTGAAGAATGGTGGGAGTTACAAGGTGAGGCCCAGCTGAGTTCATGACAGCAACTGATCAGACAAGCCTGTGAGAAAAACCAGCTTGAGCTCAAGCACCCTTCTACAAGCCAAAGAGGAAAATAGCCAAGGCAGTAACCTACAGTGATTACAGATGTTGCAGTTTTGAAATGTGTTTCTTACTAACCCCGTAACTTGCTACTCTCTTGCTTAAAGAAGAAACAATTAGCTCTTCTCTAGAAAATCAAAGTATCAGCATTTCTATATAAAGATCTCACCTTGTCTATAGCACTTCTCATGGAAAATAAAAATACAGATCAATAATCAATATGCTGTGATCACGGCATGGCTGTTCCTGGACTCTGCCATCTACACCAAATGTGTGATGAGGCAGGACATGGGAACATCCACAAAGCCATGGATAAAATGCAAAGGGTAAATTTATTCCCATTACCCCGCAGCCCAGGGGATGTCTGAAATACATAAGCAAGGAGGGAGGCACCACAGAAATTGGTCCTTGCTCAAGGCTGATAATGAACCTGCTGGTTTTGCCTGCACGACACAGATTCACACAGGCACAACTGTCCTTGTGCTTCACTCATTCCACAGCAGGAATCTCAAGTACGTTTTGTTGGGTTTATCCCAGGTCCATATTATCTAAGCACAGAGGTTCTACTCTTCATATGCACAAGCCTGAACATCAATTAGTCCAATTCTGCATTTTCCTTCACCCCAGCTGCAAGTCACCTGAGTGTGTTTACAATCCCCGCTCACAGTTCCACAGCTCGGAGAGCTCAAAGCAAAGAGGAGAACAGGTCTGGTCCCGACTCCAGTTCTTTATTTGTATGAACTGCAGACTAATTGAGAACAACATGTACAATGTACCTAATCAAAGTCTTCGAAGTTCATTTCAATCAGATGTAGTTCAAGCACAGATGAAGTTTAAAAACTTGGCAGAGGAGCAATTTTTCTATCACCTTATACATCAAGCTCGGCAGATTGTGTTCTTTAATGTCCCAAGTGCCTGTAAATACAGTAATTGAATGTAAACCAACTGATGAGAGCGCATGTGCACAGAACACTCACCTTCTGACCCCGCGGCACCGATGCTGCAGTTGCGCAGAGCAAGGGACACGCAGACCCACAGTGGGATCTGCACCCACACCAGCAGGGTGGCTTTGAAGGGATGGCAGTTGTCTCGCACGTACAGCTCCGTAACTATCCGACGCAGGTTCTTCTTGAAGTGGAACCTTTCAGAAAAGAACAACAAAAGCCTTCAGATGATACCTGTTCCACAGTTACTTCTCCAACTCAAAACCAGCATTTCTTCAAATTGGCTCCTTCTAGTGCAGCTCTAGAACATCTAAAACTTTCCTCTTCAAACACAGGTCTCTTCTTACCCCCCCCACTTTCCTCACACCTTTTAACCCTGTTGCTATAAGCAGCTTTCATACCAAAATTTCCCATCACCATCCACCAGTACGTTGTGGGATATTTTATTTCATGGTGGGTTTTGTCCAAACGAGGGTCTCACTTCCTCAACACAGAGGGAATCGGCTGGTTATATGATACCCAGTTTATATAAAGTGCTATGGCACAGGGTGAAAACGTGACCACAACCAAAGAAGTTGCAGCGATCTTTAGGTACCATAAAACAGCTAAGAAAACTTTAGCTACAATACAACCAAATCAATCCCAGAGTTGCTTTTGTGACCCTAAGCCTATCACAAGGGCAGATCTTTAAAATGGATGAACTCTGAAGGGCGATATAACAAACACAAGTAGTAGAAGTGATAAGAAAATCTAAGCTTTGGCCAATAGCAGCGTCTTTCTGCAGGATTCTCATTTCTAGGGCTCTCCCTCCTGCCACTCCTCAGTACAGAGCGGATTTATATGGCATGTGCAAGCATCAACTTACCTGGCCACCTTTTCAGACCAACCCAGCTGCTTCCCACGCACAGACACCTCATAGCGAAGACGCTCGGCTAGGGTTTTAATCTCAGGCTGCAAGTTTTCCAACTAGCTGAAGAAAAGGAAAGCTGTTTATGCACCGTTACATGGCACAACACTTCCTTACCCTACCCAATACCAGACAGACATTAAAAACAATTTACAGAGCTCATATCTGCAAACACCTTTTATCTTTAAACACAACAAGCACCCAATGGCACTAATGAGAAGCACTGACAGTAACAAAGATGCTCTCTTGTTGATAAATACAGAATTAGACTTTATATTTCATTCTTAATAAGTATTTTTTTCGTCTCCATTCAGAAATTGTGACCAGCTAATTAATTAATAAATTATCCTTCACAGCCCCCTGATGACCACATGAAAACTAGTCATCCCAAGAGGTGCATTCCCACTTTCCAGGTTTTTCTGGGCTCCCCACAAGAGCCAGATGCAGGTCTGCCCCCACAGAACCCCTGTGCCAGCAAGTCCCGGTGAAGGGGCACAGGACAGTGACCTGTGGGCTCGCAGCGGTCACACCACAGAGCTCTGCTCCTAGGGGGATACACCGTGAGGAAGCCTGCCGAGCACCCCGAGACCCAGAACACAGAGACACCCGTTGTGAGGAAGCAAAACCCTGAAGAACTGGGCATCCCACAAGACCCAGAGTCCTTAGGAATCCAAAGCCCAGAGGGAGTTGCTCTGAGTGTACCCAGAACCCCAAAGGGACCGAGAGCCCTGAGTCACCTAGAGTCCTTGAGGGACCCAAGGAATTCCCTAAGGGAGCCATCTTGGAAGGACCCAGAGCCCTGAGGAACAAATTGTGCAGAACTCAGAGCCCAGAGGGACCCGGAGCCACCTATAACCCCAAGGGATCCCTTGAGGGACCCAGACCCTGAAAAATCCAAAGCCTTGAGGGACTTGCTGTGAGAAATTCAGAGCCCTGAAGGACTCAGAGTCACCTACAACCCAAATAGATCCACTGCGGGACCTACAGCGCCGAGGGTTCTACCCAAGGGTCTCAGCACAAGAGATCCAAAACCCTGAGGGACCTGGAACCCTGAGGAACACTGAGCTCCAAGGAATTGGTGCCGAGGGACCCAGAACCCTGAAAAAATCCAAAGCCCCGAGGGACTTGCTGTGAGAAATTGAGAGCCCAGAAGGAATCGAGTCACCTATAAGCCAAATAGATCCCTGAGGGACCTGGAACCCTGAGGAACCCAGAGCTCCAAGAAATAGGTACCCTAAGGGACCCAGAGCCACCCATAACCCTAAGGAATCCGCGGAGGGTCCCGGCACCCCTGGGGATCCAAAGCCCTAGGAAATCCAGAGACCGAGGGACCCAGAGCCCCGAGAGCTCCAAAGCGCCCAGGGATTATCTGCGGGGAAGCCAGGGGCCCGTTCCTCCCCAGGGGACCCGGTTCCGCGGCCGCACCTTGGCGAGGAGGCGGCGCTGCCCGGCGGCGAGGGGCAGGGTGACGGCGGTGCGGAGCAGAGCGGCGCCTCCCGCGATGGCGGCCCAGCACGGCAGCCCCGCCGCGTCCCGCAGCGCCAGCAGCGCCTCCTCGGCCCAGCGGACGGGCGGGGTCCGGGACAGCCGCTCGCCCAGCGAGCCGG